>CAUEEP010000873.1:0-500393 GCA_958450365.1 Mesorhabditis belari
TTTGCTTTTTATTAAGCATCCCAGTTTAACTTTTTGACTTCATTTATATCTCAAATGTGTTCACTTGATTCCTCTTTTGCAATAAATTTCGATGTTTAAAAGCCACTCAGCCGATCTTTCAAGCTATTCAAGTTTACAAAGATAGAATGTAAGTTGACTATTATTATACGATACTTCTATAATACGATAAAATAGGTGCTTTTAGATCAACCAACTCACCGCATAAACAGTCAATCCATCATTATAGCATGTTTTTGCTTTATTGTAGTTGATTTTTGTCAGTTCATTTGTAGTTTCCACTGGAACAAGAGAGCCCGATAAAGGCTCGACCTTGTATACAGGAACACCATCGGTTTTGATGTTAGTAAACGAGAAAGTTCAGCTTTTAGCATGAACAACGTTTCCATATTCTATAAAGACAGAAAATTAGAACCACAAACCATCTGAATGAATCGACACCAAATCCGACCCGGATCACCAAGCTTCTGACATTGAGTCCGATGAAATCGATCAAGAAACTTTTGTCGGAAACAAGTCTTTTCTAAAATTTCTCAATAAGCTAATACTTTTTCCATTTGCATAGAACTAATAACAGAAGTTGACCCAACCAGATTGATAGCCCCGAGTTGGTGGTCTTGTGGCTAAAATTATAAATAAGAAGTAAGATTTACTCCCGCATAGACACGAAGTGTATACCCTTTGGGTAGCACTTACGACAAAGCTCCATCTGTACAGGAAACTGCAGATAGTGCAGCAGATTTCCCAAGCTTCGGTTTAATTTGTCTCGTGTCTCGCCTGACATAGACGACGAGAAAATGAGCCAACAGTCTAACAGTCAATTAACATGATTAAATTAAAATACGGCTCTTTTAAAGATATTCAACCGTTTAACAGATAAGGTGGCGACTTCCCCTCAAATGCTAAGATATTCAATTTACTCAACGTAACGGGTAAAGAGGATTGGCACCTAGAAGGGTTGAGCAGTAAAATTTAAAAGGACCTATTTAATTTAAAAGGACCTAATTTAAAAGGAATCACTTGTTTTGACACGTTTCCCTGTCACGCTTGTTTATCCACCGAAGAGTTCACCAACTTTGATACGCCATACCTACAGAAGTACTCGACAGAACCCATAAGTGTTATATATATTCTGAAAGCCCAGGCTGAGCTCTACACGATGGCATCAGTTTTTCTATAAGTTTTCTATTTTATTCAGGGTTTTTTCCTTCTGAACACCAAAGTTGAAACCTAGAAATTTTCAAAGTCACTTTTCATCGCGATAACGTCGTCAAATCGTGCTGAAAGTCTGTTTTTGGAATCTACGCAAAAAAATTGGCCCAGGAAAGTGGAATTTGAATAATTGCAACTGGGATATCTTAGGAGAATTGATTAGGTCAAAAGACAAAATTCTCGACCCATCAACAAAAATTGACAAGTCGAAATCGATTCTTTTTGCATTTTTCTCTTAGTTGACATCATTTTAAGAATTGTTAGTGCTTAGATTTTTGATTTGAAGACAAATGGTTTTGTACTCGTTGTGCACTCTAGCCAAGCCTGAGCCCACAACCTAATACCTGCAAAAAGAGTTGTTATTTTTCTGTTTGCAAAAAAATCCAAAGTTTATTTCACTCCTGGCTAACTATTTTTGGCTTGCATTCATTTTCTTGTCCTACTGTGTAATCGAAACCGAGACAACGTGTTGCTGTTTTGTGAACAGTTTCATTAATTTTTCTCCATATGGAAGTTTTCTGAGTAGAGATTCGATAAATCGTCGGTATGGATCGGTGAGCAACAGAAGGGTGAGCGATGAGGCAGTTCCATGAGAGCTCAATACGCCAAAACATAGATTGTTCAATGCTTGAATTGCTTTGAGTGTTTTGGGTTCTTTTTGCTTACGCTGATTGGTTGAGTCGGTAAGAATGGACAATTTGGCCCCATAGTACAGCCATGGAACTGATAAAGCCGCGAATGGAATCGAGAGCTAATATTTGATGATCTATCCAGAATGAACGTTTTGTTTGTGTTAAACAGTTAAAAAATAAGCATTTTTAGCAACTTAACGATTGCATCAAGTTAATAACTACAGACTAACAAGGAAAGGTCTACTGGCTGAGGCGACCAAATGCTAAGCTTAAAAGATATTCAGTCAAATGAACAAATTCGAGCCGCCAGCTTTTCCCGACGAATCAGCAATTATCTCATCGAGAAATTCTCCGATTTCACAAGAGGACCAAATCGAGCGAATATCTTAAAAAGAATCATTTCGCCACGTCGTGGGCTAACCACTGAATAGCGTGTGAGTTTGTGAAATGAAATGGCTTTGGAGTTTATTATTCTAGCAAAGGGGACTGGCTTAGGCTGTCAATGCTATAGCGACCTATACCATTCGAAGCAGAATTTTATGCATATTCCGAATATATATTCCGTTTTTGTTATTGACAATCTGCAGGAGTTATAAGGGTCTAAAGTTTTGTTGCGTGGCTGAGTGGTACAGCATTCGTTTCTTGTGAGGCCTCGCTCTCGAAACGAACGCTGTACCACTTCGTCACGGCTGCACCGAATTGGGTCCGCAAGGGGGCCCACTAAGACCCAAATGACTACATTTTCAGAGTCCTAACAACTTTAGATGCTTGTAACTCCTGATAGATGGTCATTTAGCAAAAACAAAATATAAATTCGGAATCAGCATCAAATTCTGCGTCGAATGGTATAAGTCGCATAAAATTTGACCAATTTGACCATAAAGCCAGTTGACCTTCCCTTGTTCGTGCTTACAACATATGCTTACAACAAAACATTCACTAATCAGAATGACGTTGAGTAATTTGTTAGTTAATTTAGGCAATAGTTCAGTTAGTAAGTTTTGTCGTGCAAAAACCACCTGGATGACAAGACTCATGAAAAATTTCTTCATGTTGTTGTCGTGT
This sequence comes from Mesorhabditis belari, assembly GCA_958450365.1. Classification (NCBI taxonomy): domain Eukaryota; kingdom Metazoa; phylum Nematoda; class Chromadorea; order Rhabditida; family Rhabditidae; genus Mesorhabditis; species Mesorhabditis belari. Next base: position 2,928 of record CAUEEP010000873.1, read on the forward strand.
TCGCTTGCTGATATGAATAAGGACATGAACGAGCAGGTAATTGCATGCGTAGATATAAGCCGAATTCTGAAGCCATTGAATCCCCTCATAGAAGACTTTGATAGTCCTCGTTTACTCATTTTTTTTGTCCAACTTTTTAGCAGATATAAAATACAAAAATAACTCATTGATCATAAATGCTTTAAAACTTGTCAGAGGGTCAAATGTGCTGTATTAGTTTTGTTTTATTTTTCTATCGTTTTGTGTTACTTTCGACATATTATTAACAGCAATGGTTTAGCGACGATTATTCTATGCCAAGACCAACTCACCAAAATGGCAAGAAATGTCGCAGCAAACGCCACGCCCATCAGAATTAATGGGATTGCACTCGAAATTGATATTTGGTGGAAAAATCGGTCGAATTCCAGCCACATAAATCGTTGAAACATTCGAGAAATATTGGAATTCTGGATGTTCCTGTAGCAAAAAAGGGTTAAAAAGGGGGCGGCGGTCAAGCGATTATCGGTGGGGGAGGTCGAGTTCTTGACCAACTTGCGGCTTGTTTTTAAGCACCTAAACTTGTCAGATCGGAAACTTTTAATAAGATTTAGATAGCTTAGAACATCAGCTTTCAGAAACTATTTGTTTCATTAAAAAGTTATCATCAAAAACCTATCTAAAATTCGGCCGCAAGTTGGTCAAGAATTCGACCCCCCTCGATAAACGTAAAGGTTCAGAAAAAGATTAATGGCATCATGGAGTTGCCAACTTGTATCGCTTCGAGATAATACTCCGTGGAGAGGCCCTTTTGAATGGGTAGCAGTTGAAAAACGATCGGCATGTAAAGGGGATAAATCGACAGGGTCAGCACACGATAGACGATTCGACCAAATGATCCGATTCTTGATAGATTTAATAGACTAAATATCTTTACACAAACTTGAATCGGCTAGTCTGCGAAAGAAGATTTTGCCATTTGTAGAAGAAGAGTTGGTTGAGTGTCGCGCCGACATAGACGACAAAAAAATGAACCAACAGTCTAACAGTCAATTAACATGATTAAATTAAAATACGGCTCCTTCTAAAGATATTCAACCATTTAACAGATAAGGTGGCGAATTTCCCCTCAAATGCAAAGATATTCAATTTACTCAACGTAACGTGTGAAGAGGATTACTCGTAGTTACTCGGTCAAAAACGTCGATTAATCAAGTAAACATTGCCCAGGCAATTTTTCTCAAGTAATTACTTACTCGCGAGGAACACACTCTAATTATCACACTCGCTTTTTCTACAGAAGGCTTCAGGTTTAAAGGGGGAAGGGCAATAATTTTGAAAAAAAGTGCTTTAAACTTGCTAAAGGGGGGGGGGGGTATAATCGTGGCCTATTCTTACTAAAAATTTTTTCGAGAAAATTTATTTATTTCGTGTTTATTTGTTAGATTGATTGTTGCTAGAAATGATAAAAATAAATTGGCAAAATTAATTTGAACCCCGAAGATCCTTGAACTTTCTTTAGAGATCGGTAGACACCTAAATTAATTCATAAATGACAAATAAATTTAACAAAACAAACAGAAAAACCATAAAATATGTACAAAGGAATAATTTAAACTCTTAATCTAATACATCAAAAATTAAGCATCATCTGAATCGACATCACTCAAGTTCAAAATCTCTGCAAATTCCTCACTCATTGCTTCTTAGTCTCAGTGCCCTCGGTAAATTTCTGAGTTGACCAACGAATTCGATCATACTTTTGGGACGAGCACCTTGTTGTGGCGGTAAAATTTGTGCCTTTTTCGGTCCACTTAATGTTTCTCCCTATACCGGGAGCTTTTCCAACAAGGAACCCGACCACAAAGGTGTCAATGTTGAAGAAGCAATTCCAGCTTTTCTAATTCTACCAGAAGATAATTGGGCTTTGAGATAAATTCCTCCTCATCCGACATTGTTTATCTTGAACTGAAACTTTTATGACACGTATAAAAGCACCAAAAAACCAAAAGAAAATACAAAAACCAGAAAAAAAAGCCCTAAAAGGTTGGCCATACGAAATGTGAACAAACTCGATTTTGAGCTCAAATTAATTTTGCCAATTTATTTTTATCATTTCCAGCAATATATCTGACAAATAAACACGAAATAAATGAATTTTCTCGAAATTTTTTTTTAGTGAGAATAGGCCACGATTCTAAGAATAGCCCCCCTTTAACAAGTTTAAGTCACTTTTTTTCAAAATTATTGCCTTAGTGATTTCAATCAATGTCTTTTTAAACCCACCAATGCCAACTTTGCATCAAGACCAAGCAACGTCTCCCATAGCCCGAAGATTCGGCCAGCAAATGCCGGAAAAAAGAGCTCTGGTCGAATGAGCAACAAAATAAATTCTGTGCTGAATGTGATCAGCTAAAATCTTTAGATATACATTTTTTCATTACAAATACACTTTTTTTTACCTGATAAAAGATTAGATATGGTTGATACTCTTTCATTTCGACGGGGCTCTTTCTCACAATACAATACAATGTGAAGAGATTGAGCGGGATTGAGATTAATGACAGCACGAAATCGTACCATAAGTAAAATGTTGGCTCCTCATACATTTGTCCTCAGAAACGAAATCGAAATCCTTATTGCAAGGAGATAAATCGGTCCTTTCCACCTGTTCACCAGTTTCTAGGGTAACAAATCCTAAACTCCGTTTCGAAAAAACGAATTGGATTTATTTTTGAATGGAAAGTAGAAAAGTTCACTGCGATGACAAAATGAGTTTCTTTTTCTTGCTAAATATCTGGCGCAAATCTCAAAACGTTAACAGAAAACAACAAGCCATGCCCCAAAACAGTCGCTCTCTAGGCTCTCCTTCGATTGAGTTTTGCTCAAATCTCCACAAATTTCTCAATGCTAGTCATTTTTTTTAAATGACTACTGCTTATTTCCTATTAAAACTACTGCCACAAACGTCTCGCGAGGATGTTTTAGGCTATGTGGACACTGGAGAAGGATTCGCGTTTTTGCCACCCAACTCGACAGCTTCAACGTTTCACTCTTCATTTTCAAAGAGCGCTTTCAAAGAGTGCTCAAAGAAGTTAAAATCTCAATTGAATCTGCCGAGATCTATTCTCTGTCAGGTTTACAGAAAAAGCCGTTCTATCGACGGCATTTGATCACTTATCAGTTTAACGATCCTTCGATTTTTGGCTTACATCCACAAATCGTTCACACTCAAAAACACGAGTTGCTTCTGAGAAACGCTATCGCTTTCAAAAGCATTAAAATCGGGTGCAAAGCGAACGAGGAAGATGATGAGGACGATAACGACGATAATCGTTACCACTCTTCTTTTTTCCAAAATCTTGACTAAACTTGTGCAAAAAGGATAAACTAATCACATTGTTGTGATGCGTAAGTCTTTACAATTTTTTTTTCAAACCTTTGTTTTTACGAAAAAGAATCCTTTATCAAATTTTTTGCGTCCTAAACTATTAAAAAGGTCTGTTTTCTCTACAAAATCACTTTTGAGAGGAAGGTCAAAGCTCGCCTCAACTCGGTAAAAACTCATTTTTGTGCAAACTTTTCAATTGCTGTTTTAAAGAAAATGGCTGAACGAATCGTTTTCAAATTTTATAGATTTATGTAATCAAATAAGCTCTATCTTTTTTACTTTAACACCAAAAGTTTGTATGTTTGTATGTATGGTTTGTATTGAAGAAAGTGTCCAAATTGCGACTTCGGCTTTGGAGCAATTTTGGGTGCTCGCATTTGCGCCTTTGGAAATCCACAAAAACAGCTACTTTCAAGAATTTCACAAAAATCATTTTGCAGAGAAACAATTAACTTTTTTAATAGTTCAAATAGAAATTTTGTTTGTGGCGGTATTATTTTTAAACGAGGTTTCGGGGAAAATTGTAAAGACTTATGCACCAACCTAATAACATTGTATATGTCTGTGACGCGTTTCTCTGGGTTTTCGCCTGATTCCTGACAAGACTGTTGATGCACATTTTATAGCTTTTCATCAAACTTTTAAAAAACATAAAGCTTTTTCTAAAACATAAGAAATAAGAAAAAAGAGAATAATGCAAAACATAATGTGTTTGAGAATTCGAACAAAAAGAATTCTAGCATTTGATTGGACAAGTCTCACAATTGAAGTTGATAACAACGAGAGAATTTCATCCTTTGAAAAAAATGTGAAATTATGAATTGAGCAGTGTTTATCTATAAAAACTATCAAAGATCACAAATTCGTCCAGAAATATCGATCGCTTCGATATTTCTGATCAAAAGGTGAATATGGCTGCTTCGAGAATCACTCCCATCATTCGATTCCTCGACAATTCTCGTTGCCATTATCAGCTGATCGATTTCATTTGAGATTCTTCGCAAAAGCACAAAGCTTTCTTTGGAGATTCGTCTCCGATTTCGGAGCAGCTCGCAAAAGTGGAAGAAATTCGCACAAACTTCTTTCATCTGTGAGCCCTTTTCGTGAAGAAAATCGTCCAACTGATCGGTGAACTCATTTGCATTTAACGCTTGCACTTCTTTCATCAATAAGAGCTCCTCTTCAATTCGAGAAATGGGTATTTCAAGGTAAGCTGTGGTTGTGTCATCGAAATGGATTGACATTGAGGCAAACGGATTCCGACTCGGAATCCCGTTCTCCACGAATTCCCTCATTATTCTCGTAAAGTGCTCAAATGAGGCTATCGAGTAGTGAATGTAGAAAGCGTTCGATCGCTTCAACATCTCATGAGAGATAATATTCGACGAGTTCGGGATAAATACGTAAATGTTCAGCATCTTTTGAAGCAGTGAGCTGTTCATGAAATTTGCATTTAACTTCTCGTATTCAAACGAGTACTCATCGAATGAGAAAAAGTCGATTTTGGCCTCAAATTCCCCAAAGAAACACTCGGCTAGTTGTTGGTCACCGAAATTTACATTTAAATCTCTGATCCATTGGAGATTTGACATGTATTTGTGCATGATTCGCCTCAATTCTTTCACCTTTTCACCCTCTTTCTCCCAGAAATCCACTGCCACATGCAACGAGGCACAGGTTTTGAGAAATTTGAAGAAAATCGACGTGCTTTGTGATGAGGAATGCAATTCTTCTCTCCTTCTCGGATCTTTATAGATGATTTTCGTCGATAAATCAAAATTCCCGCATTCGATAAATTGAAAATTCAGACGAGAATCGGCGACTCGCAAAGAAATCTCCGTGCTTTCGCACAAATCACACGCAAACCTCAACTCGTCGATTTTCCCGGGTAGTGGTCCATGTTGAAGGATGAGTTGACGTAGCAAAGTGTTTGCCTTCAACATCTCCATAGCATCCCCAATTTGCAAGCATTTTAGAATAACTTTCTGGAGTTTGCGAGAGAAATTCGAGAATGGAACAGACGCCTTCGAGTCGATAGTCATAATTTGTGAATATTTTCTCACTTCTCATTTCCGAGAAACCACTGAAAGTGATAAGGAGTGGCTGAACCGAGCGAACTGTCTGTCTTTGCAGTGTTTCAATGTACTTTGGTGCTTTTTTAGAGGAATGGGGGATTGCAATCCCCGTTTCCCCTCTTCGCAACCAAATCTATCCCTTAATAAGATACAATTTTCTGTTTTAAATGAGACATGGGCATCAGAAGGCAGGCCTCTCTGGAATTTTACACTAATAGTTAAGTTAAAATAAGAAAAGAGAAACCGGTTGTATGACATCCAATTAGAGAGTCAGTCACTTGGGAAATCGCACCCTTGACCTTTGGATCGATCTTTAGGCCGATACTTTACCAATTGTGCCATTCATGGCTGACATGAGATCTCAAACAATTTTTCAGATTATCCAAGAAGTTGGCGCACTGACCATCGTGAGAAATGATGACTACGTGGCGCCGAGCTGTGTGCTGGAAAACGTTGCCCCATAAAGGAACAGCAGATAGCAAAATTTTTAAAACTGCTGCATAAAATAAACAGCAATCCTGCAATATCGGCCATTTTGACAAAGCAAACAAAGAAAAGGCTTTAACTGAAAATGAAGAACCCTAAATTCTAATCTAAGACCCCAAAAAACTAAAGGAAACGCTTTGACCTAATGTAAATTTTTTTTCTAGTGTTATTCCAATAAAGTGTTTTTTTATTGCTTTTCAGTATGAAAGGCCAAACATTTGAAACAGGAAAAATGAGGTATCGCATTTTTCAGACAGTTCTCAAAATAAGCATTATTGTGCTAAAAATCAATGAAATCGATGCGTTTTGAAATATCGAAAATCCTCATGATACATGGCGTGGAGATACTGCATTGTGAGGGGATTCTCGCGGATTTCCCTCAACAAACGCCGCTTTTCGCCATTATTTCGCCCCGTGTGAATCGTGGACGATTCGGTGAAATAGCGGAGGGCCTAAAATTGGGAAATTTCGCTGAACTGTTAACGTGGATGAGGTAAATGACCTCCAGTTAGTTGGTTGGTCACTTATGGGAGTCGGCCTCTGGGCTCTAGATCCCTTGGCTTCTAGGTCTCCAGACCACTGTTATGCCTAATTCGGGAAGTAGCGGTGAGTCTAGTTTATATATGGAAAAAATCTGGCCCGTGACAACTAGTTGATTGCTTATGGAAGAAAATCAGACCAACAACCTTGGAGTCTCAAAAACAAATACCGTAAAAGCTGTCATAGTGGCCCCTCCCTCTAATAGTGGCCCCACTAGAGGGCCAACGAAAAAATAATGCCCCCGAGGCTACTATTAAAGCTTTTACGGCAGATTAATCTTATGCATAAGTAATGACGCCCTTAATAAACGAACTTTGGATAAATTATTGACCAAACTATTCTAATGATTTCTTATATGATAATGATAATGATGACACCTATAAAGTTCACTTAGTTGATCACTAGTATTTTATTTTGAGTTTTGCTTTGAGTTTAGATTGCGTGCTCAATAAATGACCCTTTTTGAAGCTTCTTTTTAAAAATGATTTCTGGTATTTGAATCTAGGGTCAAATCTTTCTAAAAATTCAAATGCTGCCTTTATATAAATTAGGCCTACAAGCCGGGCTAAAGAACACACTTCTTCTTATGGTGAAATTTTATGGAAGAGGCAGAAAGTCCCTGAACACCGAAAACCACCCTTATACTGTTCTTTCTTTTCTGGAGCTTTTCACGTAACAATGAGAATGAAATTTCTAATATAAAATGACTAGACTCAGATAGTTATAACAAAACAAAATACAATTATACAGATTTGTTGTAAAGTTATGACATTTTTTGCAAAAGCACCATTACTTATGCATACAGCTAATACTTAATACTGGGTAAGTCAAAATTGACATACAGCAATCAGCAAATCAGGAGCTCATCCTGTGATCTCCAGCTAGATATTTTATAACTTGAAGGAGGTGAACCTTGAATCACTGGATCTCTCGGCTGACACTCTACCGATCGAGCCATTAGAGACAAAGATCTCAAACTTGTCAGAGAATGTCTAGTATAGTAGGAATAAAATCTGCGCTGTCCAGCTAAATCTTTGCATGTAAAGATCACCTTCTTTGCCACTCGCTCTGGCACGTGGGCTTGTCGAAAAACCCTCAACATCTTCCGTTGCATTTTCCTTCGATCGTGCGACACTTTGACGATCATCATGCGACTTCTTTTGAGATCACAGAAACTGGAAAGAAGATCAATATTTTGAAACCCATGTGATAAACTAACTATAAGTTTGGTTAAAAAATTCAATAGCATAAACTTGCTTTGTCTGGGGCCACGAGTGAAAAACGACAAATGCATTATTTGTCCCACCCTCCCGGGGTTTTCCTTGAGAATTTGCTGTTCGCTGGAGTCCGTAGATCCATCGAGCGAACTGGTGAATGTTATTTTTGGCTTTAGGTGGGCATGAGGCAATACTTCTGAAATTTTAGAAATGAGTTCAGTAAGAAGCCCGAAGGACAATGTTAATGAAGCGCCTAATTAAGGCTACTGGGAACTATTCTTATCTAACTACAGATAAGCCAACTAGCTAGAGGTCATAAGCTTGGCTCCTGTTATTTTATCGGTTCTTTGAAAGGTTTAGGGTTCCAGCTCTGATGGCTCTGATGGTAGGGCGATGGTTAAGCAATGAATAGTTCGGGGGATTTACGCTTTGAAATGAGTAGCCATCTATCTGGATGTCACAGGTGAGTTTTCTAACATAGTCCCGATTTTTACAGCAATTGAGAGTTCCACCCTCGATGACTCAATCGGTAGAGAGGCGGACTGGAGATCCAAGTGTCTCGGGTTCGACTCCCACAAGAACCCGGTCCTCTAGTTAGAAGTAACAGTGCTTAAATTATAAAAAAACATTTATCACTTACCCCTTACAAATGAAGACATAAAGTGAAACGAATCGCTCCAACGGATCACGGACGAGTGAAAAGCGCACATTTCTTGCTGGACGCCGCCACTTCGACGCTGATTTTTTCCCAAAGAAAGGCTCGATCAATTGGCATTCGCTGAAAATGAGATTTTAAACAAACGAAAGCTATTTGCCTTTGCTTAGGGGCTTTTTTATAAAGCTAAAAAACAAGACGCTTGGATAAAGAATTGAAAGCTCTTCTAGTGCAGGTGAATGGTTTTTGTTCATGATAATTAGGCTCTTAAGTTCAAATTGTTAGACATAGCTTCAAGGAAAAACAGTTCTTTATCGTAATTTGGAACGCTTTATACTTGTTGTCACCAACTCCTCAAATCCGACGAGTTTGCTTGGGCCGCTAAAGAGTCCCGGGACGCCCTTGTAGTCTTTTTGCACATCGCAGAGCATTTTCTTCGTGATCGTGAGGCCAGTCTTTGGAATCTCACAGTACTCGAGTCCGAAGCCCGGTTTGTACTGAAATTTGTAATACATCGATCTGGCTAGAATCATCTACATCATAGCTTTATAACTAGAGGAAACGAGTCTGTGATCTCCACCTAGATGCACCTAAATGAGGTCACCCCCATATTGCCTAAAAGACATTTCCCCTAAAACTATTGAACGGAAATTTTAAAAGCTTGTTAAGAAAATTTGTGTCGCATTTTTATACCACTCTCTGCAACTATTCTTTCCGCAATCTAAATTGTATTTTAGTCGAATTGATAAATTTGGTGTTGGAGTCGCGGGAGCTTTACAATGGCAATTCCAGTCGTTAAAAGATATTGCCTTCATGCCGGATCCAACTTGGAGTTGCCTTGCGAACAGGTTAGGCAAACGATTTTAGCCTGTGATTCAATGGTTTGAACATCATTGGAAAAAAGACGAGAATATCGGAAAGCACCTTTTTTTTCCTCCACAAAGTTGGGGTATCTTTGAAAGAATCCTGAATGGAGAACAACGAACGAACAGTTGCCTCGAGGGCAGATTTCCCACCATTCAAACACGTGGAAATTTTTGGAAAACCTTTATTTTAATCAGGTTAACATAGACGAACACCGCGAACGAGGATGCCACAGCAACTCAAAAAAGATCGAATGATGTTGAAAAATTTGCATTTAATAGTTTTAGGCGAAATGCCGTTAGACGAAATGTCTTTTAGGCAAAGTGTCCAGGTTCCACCTAGATAGATGGCCGCTTATGGCCGATAAGTTATAGGAGTCGATTCTCGATCTCTGGATCTCACTACCAGTGCCAAAATCTACCGATTTAAGACTGAGTTCTCGAACTTGCCAAAATCTAGTATTGCAGAAATTGCAGTATTGCAGCACAGCAAGCTAGTATTGCAGAAAAAAATCTGTGATATCCAGCCAGTTAATTGATCAACAATTGACAATTGTCAAATCGCTGATCGTCGTTTAAGCTAAACAAACGGTTGTTATATCAAAACTTTTACAAAACCGATTTGGAGGTCTCAGAAACGATTAGCAAGGCGCTGGCAAGGCGAGACACCAGCCCTTTGGATAGTTCAATTGGTGGAGTGTCTGACTATACATAGATCCGAGGGTCGAGCGTTCGATGCCTACTAGTGACCAACCATCTAACTGGATATCACTGATACGATTCCTGTTAGGCCATCTTTTATGGTGAATTTGAAAACTTTGCTCACCTGTTCCGACCAGATGAATCTATGGCCCAAGGGTTTCACTGAAAGAAAAGGATTCACAAAAGAGAGGATTCTCTGAAAGTTACCTGCTTCCACAAGAGTTACCAAAATAAATGAAGAAAATATTAGCAAAAGTAGCATTTTTAAAGATTGAAGGAAAAAGAAACGAAATTTTTTGAATAGACAATCCGATTAGAATCATCGACGAAAAAGAAAGGAATTGCCAGAAAAGAGCCGAACTGAAAAGCGACAACGGTTCTCCGGGTGACAAAAATCGGCTAGGGAGCAAGTTTTTTTCATTCTGTTTTCAATTCTCTTCCAAATGATCTCCACCTTTTCTGCTATCGAGATCTTTGTGCTCTGAAAACTTCTCGTTTGTTAAAAACAAACAAACACGGATCTTTACAGTTAAGAGGGGGATAAGATCGATTTAGAGGGTGGAACCAAAACCTGCCCTCATTTTTACCTCTTTTGCCCTTACAATTAGTTAATGTGTTTCAACTTGGCATGTTTTATCATATTATTTAAATAGCTAAAAGCATAGGCTTCCAGTAAATTAGAAAAGTGTCAGAAAAATATTAATTTTTAAAAACCCCAATGCGCTTTCGAAGACTTGAAAATTTCCTATCCCTCTCTTAATCGATCTACCCCTCCCCCCTTCTCTTAACAGTAAAGATCCAAAGAAAAAGGTTGTGCATATTAATCTGAAAGTTATCGAAAGGCTGAACATTTAGCAAGAAACATCATTTATTGGTGTGTTCCCTTGCTGAAATCACTTTTCAGCTCATACCACTTGACAGGCTGGTACCCAGAAAAAAGAAAAAAGGCAGGCTCGAAAAATTCACCAGAGCTATTTGATTTAAATTGCGTTTTTTCTTTTATCTGGATATCACACTAGAATTGCTATGATTCGGATTTTTAATTTTCACCAAAATCTTTTTTGCCTTATCGTGTACTCGATTTTTTCGAACTTCCCAGTATTTTTTGAGAATCAGAAAAAAAGACATTTTTTAACCTTCAGTTATTGAAATACAGTCATGTAGAAAGCCAACTGGTGATATTCACTTAGAGAACCGGTCACTAGCAGTTGAACTCCACCGACTGCGCCAATCTAGGCTGAAATTACTATTATGAGTGATAGGAATCATATTTGTGACTTCCAGCCAATTTTTGCTGAATGGTAACATTTTCTAGTTTACCTCGGTCGGGATTAACAATATTATGAGCAAGCTATGGATAGTGTACATAGAGAGAGCTTTCAGTTTTATCCCCATTTTGCCTTGAGTGATTGGAACGTTTGCGGGAAGAAAACGGGTTTCAAGCCGCTTTTCCTCTCCTTTTTAGTTATTTGAATTATTCGATCAATCGGTGAGGCTATTATTCTCCATTTTCTTAAAAACTGATTGAACATGTTGCTGATCGATATTTTGTTTTCACTATTGCTAATGCCGACAATCCAGACAGCTTTCACTCCTCATTTTAGTAGATGGTTGGCAAATTACTATGGACCGTTGATTAGGGATCAAATGGAGAGGTGAGAAGCTCACTGTTCACCAAACATCTAGTGGAAGAGGCCAAATTTTATGCGCCCCATACCATTCGACGCAGAATTTTATGCTAATTCCGAATCTATGTTCTTTGTGCGCGCGCACAACCACATTCCATCTGGCATGTCGCTTTTCATATATAAAGCCATAAGGTAATGATAATGATAAGGTGAATCGCCATCAACTTGTTAGGAGAAAAAGAGGTTTAAAATTTTAACTCTCACGAGTAACCACCATACTAACTGGAAATCACAGGGTCGAATCCAATTTTTCTAGCCGTTCTATGGGAAATTTGAGATCTCGGCTCGGGTGGTTTAATCGGCAGAGTGTCGGTCTTGGAATCCAATAGTCAGGGTTCGACTCCAACGAGCGCCAATTTTTTTGCTTCTATAGAAACTTGTTTACTTTACTGTTAAGATTTTTGGTCTATTAACGTCTTCTTAGAGTAGACCTCGGTCCGGGTGGCTCTTATGGAGGGAAAATACATGATAACGATTTGCTAATCAATCAACCGCTCATCATTGTCCATGGAGTCTCTGATATGGCCGGCGATCGGCCGACCAGAGCGGCCAATTGGTTCAAGTTGGTTTAACACAAGAAATTCAAGGATATTTTTAAAGGTCAAGGGTGCAAAGGTAGCTGGGGGGCAATCTTTAGCCTCGTCTTAACATATTGAAATTTTACACTAGGGGTTTTTGAGGATGCTGAATCGATTGGTGATATTTTCAAACTATGAATTTTGGTTATTTTGATGTTATTACATATGGGCTCGGCTTTAATATTTTTTATTTTTTGATGCTTTTTCTTTAGTTTCTCTTTAGTGTAGGTTTAGTAGCGGTGGCTAGGCTTGAATTGAAGGCGTTTAACCTCTTAAGAGAATGGCCGAAACTCGTGATCAAGAGTGACAAGAATTTTGATGATTGGCTGACCGATTTGAGACTCCTTTGAAAAGATCGAGGTTTCCCAAATTGTGGACGTCCTATGCGCTTATTATTGTCATTAAAGTTATTGTTGCATTCATGTAAAATCAAAATACAAGAAATCATAGTTTGAAAATATCACCAATCGATTCAGCATCATCAAAAATCCTCCAGTGTAAAATTTCAAAATGTCAAGATGGGTTTACAAATTGTCCCCCCCCCCCAACTACTTTTGCACCAAATCAAGAAAGCCAGATCAAAAGAATGAACCAGAAAACTTTTCTAGTCTGGTTTTGGCTTTGACAGAACTGGTTTGACCTAGACCAGCAACCAAGAAATGAATCCTGTTTCTGGTTTGGTACTCGTCTTGAAAAATTGCCTATAAAATCATTTCTAAAAGATCTTCTATAGAAAACACGGTGGCTACAAGCAATCCGAGCTCTATTCGACCACCTATTTCAATGGAGCACAGGGAAACCCTCTCAAATGGCTCGAGTACACGATGAAATGTGAATATGTTAAACAGGTAAGGAAATTATTCGCAAAACTTCTTTTTTGCCGACCAGAATGTTCAATAACTGTGAAAAATTTTCGAACTCAGTCGTTTAAGCTGATCTTGGAGTCTAAGAGTTTTGCAATCATACACAGCTCATTATTTTCTCCATCTCAATCTCCCTTTTTTCGCATTGTTATCATACTCAGTGCTATCCAGGATGCATGATACAATATCAACTTCTGGATCTAGGAAAGAAATAGCCGATTTCCAGGTACGATCTCTAATTGTCGCCGTTCGCCTCTACACGGGTCGTCAGGTGGACGTGATCGGCTACTCGCTTGGGGTGCCCGTTTCGAGAAAGGCTATTCTTGGGGGTAATATTTGGGCAATATGACATCCAGTTCCTTGATTTACAATGCTTAGGTCATTGTGTGGACACTGGCGAGCACTTGGGCGGTCCTCTGACAAAATTCGTGAACACCTATGTGGGAGCGGCTGGCCCAAATCATGGGATTGCGCCACAGGTGAACTTTGACGTTTAATTTAGAGAGCCTGCAAGAAAATATAAATTATACAACCGCCCTATAAAAGGCGGGCCTTTTCCCATTTCCTCACTTTTTTTTCCCCGAACTAAGCCGTTACTAAGTGAGATTTCTTGGAGAGAAACTCTCCCCTTAACGTCTTCTTCGCCTTTTTCAAACAACTTATAAATCCCCCCCCCCCCCCCTCAATTGTGGCAAAAATAGCAATTGTTAAGCCTTTAAGCTTTCTGTAGAATGACATCGCATTAATAACGACCCTTATTTTAGAACTGGAAAAATTGGCCAACGATGAAATTGAGAGTCTATAAAAGTTGTAGTTTTGTTTGTGCGCTTAATTGTTATGATTTGCTCTCCAGATGGCGGGTATCCAGCTGCCCGCTTGTGCTCTCGGGGCGCTCCCAATTTGCAATTCACTGAATGGACTCTATTCGGGAAATTGCCCTCAGACAAGCAGATATCTCCAGGTTTTTCTATCAAGAAACTTTTTATAACGTTTCATAGTCAGGATATAAACGCCTATCAACGCTATGAGGGTCAACACATTTATACAATTTACAGTAGAAAAGATCAAGTGGTCGGCTATCTCGTGTGTGGAGCGGTGAGTTGGAGGGTACAAAAAATGAGAGATCTTTTGTGGCTTGAAAACTAAAAAAAATTGCTTGGGTGGCTCAGTGGATAAAGCCATTGTTTATCGATCTGGAGGTCACAGGATCGCTTCCTCACCAACCCACTCTTTTTTGGCGAGTTTGAGATAACAACCATAGATGGTCTAATGGATAGAGCAGCTGTTTAGTAGCCTAATGACTATGGTTTGAACTTTTACTATCAACTGGACATCTAGCTGGAGGTCACAAACTTTATTTCTGTCTTAGGAGTCTTTGATCGCTAGTTTTGTGCTCACAGTTACAATTGGTAGAATGTCAGCCTGGCGATTCAAGAAAGCTCGGGTCCAAGTAACCGGACGTTTTTCTAACAACCGACCATCTATCTGGAGGTCACAAAGTCAATTTCGGTTATCATACTAGCCGTTCCATTGCAAAGTTGAGATCTCGCCCTGAATAGCTCAATCGGTGAGCGCTAGTTTAGTAGTCCAAAGGTCAAGAGTTCAACTTCCACTAGTTATTGACAGACTAGCTAGAGGTCAAACGTTTGACCTCTAATCTCCTAGCCACCGTTTTTCAAAAAAGTCTCTATTTTTGCTATCTTTTTCCAAAGCTTTTCAGATCACTTCTCAAATCGCCGGCCAAGATGGTGGTCGAGAATTCGATGGGCTCAATCATGCTCAAACATTCCACTCCACTCATCATGTTCAACTGAGAATGATCCGCGATCATAAGATGTTCGGTTGACAAAAATAGTTTTTATGATTCTCATCGTTTTACAACTATTATTTGTATTTTTCAAAAGCTAATAAAGATATTTTTAACCCTTGCTTGATCATTTTGCAAGTCTCTTCGTTCATCGAATCAATCTATGCCCACACTATGTTTATTTCATATAATCAAGATTTGAGTTTTCATCTTTTCTCTTTTCCTTTTCACTTTATTCAACACTCAAATTGGGTAAAAGTAACAAATTATCGTAAACGAGGGAATTTTCCTTTGAAAGGCCTAGGATTGAATTAACGGAAACGCAAAAAAAAAAAACAAAAAAGACGGACCACAGCTCTGTTTTAACCCAAGCCTGATAACGGACAGTGTTCATAAGCAGTAACAAACGTAAATAATGTAAAAGCTTAAAATCTAAAAAATACTTCTTAAGTTCTCGGCCTGGTCGTCTGCTATGTGATCGTCTTCCTCTCACCGAAAGAAAATGAAAGCATTACGGATGGTTTTTGCTGATGATGAGGTTTGTTTCTGGATTAGACACAAGAATTTAATTTTAAAGATTTCGAATTCCCTGATGGATCTCTGTTTGACAATCAGTTGGTTGGCGATTTGGTGTTGATTTGGGTGTTTGGGTACTTCTCCATTTCGCCGTTTCCCTTGTCAAATTTTATGCAGCTGTTGTCGCTGAGTTAGCCATAGCACTGAAACAGAAATAGAATGTGTTAATCATACAAACTAAAAGTACCAACTTGTGCAATTAATCGAGTAATTGGATCAAACTGTTGCGATGAAACCACTTGTCACTCGTCCTACCATATCACCGAATGCTGTTAGCCATTTCGAAACATGTAAACATTGAGGATCTCTCTTGAATTTGTTCCAAACATTTTACAGAATTATTCTATTATTCAGTGGAAGAAACAATAAAAAAGGGGAGACAAAATGACAAAATCGAGTCCTCGATTTCAACTCTTTGAACCTGAGCAGTAGGATTGGGGCACTAAGTTAACTTTATTGCTTGACCGTGTTTTCTGGTTTTTTAGAGAAATAAATGTGGTATAGTGACTTTTTAATCTGATGAACGTTGCTCATTTTATTTAGTTTTAAATTTCATCTATATTTTGCTTTGTGTCATGTGTTTCCGTTGAAACTAATCAATTATTGCAACCAAAAACCCTTTGTGCTTTTTGTTGTGCAATAAAAACACGCCTGAAGTTTTTTGATTGTAATCATTTGTAATGTAATTGTAATTGATTTTTTTTCACTAAGTAATCCAACGACTGTTTTTATTTAAAAAAAAGAAATCACTTTACCTAGTAACTTTTAAACTTTGCCCGTAAAGATTTCAGAAGATTTTTTATTTGAAAAGCCCCTAAAACCTTGCTGAAAAGTCTTTCTAATGATCTTTTCCTTCTCTAAACAAGAATTTCAACTCTAGTTTTAGATTTCAAATTTGATTTGGTGAACAAGCTCTTGATCATTCAGTTTGTCTTGTCACTGTCTGGATTGTTTGTCTGGAAGTTGTTTGCCGGGATGGCAATGTGTACTGATAAAGCCGAAACTATGCTTTAACGTTTGTGCCGACGACTGTGAGCAAAAATTAACCCTGAACAATTCGATGATTTATTGGAGCAGATGGTGATTGTCCACCGTAAATACTGAAACACACGTAATTGGTACTGGCAAAAACCACTTTATTCAATTTATTAAACACTGACGATGAGTCAGATCGACATTTTTATCGTACAAAAGTATTAGGGGTTTGCAAAAGAAACTGCGCATGACTTTCCGGAACAATATTTTCTCTATTTGAAAGTGCTCTAACCCAGTTTAAATTTTATTCTATTGTGTTGATAACGCTTATTTATTTTACTGATTTTCACATTTGTTTGACCATTGAATTATAAATAATTTTAGTTGTCGACGATGACGGATCAAAAATTCGTTTTGCGGGCTTGCCTTCTATATGACTTTAAAATGAATAAATCAGCATTGGAGTCGCACCGGAATCTTTGTGAAGCATTTGGAGAAAACGTTTTGAGTGAAAGAAGTTGTCAGGAATGGTTCCGGCGTTTTCGTGAAGGAGATGAGGGCTTGGAAGACGAGCCCCATGGACATCGTCCTGTTGTCCTCGATAATGCGGAGTTGCTCGAGGTTGTCGAGTCGGATCCAACTCAAACTTTGTCCGAATTAGCCGAATGCTTTAAATGCGATAAGAGCACAATTTCCCGACACCTTTTGCTTATTGGAAAAAAAAAATTGTTGTGGCCAATGGGTCCCGCACGAATTATCCCCAGAAAACGAATCGAACCGTGTTTTAATGTCTCGGATTTTATTGAGAAAGGCCACGGGCAGCGCTTTTTTTGAAAACATCTTGACAATGGACGAAAAGTGGATATATTTCAATAATACAACCCGCAAAAGACAATGGCTGAGCAAAGGAGAAACTCCAGTTCCGACACCACGTCCAGATCTTCACGGCAAGAAAGTTATGCTGTCGGTCTTTTGGAATATGAAAGGAATCGTCTACTTTGAATTACAAAAATCCTCAAAAACTATAACTTCTCAAATCTACGCCGAGCAGCTGAAGAAAGTTGATGAAATTCTAAGAGAAAGAGGCGTTAATCCAAAGACAATCAATTTGCTTGCTGACAACGCCCGGGTACATACGTCGAATTTGGCTCAAAGCACGATAGAAGAATTAGGCTGGAATCTTCTGCCTCCTCCGCCATATTCCCCTGATATCACTCCCTCAGATTACCACTTGTTCCGATCTATGCAACACTCTCTTGCAAATCAACAGTTTAACAATTACCAAGAAGTCGAAATTTGGGTGCAAGACTATTTCGCGTCACAAGATCCGGAATCTTTCGAATCAGGCATCCGAAGTCTACGTAAAAAATGGAAAAATATAGTTGATAATTTTGGCGAGTACCTTTTGGAATAAAGTCTTTTATTATTAATTTTCGAGGTGTTTGAACGTTGCGTATAATACGCAGTTTCTTTTGCAAACCCCTAATAGTAAGCTTTTGGAAAATAAGAAAAAGACAAAAAAAAAAGACAGAAAATAACGGGTTCTAGTGGAATTATCAAGGTTTTATGGAATTGTGAATGGAATTTTGAGACAAGCTTTGGTAAATATTTGAGGAAACTTTTAAAGTCCATTATGTATTTAATACATTGGATTTACCCAAAAATGATTGATGAGCAATTTCAAAAGGAATCCAGTAAAGCCTTAAAAAAATTGTTTTTGCAGTGCTTGTCAAACGTCATAATTGGTTACAATCAGCGCTTTGTTCATTCAATATATGGAAGTGTTCAATTTTTAACTCGTTTTATGCCCATTTAATTTTTGTTCATTAAATACAAAAAAACAAATAGTAAACATGTTTTCATGCAAAAAAAAACCCAGCGCAATCCACTAATTATCGTCAACACAATAGGCTTTGTGGTCAAACGAGCAAAAGCCGGTATAATACGGATAGCCGGTTAGAGAGCCGATGTAGAGACAACATTCGACAACGTTGGTAAACTAAAAGTTTTATAAGATACATAGACTGTTAATGAGAAAAAAGCTCACCGGACCTACGCCGCTGCAAGTGGAGTTGCAAATAGCCTCATTTGTTGTGGTCATTTCAGCGGCTGAAAGCTTTTCGTTCAAGTACCATTTTTGATGCATTTGCGCTTTTTGATCTTTATAGAAATCTAAAAACAGGTCTAACTTACGTAGTGTCAAGAAACAGATGGTGAAAGCGATGACTGAAAAAGCGAGTTGAACTTTTGAAGAGGTCATTTTTGAAAAAAGAGGCAATCGAACGAATTTAATGGCTTTTGCTTGCCATTGAGCTGCCCTTTTATATTAATATTAATCTCTGCACAAATCATGTGCCTAAACTTGATCTCTCATTCTATTCATACTATTGAAAATCGGTCAATTTCGGGATTTGCTGTTACAAACAGTCAAAAATCACTCAATAGGCAAACTTTGACCGTTTTGCAATGATAAAGGCGCATTTCGAATCAATGTAAAGCATTTCTGTGTGCAATTTTTGATTTTTGATTTTTGATTTTTTTTTTGACCAAATGATTTTTGCATTTCAATCCTCTACAAGGTTAATTGGGCTGGAAACTCAAAAATGACATCAAAAGGTGCAGAAGCAGAGTGATTTTCGTGCAGTTGTTAATCGAATGACATTGACCTAGAAAAATATTGATGGCTGTTTGCGGCAAGTTGTGAGCCCGTTTTAACAATGAATTTGCACATGCTTGGTTAACGTTTGCCTTTTGAACCAAAAGAGTTGGGAAAAGGTTGCTCAGTTGAAAAAAAATCTTTTCGAAACACTCCTTACATTCAAAACCACGACAAATGACAGATCGCCATGGGTGCTTGCGGCGATCTCATTCCGAAGGCAGGTAAGGGTCAAAAATTAGCTTTGGCCAAAAAGTCTTTGATGTATTAATGATGCTAAGAATTTGAGCTTTCAAATGATAGATAATACATGCTACTTTCTGTAGAAAGTTTTTTTGGAAAAGAATAGTTTCCCAAAAACTGGCTGCCATAATTTTGGACCACCCTGTAGAGTTTAAAGTAGCCATACTGGCGCAGCCACTATAGGTGGCCGTACCGGAGAAGCTTTAGACTTGACCGTTCCGCCTACTTAATACAAATCAAATTGGTCGATTTGGGTGCAAATTCGAATTGCTCTGTGCTCGATTCCGATGGGAATGTTTACTCCCCGCCAACTCGGAAAGGTCTCAAGTGGCTTTGGAAAAGAGAATCTCAAAAAATCCAATAAAACAGAGGCGGTTTTTCAAAGAACTCGAGTTTCAAAGTAAATATATGAGAATTATGCGGTTGAATTCACGTTCCCTTTTGAACCGTAAGTATTTGGAGTTGTGATCTCTGTTTTTAGCCACATAACGATTATTCTCTATGATTCCATTGATCTGGTTGATTTGTTTTATCAAATCTAGCTTTGCTCAGTTCACCATCAACAACACGAATATAGGTAATTTGCGGAAGCATCTAGCTAAACAATCCCGTCATTGGAACAATCCAATACCATTTCAAAATACAGGGTCAAGTAAGAAAATTTTGAGGAACTACTACTAGTAGAAGATTTTCCAGATTCAGATTCTATCGGTAAATTACTATAATTTATGGAAGTACCTACCAATTGTGAGTATTAGGCAACCATAGAGTGTACAAAGTATCGGTTAGTGCAAAGAAGTTCCTGACTTCCTTAAGAAGATGAGAAAATGGATTGAATTACAGTCGACTCTCTCTATAATGGAATGGAAGGGACCAAAAAATGTTTCCGTTATGTAGAGTGCCGTTTTATATAGCTTTGTGTTAGCCGGGACCAATATTCCATTCCGTTATATAGAGTTTTTCGCTATATAGAGTTCCGTTATAGAGGGAGTCGACTGTAATTAAACTATAGATTAAAATTAGATTATAGAGGATCAAACGTTGTCCTGCTACTTCTTTTCTTCAAAACACTATGAAAAGCTCTTTTAGCTAACTCGCTGCAATCGATGAATGCAGCAAATGCTGTTTATGACGAGCTCTTTAACAAGCGGAACTACACTAAATATCTATCACCTGTATTTGGACAAATGATCGAGAATTCGACGGGTTGGTGGCCAATACTCTTGATTTTCGATTGGCTTTTAGAAATTGCAAAATTGAACGTCCACTTCGATCTCTGGTTCATCAAGCTGATCAATTTGGATCCCGAGAGTCAACTGCTGAGCCTTTGTCTAGAATTCAAGACGGTAAATTAGCAAAGCAAAATAAATCGATCTACGTCAATCATTTTAGTATTGGCAAGACGTGAGACTTTCGTGGAATGCCAGCCAATTCAATGGAATCGAATACATTTTTGTCTCATCTGACGCGATCTGGATACCCGATTGTCAAATTGGAGACGCGTATGCATTAGGATATCCAATAAAATTACTTTCAGCTTCACACAGACCCAGTGAAAATCGTTAGTAAGTCGAAGTCCTGATATTGTTGTGCTGAAAATGAAAAAGGAAAAAGATCCTACAAGGTGCCCCAGAATTACGCGAACCAATATATTTCTCGACGTAGAAGCCATAAGTCGAGTCATAAATCGAGTTAAAAACACAAAAGCTTTATTCTTAACAATTGTTTTAACAAGAAAAATCACTTTTTCTCAAAGAGATCTCCTTTCGCGGTCATGTATGCTTGCAGGCGTTTTGGGAACACATCGACAGTGGCGGAAAGGTACGGGACGTCGAGCTCGCCCCAAGCTTTTTCGAGTGGCTTCTTAAGAGAATCAATGCTGGAATGAGGTTTTTGCCTTTGCCTTTGCCTCGAGTACACTCCAAATACTGTAATCTATTGGATTCAAATTTGGTGATGAGGGTGGCCACTGATTGAAAGTGATGAAATCGGGGAAGTTCCGTTGGCACCATTCCTCAACAATTCGAGCTTTATGGGCAGGCGCAAAACACCAAATCCGATTCCCGTAATGCTTTTGAGCCCAGGAATGAACTTCTATCAGGCGCTTTTTCGCTTCGGACACGTTAAATAAAGGGGTGCGCACTGGTTCACGTAATTCTGGGACACCCTGTAAATTGGTTGTTTTAGCAAGACGGTGGACTCGGTGAAGCCGGATGAGCTAATGAGAGCCGTTCAAATCTTCAGCAATGGATCCATCTTCTATCCCGTTTTCTATTACACCGAAGTGGCTTGTCCAATAAATGTAGGTTATTCAATTTAAACTATAGAACATATCTACCTTTAGGTCGACGTTTTTCCATTCGACAAGCAAATTTGCCCGCTCATGGTCATGTCATTAGCGTTTGACTCGTAAGGCTTTTATCGGGGTTAAAAAATTTATGAAATTTAGAAGTCAAATTTCGATGAGTGCAACGGTCGACCCATTTATAATGGCTTACGCGAATCCAGATGTTTGTTTGAACTGGATATAAAAAACATTCGATTATTTTAGTATGTGAAAATGGTGGCGAAAGAAGTGGGTGCAGCATTCGCAATAACGGAGGCCTTGGTTCAATGGGTATTTTTGAAAATTTGTCAACTAGCACATAGTAACACTGATAAATCTACAATAGTACAAGTTTACTTCTGCTATCAGCATACCGGGTGGCGCACAATTGCCCGCACTCAGTTCAAGATTCACCCTAATAAATTGTTTTCTAGTAAAAATAAGCTAGATTTTGGAAATAATAAGTAAGAAGGAGTAAATGAAGCTGATTTTCTTTGATTTTAAGCCATTGAAACTAGTTACAAAAACCAGAAAATCGCTATTCCGCCGCAGAAAACGTAGTCGTAGTCGCGTAGTCGCAAAAAATATTTACTAAATCATTTTTTCTAAGCGCCCATACTTTCTGAAAATACCCGTTTGGTATCAAATAATAGCCCTGAATTTCAGCTTCCATCAGATACTTAAGCACACACTGTAGCATAAACGGGTGCCGAGAAGCATGCGTTGAAAGTTAGACTACGCGATGCTCCGACCGTGCTTATAGGGGGGGCGCTACGATTAGAGGTATTACGATAGCTCTTTTCAATTTTGATATAAGCGGTCTTCTTTCCATGCCGTCAAAACTTTTCACGCACCCTGTAAAATTGAACTCCTGATAAAAACTTTAGGGAAATGGAGAATGGGATATGACAAACATCACAAACTTCAGCATCATTCAAGGTGAAATGACTGTGGTAAGCTAAAAATCCATGGTTGCACAATAGTTCACAATTTGATAATTTAAAGACAGGATACCTATTGTATCTCCGGCGAGTTCCAAATTTCTATGTCTATGTGATCGCTTTGCCTTGTTTCATTCTAACTGGACTGTCGATTGTTGGAATGTTCTGGACACCAAATTTCAAAAAGGAGCAACTTGTTAAGGTAAGATTAAGTTTTTCAACGAAAGATATAATAGGATTACAATAATACAGACGACTCTCTCTATAACAGAATGAAAGAGACCAAAAAATGTTTCCGTTATATAATGTCATTTTATATAGCTCAGCGTCGGCCGGGACCAAAATTCCATTCCGTTATATAGAGTTGTCCGCTATATAGAGTTCCGTTATAGAGAGAGTCGAGTGTATATGATATTTTAGCTAACAATCGGCCTAACAAGTCTCGTTTCAATGACAGTTCTATTGGAGATGCTTGCTGATGCCATCCCAAAGACTTCTGTATTCCCATTACTTGGTTATAGAATAGTAAAACAATAATGAGCTAACAATATTCAGGTATCTACGTGGTTTGTTGCGTTGGAGTGACGTCATTGGCCTCTGTTATTATCACATTATCTTCATTGCCGAATCCAAGGAAACACCATGAACCACAACAAGATCCAAACGAGAAAGCATTGGAGAAAAAGAAATGTGGATTCACAATGAGGTATGTCAATGTATTCAATTGAAATTTTTAGTAAATATACTAGGTTGGTGCAAAAGAAATTTCGCTCGGCATAAAAAGTTCTATTTTTTTAATCTGGAAAGCTTATTTTGTGTATTTGTACTCTTGGTTATTTACTTTATTTTTACACTTTTCCTAAGTCAGAGCTTTCACTTTTTAATTGATATTTGATTTAGATCATGGTGCATCAAAAGTATGTTCTGGGCGCGTGTCTTCTCTAGGATTTCAAGATGGGCAAAAATCTTGCAAATCTTGCACATCGTGACCTCTGTTCCGCTTTTGGAGAACAAGTTATGACAAAAGCTTCTTGTATGGAGCTAGAGGAACTAGGATGGAAGATCTTACCGCATATAGTTCAGACTTTTCACCATCCGATTTTCACTTCTTCAGATCGAGGCAAAATTCCCATGCGAATTGTCAGTTTAAGAATGCGCAAGAAGTCAAAATTTGGGTGACCTTTCAATCACAGAACCAAGAGTCCTTCGATAAGGGGATCCTCAATCTGAAGCAGCGTTGGAAGGATGTTATTGATAACGATGGTGCTTATTGTTTCGAATAAATTGTTACCTAAAGGAATTTTGATTAAATTTAATGTTTGTAAAAAGAAGAAATTTTTTTGCACCAACCTAGTAGAAGAGGTAAACTTTGCTGGGGAATAGTTCATATACACCAGCAACTAATTCACATAAAGCTCCAATAACTAATTTAGCGAACGGCCAACACTCCGATCATTCCTCGGAATCTTCCATCGAAATTTCTTCCTTTTAATATTTTTTCAAGCCTTGAATTTAGTTGGTTTCATCGTATTTTTATCGTTTTGGGATTGATTCTTGATGCCTTTGGACTTTGATACTTTGTGCACTTTGTGGTTTTTGCTCATACTTTGTCCTTTGATTCTAAAAAAAATATATATTTCATCAAGTTTGCCGTTCCTCATACACTAGACAAATAAGATTCTAAAAATTGGGTCCAATTTGAATTGCTCAATGGAAATTGTCGAAAATATTTACTTTTAAACCATTTGATCTCAAGTGGCCACCGACGGAAATGCCATTCGACGGAAAGGTTTTTCAGAACTCTTGAATTTCAATGCAAATACGAGAATTATGCGTTGATCGAAAGAAATTACTTATGATCTGTAGTCATTTTATTCTTATTAGCTGTTTTTATTCAATTCTTTCTAATGGCATTGTTCTATTCTATTGGGCTGCTTTTTCTGACTAAATTTTGTATTGCTCAATCCGATCAAAGCGATGAGATTGATACAGGTGCAATTAAACTCTTTGGACTTTCAGAAAAAAAGATAACAGACGGAGACACAGATATTTAACATAAAGTTGATGTAAAGACGTTTAAAGATGACATAAGAACGGGTTTAGACTAGCAGAGCAGAGAAATCTTTTTGGCTCATTGAATTCGAACATTAATAGCAACTTTTTAAAAATCCCAACAAGTTTCGAAGGTTTTTAGAACAAATCTAACAGTAAACTAAACCAAGCAACAGAGCAAGAAAAAACTCTTCAATTGCATAGTTCAGTCGGACTAAATGCTGCCAATGAAGTCTACAACGAGATATTCAATGTACGGGGTTATAATCGATTCCTATCACCAATCTCCACTAGGAAGACTAACAGTTCCGGAGGTTTGTAAAAGAGTTTCTATTGTTTTCTTTTATTAACACGCCATTATAGGCTCAAAAACCACGAAACTAAACATCCACTTCGATCTCTGGTACATTAAATTGATCTCATTGGACGCGCAAAGTCAAATGCTGAGCATTTGCCTAGAATTGAAAACGGTAACTGAGATGAAGTTAAATAAGTTTACTCCATTTCAATGAATACTTCTAAGTATTGGTGAGACTTGCTTGGAACGAGAGTCAATTTGATGGAGTCGAGCATATTTTTGTCTATTCCGATGCTGTTTGGCTTCCAGACAACCAGATTGGAAATGCGTGAGTCTTTGAAGGGTTCGAATTCAAGTTTTTTATGGATATTAATCCAATAAGAACCTTGATTCGGAACTGAAAAGGTGACTGATTCAGCAAAACAATCGATTCGCCATTTAATTTGGATCTTTGGCGCAACTTGCCATAGCTTTCTTCTAACTGGGTCAATCTTTATGATTTTGGTGTCAATTGGGTAGATCTCAATAAGTGCAAAATTTGTTATGTTTAGGTATGGCCGAGTTTGGCTCCGATTTTGTTCGGAATGCCTACACCGAATATTTATTGCAGCACGAGGAAAAATGACAAATGTTGTCGAAAAATTTTGGGCGGATCAGAAAGTGACACCCTATGATTCAACATTTCACTTTTCTTCGAAAACTTTAGCCGAAATTAAGGAGGCACAGTTTTGGCGAAATGCATCAATAAACTTTTAAATAGAACTCACGTTTTTGACGTTAAATATTTTCAGCAAAAGTTATAAGAATTCTTTTGAACCCGTAAAAGACTTCCGGCACAAACGAGGCAATGGTTCAAGGATCCACTCAAAAAACGGCAAAACCGCGTTTTAATAACACCCTTCCAGTGCTTGCAAAAAAAAAGTGTTTTATGACTCAAAAGAATTGGTGTTATAAAATTAATTAAATTTAACTTTGGTGGGCCTTTTTGCCCAGATATTTTAGAGCAAACTTTCAAAAAGACGCGCCGCGGCACAGGACACTTTTTTGGGTGGCATAAAAAGGGTCAGAACTATAGAACTACGCATTTCCCCATAAAATGATACTGATTTTCTGAAACTACAGAGAATTTGCAATTTTTTGGTAAAGAATAAATCCTCAATAAGCCAAAAACTACGCGTGGATACTTAGTAGCCAACCTTTATATGCCGCACTCTGTAAATTGCAAACATAATAGCGACTTTTGTTACCAATGCTTCATTGATTGTAACCGTATTTTAGCCTGATTCGGATTACTCTGGTTTCACAAAGTCTTGATTAGTTTAGCTATTTAGCAGTTATATTTGTGTTTTTTATGTTTAATCAGACTTAAAAGATTCAGAAAATTGTGTTTGACATCTTTAGTAAACCAAAAAATTATTTGCCTTTCCTCATTTTTCCTTTCCTTTCCGCATAATGATTTCGATCAAAAATGTTCCAAAAGAGCTTCGGCTGATGATTAGAACTATTTTTTGAGCGGCATTGTGAAAGGGAAAGAGTGATAAGACTTTAGCTCAGTGCTTCGTATTCAAGTAAACAAGGGATTACATGGTGCAAGCAAATTAGAAATGACTAATAATATTTTTCTACAATTGTTATCAAGAATTTGCGTTGCAAAAATACACAAACATAATTTAAGAAATGCTTGAACTATAGACCGATTATAAAGCGAAAAGCTAACTGTAAGCATGCGCATGCGCTTCTATTAGAGCCTTATGAGCCTTAAGCCCCGCCCATCCATCCGTCTGGAGAAAAAGTTAAATCAAAAATTAATTTTTAACCTATGGCCATAAATTTGGTGTCAAATAATAAAGTGAAAAGTTCTCTTTCTTTTTCTTCTTTAACAAACATGTAAAACACAATTTTTGGAAATCTTGTACCAAAAGAAAATAAACGAATCATTTTAAAGATTAGTCCACACGATTAAGCTTTTTGAGTGACTTCAAAAAGTTTTGTGATTTAAAAACATTTTGACTTGCTCTAACTCTAACTCGTCTGCTTACCGTTAGCTTTTCGCTTTAGAGTCGGTCCATAGTTCAAGCATTTCTTAAATCATGTTTGTGTATTTTTACAACGCAAATTCTTGATAACAATTGTAGAAAAATATTATTAGTCATTTCTAATTTCTTGCACCATGTAATCCCTTGTTTACTTGAATACGAAGCAGTGTGCTGCTTCGTATTATCACTTTTTCTTATCACTTTTTCCCCTTCACCAGAACGCTCAAAAAATAGTTTAATCCTACCTCTGGGTTCGTAATAAAACCAAATGCATCACGAATTTTTTAGCTAACTTTATTTTTATTGCTTAAAACTGGGTCACTAAGATTGGGAACAGTACAAATATCGGAGAACTGAAATATTGCTCAAATGGTCGCGTTAACGCTTTTCAATCCGAAAGCAATGAATCACTACAAGCCAATGTAAGAATTTTATTTTTTCTGATTGAAAGTCTTTTAGCGTTGTTGAAGAGACAAATGAATGGAAAAAACGAGTTCTTCTAGCCCTTTCAACCATCTTCATCTGTTGTGTAATCGTTTTGGGAAGCGCCACGGCGTTGACCCTCGACTTGACCACTAACAGGTTGTCCATTTTACAGGTTGAGATGCATGAACTTCGCACTTTCCACTTTTATGCATGAACTTCTTGCATGTATGAGCACCTGATATTATAGAATTTTTATTAATTAAAAACGTAAAAATCATATCTAATAAAGAGAAACCAAAAAAAAAACATTTAATGAGTCGTAGGTTGTTTGTGAGTGCGCGGGTTTACCAATTTACAAAAAAATACAATTGTTTGGAAGCATGTTTTAAACATTTTTGCTTTTCAAAGGTGGATTTCTTTAAATTCTTGTATTTTAAAATCAAAATATCTGCTAAAAATTATTTTCTCTGTACTTTGTTTCAGCGACAACTCGACAATAGTTTGCGGTGAAGCTTTGCTGAAGGCTTGTCGGGCTCGTTTGTTAGTTTCTTCTAAAAAAAAGAAACAAAAAACTTTAGGGAACTGCTCAACGGCCAACACAAAAACCAAACGTAAGAAGCTAAACTTCAGAAACTTCAGAAATAGTTTCATTGTTTAGGGCTGAAATCGAAAAATTGAAAGAAATGGATGATCAGATGGAAGATTTGATGAACAAGTACCTTTAAAGCAAAGTTTCTTATGTTTTTTTTTCCTTTAGGTTGTTGAATTGTGAGAAGAACATGAAACATCTACAAAATGTTCGTTTTTGTTGTATTCCAAGTTCCCAGTACATATTTTTTGTTCATCTCAAGGGTTTTTCAAAAAAGTCAAAAGCTGGCTAAAAGGAGAATGGACTCAACTCGTAATTCAGAAACGGCTTTGACTATCAAAGTTTTACAAAAAAGCTAAAATTTTTACCACTAGATATAGACTCGAACCCGAACCTAAAACTCATACTAGCACACTATGCATTCGGGTATTTTTTCACGTTTGACGTACTTGAGGAAACCTTTATGGGTATGATTTTTGGGCTCTTTTGTGTTACCGGAGGGGAGGAGGCGGACGGGGGAACTATTATCTGGGGGGGGTCTCAGAAAAAAATTAGCTGGGGGAAATCTTTTCCGTCCATTTTCTACTTGATTTTATAAGACATAAGAGATTTTTCTCTATATTATATTATAGGTGCCTAAATTTGGGGCCGGTGCTGCAAGCTCTCTGCACTTAGGCAGGTCCCGGAGGGGGGCAGTGCTGCAAGCTCTCTAGGAAGGGCAACTATAAGCGCATAAACTCCGGATCCTAGAGAGCTTGCAGCACTGACCCCTAGCTAGAAGCGCCTATAATATAAGACATAAGACATTCCACCAACTAATTTTTTTCTGAGATTCCCCCCCTACCCAGATAACACAAAAGTACCCATGTTTTTCCTTTATAGGTCTCCCGGAAATGGTATCATTTTTGTTTACGTGTTTATAGGCCTTACGCGAAAGTTTAATACACCATTGAAATCAGTATGGTCCAGCCAAACCTTATTGGTCCTGATCGTGGATTGGGAATCTCCTTCTTTTCTTCTTTTATATTGCACTATTTAGTCGGTGATGGAGATTCGAATAAGATACGAACATCTGCTGGAGTTGATCGATACGGATAGGATCGGTCAAAAGACACACATTGAGAATAATTACGGTAATTACGGGACACATTATCATGGAAAAGCGTCAACCAATATACCCTGTCTTTTCCCCGTTTACCTTGTTTCTGCTCTTTTCCTATCTCGGTTTTAAAAGGTTCAATTTCATGGAAAGTTATTTTGAAAGCTCTATCCAACATATATGTACATTTATTCAAGCTTTGTCTATTCCGTTTTGTTATTTCTTATCAAGACACCAAAAAATCCACGAATCTCCTAGCACAAATTGAAAACGAATACTCGAGCTATTCAAATGATGCAAATTTTAATTGATAAAAGTCTTCTCACTTCGATTCTCTAAGCTATTTCACAGTTTGAAAGAGACAAAAAAGACTAAGGGTTTTTTCATTACTGAGAAATCGTGATATGTAGTCAAAGAATAAACTTTTGGTAATGAATGGGAAAAACAATCTTTGATAGAAATGGAAAGCTGAAAATCCAGGAAAAGTAAATATTAGGTTGATGCAAAAGTCTTTTTCATTTTTTTCGTCTGCCGTTTCAAGCCAACAAATGCACCAATTAAACTACGGTTGATTTCATTAGAAAAACCAATTATTTTTCTGCAAAATAACATTAAAACGGGTTTAAAAATATTTTATGCCTGGATTTTCTTGAGAGTATGAAGTCGGATAGTCAAAAAGGGCTAACTCGATGATGCGGTTTAGACACCTTAGCTAAAGAAAACCTATCTTCGTGTCAATAGATAAAAGATAGAGAAAAAAAAGTTTGAAATTTCGCCAAAATTTCAGAGAAATTCATTCAGCCAATTTTTCCGTAGAGTTTTTTATAGATTTTTACGAAAAAGGCGTTTTTCACTCTCGAATTTGCTTCAAAGTGAACCGAAATTCATTTAAAAAGATGGAAATTGAACAAAAAAACACTTTTTTTATAGAGCAAACTATAGATTAATTGGTGAATTTGTTACTTTTTAACAGAAGTACGAAAAAAACGAAAAGACTTATGCATCAACCTAAGAGTAATTTACAAAAATGGCCACAACTGTAAATTTACAATTGTAATTGCAAAAGTGTAAATTGAGCTACTTGAAAACTCGAGACTGACAAGGGAAGGTCACGAAATCAAGGTGGCCAATCAAAATGAGACCTAGACTATCCGATGCAGAATTTTATGCTGATTCCAAATCTGCTATCCGTTTTTGTTAAATAGTTCGGAATCGCAAGAAACCTTTTGGACAACTGTTTTATAGTGTTCCCTAACCTTTTTTTCTTCGTAATTGCTAAATATTCAAAAATTTTGTTTAAATTTTCCTGCATCTATTTAAGTGTTCAACAACAAATAATATAAATATCATGACAAACATGACAACAATCAATGAAATGAGTAAAACGTAGTCCAATACTACATTTTGTAAACCCACTAAAATTCACCGAAATTCCGGCGAAAATCCACGGGCGCAAATGATGATTTATCATTTTTACTTTGACTTTTGAGTTTGAAACATTGACTAAACATTTGAAAAGTCGAATGATCAAAAAATACAATCGAATGAGAACTCAAACTCCGAAAAAGTTCTCGTAAAAAAAAGTTTGTATGTGAATTTATTTAATAAGATCTGATAAAGAATTATTTAAGAGTTTATTGCAAGAGTTCAACTAAACTTGTTGTATTTGTTCTATAAAATCAATCCATAAAATGCGGCAGTTTTATGTTTGAGAAGATTACCCGTAAGCAATTCCATTTCTCTTGTCATATCAAGATCGAGTGCTAATGAAGTGGAGGGCATTGGATGAGAAAGTTTCTTGCTGGGCTCCACACTTTTCTAAACAATCAAACTATACCTTATCTATTTAGATATTCTAGAAATAGAAATGTTACTTTTATTGTGTGGACAAATTCTTTGTCACACTCTTTGCAACGTTTACTGCCTGCACTTGGTTTAAGACACTTAGATTATTGCTGAAAGTGAATTACATTGTACTTGCATAAAGAAAATTTACTGTTGTGAAATCCTGCGTTTTTAGCAGAGCCGAAAACGCAGTATTTTGGTCTTTTGGTTTCTTTGAAAGACAACTGAAATGGTTCCGTTCTGTTATCAGGGAATTGGAAGGAAGAGTTGATAAACATTTAGCACAAGAAAGGTGACAGGGTGACACCAGAGTTCGGAGCCACCTTGTTTTTAGGGTCAACAGAAAAATATTTGAAAAACGCCTGAAAAACCCGAAATCTAGATGAAATTTCGGTTTGGAAAACATTTTTTGGCAAAAACAGAGCGTTCTCATCGGCCTATTTTTTTAAGTGAAACAATAGTTAAAACTTGTGATCCGATTACGACTCGCCAACTTTTTAGAACTATAACATTTGGGTCGATTCTGGCGATATATTTGCAATTAAAAGACTTGATCTCTACTTGCGTAGCCTTAAATTTACCACAAACTTGCTATAATTTCAAACTTTTATAAGGATATTCAGCGCTCGAGAGTTTTTTGTTATCTTAAAGGCTGAATTGGACGACCGAAAAACAAGGTGGCTCCGAACTTTTGTTTCACCCTGTATAAGCAAAAACAAAATGATTTTTGACTTGCTAAAAACAAAAAAAGAAGTTTTCCGTTTTCAGAGCCAGATCTCACAAGTTTCGATCCACTTTGGTCCTTTCTTTTGCTTTTTACAGAAATGTTGACTAGTGTTCTTTGTGCGCGCACGACATATTTCTTCTTGTAGAATTAGGAATATTCCCTATTAGCTTTTAGCTATTAGCTATTAGAGTTGTCAGAATAGCTATTAGTCAAATAGCTATTAGAATAAATACGGTAGCTGTTCGCTAGAAAGCAAAAATGGTTTTTTAAAAGATCGTTTTTGTTGGTCGCTTTTGTTTCTAAAGAAAAAATGAGGTCACAGTGACAAGATAACGCCAGATTTTGGACCCAAGCTTGTAAAAGATTGGGAAGGACTTTGAAGCCATGAAGCTAAAAGCTTTTGAAGCTTAAATTTGTGCCCAAGTCAAAATTGAATAGTCAGTATTTGCAACATCGTTTTGCGGAGAGATTCCGGTATCTAAACCCTAAAATATTTTCCATACTTCTAAAAGAGAAGCGCTTTCATCCACTATTTATACAAAATGAGTCATTTTGAAGAAATACGCAAAAGCAAAAGTACACAAGACTTTCACTGAATCGAAATCGAGTGAATTCAGATACGATCTTTGCATTTCCTTTGCCATTTTGGCAACCAGATCCTCAAAAGGATATCTTTTATGTGTAATGCTATTCATCTTTTCAATAGTCTTCAATTGTTTTCTCTTTTCAAATGTTGTTTTTTCAAATGGTCTGACCAATGTGACAGGTAAAATCGTTGCTTTTATCAAAAGTCATGTTTTCTTGGAATAAGAGTTCTAAGCAAAGACTCAACTTCAAGTAATTTCAAACTAAACTTCCTTTTTCGAGCTAAAAATCCCGCCAATTCACGCTCGAGCCGCATTGGAAATCGGTGAATCGGTGAGATTTCTAGGAAATTGATGAATTTCTCCAAATTTCAGCATATCAATCAAATTGGTCTTTTCTATTG
Source organism: Mesorhabditis belari (assembly GCA_958450365.1). Lineage (NCBI taxonomy): Eukaryota > Metazoa > Nematoda > Chromadorea > Rhabditida > Rhabditidae > Mesorhabditis > Mesorhabditis belari. Next base: position 35,549 of record CAUEEP010000873.1, read on the forward strand.
CATGATCCCAAAGAATGGAGCCACCATCACCAAAATCATGCTCTGTGATCTGTATCGATACTTTCGGCAAATCCCCTTCAAAGCTGCTTTTGGGCCCAAGAAAAAACTCAGGTAATAAGAGCTGTTGAATTTGAATAAATCGCTAGGAAATGAACGCTTTTTGAGTGTTTCAATGATGTGTTCGGTTTTCTTTATAATCTTGAACGAATTTCTAACAAGGGAAGGTCAAATGGCTTGTGCTATATACCATTCGACGCAGGATTTTCCGCTGCTTTCGAATATGGTTTCAGTTTTTGCTATGCGCTACCCTATCAAAGGTTATACGACTTTAGATTTTTATAAGGCATTTTGGAATTCAAGGAAAAATTATGATAAGTTAGTTTCCCAAAGGCTTTTCAAAAACTCTTCTTTCTTTGACCAACTTGGGTGTTCATCGTTCCAAAATTAGCCTTGTTTTAAAGTATCATGAAGGTAGCACAAAGAAAACCCAAGTTGATCAAAGAAAAAAAAGCAAAAAACAAAAGTTGCAGGGGAGCAGAACCGGAAAGTGTTCGCCTTGCTAACCCACTACCACTTGGCCACCGGCGCTTTTCGAAAGCCTTCGGGAAACTAACTTATCATAATTTAACTTTGAGTTCGAAAATGGCTTGTAAAACTTTAAACTCGTGTAACTTTTAATAGGGTAGCGAATAGAAAAAACTGAAACCGAAATCAGTGTGAAATTCTGCGTCGAATGGTATATAGCACATGTCATTTGACCACCTTGCCCACTTGACCTTCCCTTCTAAGTCTATAAAAATTTTTTGCTAAACCTAAACCTGATTTCGAAAAAAACTAATGCATCAATGAGAAACCAGCTTGAAATTCCTGTTCTTTCAGTGAATGCAAACTGAAAAAATGGAAACTCGACTACAAAAATAATCAAAACAAATGGGAAGTTTGCCAGAATCCGGTGAGATTCGTCCTTATCCGAGAGCCACTCAAGCGTTTCCTTTCCCTTTACGGATATCTTTGCGAGTCGGTGATTCTTAATTGATTCAAAATGCAAAAATAATATAAAATATCGATTAGCTATCTAAAAATGTGTGGTTCGGAGATCGATATTCACAAATTTACCAAAGATGTTTACCTTTTGTTGAGCACTCGATCGGTTAAAGAAACGAATTTCGTTGAAAAGCATGGGGATATAGTCATTTATCACGCACAACCACAAAGCTGGTAAGTGAATGAAGAATCTTTTTCATATTTTACTACTAGGTTCTGCAATTTATCGGAAGAACTGAAGAAATTTCATTTAATTCATCATAATTCGAATCGTTTGGAAATGAGAAGTGAATTTCAAAAAGTATTTGATGAAGCGAAAGTACCAAAGCTCTATTCAGATCAGGTATCTCTTCAAGAACAAGTTGAAAAAGATTTTTCTGTAAGTTTTTTTAAGCTACTCGTTTAAACTAATCGTTTTAAACAAAAAAAACCAAGCTAAGCGTTTTAAACAATCTAATCTTTAAAATAACGATTAAATCTTTAAATCTTTAGACTTTTAACCAAATTAAACGAATCGTTTGTTTAAAACAATTAGTTTGTTTTCTCGTTTCAAATCGTTTTAAATCGTTTTAAGCAAGCTAATCGTTTAAACTAATAGCTGTTTTTCGTAAACATTCGTCAATTTCAACGTGAAACGCTCTAAAAATCCTCTACAAAAACTTTTCCCTTAAAACCCTCTTTTTTTTTTGTTTTTTCCGAACCTACTTGATTAAAATATAAAAATTTAAAAAAGCTCAAACCTCCTTTTCTTTTGTTTTTAGCTAAATGCTTTAGATGTTACTGTTTTTTTTTGTGATTAAGAAACCCCAAAATTCAAAAAGTTTGAAAAAAACAACTCAATGGGCGTTTTTGTTGGATTTTCATCCGGTTTTCGACGCTAATCAAGAGTTCTAATCAAATTTTGTACAATTGAATAAATTCAGGTACTCTTTCATCTTTTCTACTCCGACACACAACACGCAAACCATGAGAAAGCCCAGCCAGAGATTCTAAAGAAATCGATGGAAGAGAAGCCGGAAACGATGGCCTATTTCAATGCGATCTATCACAAAGATTTTGAAGTATTTCACTTTGAAAAACTATTCAATGTATCATAATATATCAAATAAATAGTTCCAAGTTCAAATCAAAAGTCAAAACATTCTATAGCTTAAACAAAAGAGTCCAAAATGCATGCGTTGACCCTTTTTTTAATCTCTAATCTAGGCTTCCTGTCATCCGAAAATCAACAAATCTTTAATTTTTGGCCTAAGAGCATTTTTCTTTTCAGTTAACTTTTTGTGTTTCACTTTTTGAAATAATGACAAGAAAATCGTTATTTAATGTATTCAAATTTCAACGAGTTTCAAAACTTTGAAAAGAGAGAATAAAAAAAAGCTTAAACACAATGTTTTGTATGTAAAATGACCAAATGCAATTTGAAAAGGAAAATTATTGATAAGTGAAGCCTGAATCCCATTTTCTATGCCGGTTGGATCTCATCGGGTTGATTGATGGGCAATTTCTTGAGATGACTTCGATAAATGCCGAGATCTTCCACTTGCTCCCCTCCCAGATCCTCGATCATCGGATCCTAGAAAAAAACGATAACTTTGGTAATTTATAGGAGTTGGAACTATGAATGGTGTCATTTCTGACAAAAAGCCAATATGTGATCTTTTGAACTTACAAATCTGCTCTCTTCAACGCCTCTTGGTTGAACGAGTGGCTCCTCACTTCGATTTTGACTCATTGATGGAAGAATTGGCTCGTCCACTCGGCCAAGCAACCAATACGTTGACATCACTCCTTTACCCTAAAAAATTTGCATGATCAACTAGCTCAGATGTGCTTTGTGCGATTCTGACACACTTAATTCTTTAAGAATGATTCAGGTTATGTGGGGTTTGTTCTTATCGTGTACTTTGAACTCAATAATGTAAACGCATCCACTCTGGCGCACTCTAGAAGAAATGCTTCATTGCGCATACGAAGTAAAGAATTCATGGCACGAGAAATTGTAACTATGTAAATGAGAAACGTTTAGCTTTTCCGGTTACCGTAATCTAGACTTGTCTATTTGGTGGATCTTTGGTGGCGATAAAAAGAAAAGAATTCGAGAAAGAAATGAAGATCTATTTGTGGTACTTTGGTTCAAATGAATTGCCCAAACCTCAAAGGTACTAAACGAAAGGACAACGAACGTTTGTGCAAATGAGTGGCCCAAGAGGGTTTCAACGAGCTGCTTCTTTCAACTCCTAGAACTTACAGAAACGGCCTAGGACCGAAATCTTTTGGATTTGAGTTACTAAGAGTGTATAATTAACGATTTTTAAAGGTTTTATTTAGTCCATCTGCATGTGAAGATCGAGTCAAAAAGGTTTGTCCGGGTTATTTCCGGTCACCTTGTGCAAACTAATTCCCATTCTCTTCCTGACTTACTTTTATGATGACTTCCCCTCTCGGTTCTGTCACGTATCCGCCATATCGTTGAATCATCGAGTTGGCTGCATCGGACATATGAATTTGACCGGCTGAACTTTGAAGATGAAACTTGCAACGAGTGGAACTTACGTTTTCCATTGCTTTCCATACGAGATGCCGTGTTCACACTGTCACCGAAGAGGCAATATCTGGAAATAGGACAATGAAAACTATTGTTTTTCAGTCCGAACCTTGGCATTGTCAATCCAACCACTCCGGCTACACATGATCCAGAATGGAGACCGATTCGGAGATTGATCCGCTCGGTGGGAATGTGCGGGACTCGGAAGTACTGAAATGTCTGGCTGTATTAGAGAAACCTACTGATTGGCAAGACCAAAGCTTAATTGCTGGTTTCTGATATCGTAATCCGCTGACTTAAGAAAGCCTTAACGTTTAAAATGTGCCCTTCAATGGTAAAAGCTCGAGTGATAAAAGTCTCGATACAGTATGAATAGCTTTCAGAATAGGGGGACGAGAGCGTCCTGTGCTAGGGATTTTTTCGAAAATTGCAAAATAAGTCTGAGTGTTGGGACAAAACAAGTTTAGAACAGGTTGGGTTGAGTTTTGACCTGTCACACCAGTGTTATATTCAAAACTATCTCGAAATTTGAATTCTCCATCTTTGAAAACCCTAAATAACGTCTTTTCAACTTTATCAGTTTTTGGGTCATTGTGGGACACCGGTGGCCCACGCCGTCCCAGACAGAAGTCCACTCGGGGGTCACCGGTGGCCCACGCCATCGCCAATGTGTTAAGCTAAATGTTGTCCTTCAATACCATAATCTGTCTACCTGAATAGCCTTCAAGATTCCCAGTGACATTTCGGCGATATCCCTGATGTGTTGGATTCCATTCCGATGCGGTAAGCCGGATACACAAAGGTATCCATCGCCAATCGTTTCCACCTAGACTACGGTAATTCTATAGCACAGCCAAGTGACAGTACTTTGTAAACTCCGTGTTCTTCAATGATCTGATCAAAGGTCGAGTACAGATCGTTTAAAAGATTGACAATCTAAAGGAAAATGTGCCATATTTGAGGAAATTCGCATTTTTACTTGTAATGGTGTGCATTTTGCGGCCAAATTCGTGAATTTCACGACATCTGAGAAGAAAATCGTGACACTGTCATAGGCTTCAGGTTCCACGGTTTGACCCAGCTTCAACCGGTCAGCCACTTGTCTAAAATTGGTTTAGCATCCACTGTGACATCCAGCTTTTACCTTGGTAGCATTCGATAAAGAAGAATGTCACTTTTTTTCTTTTCCTCGACGAGTTCTCCGGTTCGGTCTTGTACCTGAAGGCAATCAATGGATTTAGCTTTTATGCAATGCTTCAAAATTCAAAAAAACAACTTAGATTGTCTTTCGGTGTTGCCATTACCTCTTTTTCTAGAGTCTCGGCATAGTTCTCTAAAATGTTAAACACGTGATCCATGAGATTTTGTTTTCGATCAGAGCCCTGGAATTTGATTTCATGATAAGATTTGTACGAATTGTTGTGTTGTGGAATATTTTTGGGTCACTTTGCTGCATCCTTTCTTTTCGAATTCATTTGGTGTAAGTTTCTATAGCTAGGGTAAAGTTACAGTTTTCTGTTCACATTCTTTAAATAAGTTAATGTTTTTGTCAACTGAAATCTTTTACTTTAACCTTGTTTATCAGCCAAAGTTAGTGCAGAATAGAAACATAAAAACTATGCTTTCTATTCGGCCCTGCTGAACGATAAACAAGACACTAATAACTCAAATAGTTGTGATTTCTATTTATATAATAGTTAGCAATAACTCTACAGGTAGAAAGCTAACAAGAAGCTTACAGAATCCTCGCAAATCTGAGCTTAAAGTTCAATTGGGTCAAAAACAAGTCACCATTGCTGTAATCAGTGACTTAATCGTTTCGAATCTCGGTCGATTTTGGGGTTCTTCGTGCCAGCAATCGCGAACGAGATGAAGCTGAAAACACGGGAAAATTCAAAAACCATTGATTAGCTATATTGTGTATACAAATAGTAAATAAATCCCTCACCAAAGCCGGATTGACATCGGCCTCGTCAGCCACCACTAGATCTGGTCTCAACGGTACTGATCCTCCTTTTTTGATCATATAGGTCACTTCTGAAATTCGACTTCTTCAAAATAGAGTCTTCTTTTCTAACCTTCAACTTTTTCCCTTCGATTCTCCATATCGAATGCGGTTTTTCGGGTGATAATCTCTGAAGAAATGATGGCAAAGGAGTAGATATCGTGTTCTTCGATTGGAGGTGTCATCGGCTCACGGAGTTTTTCAGGAGCGAACCAGAGTTGCTCTGAAAAAGGGAAAAACCGTTAGATGAATTTTTGAAGTATTATTATTGACATTGTCAAATCATAATGGTCCAGTGGTTCAAAGAATTACGAGATTTGAAAGCTCTAAAAGAGCTATCGGATTGCTAAAGCTCATTGCTTCTAGAATTCTAGAACAAACCCTTCTTCGTGGTTTGCTCCAATCCTCTAATAAAAGTCAGCCCATACCCGCCAACTTTCAACTGCCACCGATCATCGATGTAACAGACTTGAGATCTGAAAAAGGTGGATGGATCTTAAAGTGGCTGAAAAACCAACGATAATCTCCGATGTCCCTTCAAGAATGACTTATTGATGTAACACATTCCTTCGACGAGATCTCGAATCAGGGAATACATGAAGAAACCATCGATGTTCATGCTACTGCCGGTTAGGACTTGCTGAATAAAAGAACAGTTAACAAGTCCATTTTTAGTTTTTTTTCGGTTTGCTAATTGTCAGCAAGTCAAACAGCAAGATCTACTGTACTTCTTCCGGATTTCTTCAAATATACTGTGGGTATAGGCATACCGTAGCAAAGCCACAAAAGGTTTAGGTATAGGGTTGTCAAATCATCAGCTCATTTGTTATAGCAAAATACTCCCAAGCTTCTGTGCTCATTACGAAATTTGATTACCAAGTCAATAAAAGCAAAGATTTCGGTACTACAGGGACGGCAATTTTTTTTGAAATCTACTTTTTTGGACCAGTTTTTCATGCTAATTCCAAATTTTGAAATCCCAGGTCCGGAAAATGCGATTTTATCATCGAAAACAATGTTTTAAAAATAGATATGCATTTTTAAGGGGTTTTATCCATTTTAAATGCAAATTTTCTGTTTCGATTCAGATTTGTGGCTCAAACAAGGATCAACGCATTTAAACCCTTACACCGCTTTATGAGCTTAAACAAATCACGGTAAGCCATTGTTTTCGTGTTGTTTTGTTGTTTTCGATTTTTTTGATGATAAAATCTCATTCATTTTCCGGATTCATTCAATCCGAAACTTTGCTTGCGCTTTCCTCGAAAGCCAGGGCCCGTGGGCAAAATAAACACATCAACGGATTCGTCATGTTCGAGAAGCTTTTCATCTCATCGCCGTTTAAAAGTCTCACACCCTTTTTGGTACCTTTCCTTGTGAGCAAATCAAGAAATTTAATATGTTTATTACCTCTAGTGATCCCCTCGACGCCAATCTCCAAATGGTCAACACGGGACTCGCCTCTTCGCATAAACCGATGAAACGATGAACGTTATCGTGCTCCATTCGGCGAATCTAATAATATTTTGATTGAATGACAATTTTAAGTTGTTCAGAAATGTTAGACTGTTAAAGTGAGGCAACTAAAGCTAATTTTTAACACTTTCAACTCGTATTTACCAATCTCAACTCGTGATGATCCTCGATAGTCAATCTTGACACCACTTTGTGTTTCATCGCCATCACCGGATCGCCCATGAACAAGAAATAGCTCATTCGATCTGGAATCGGTTTAGAAATGAAAAGATTTAGCTAAAAACTGAAATATCCATATGTTCTACCGTACCACTATCATTGTGCTTGCTTCCAAAGGAGAATTTCGATCCAGTGCCTGAAACGGAGGATTTGGACGATCGCAATGAGCGCATGCTTCGTTCATCGTGCTGGAATTGAAAATTTCAGATAGAACTACATTTTCAACTTGTGAACACTGAAAATTGCCGGACCTTTTATGATTTTTGACTAAAAACAACTGGATAGTGTTAGGTTTTCAATAATAAAACCCACTTTTCCCCTCGGCTTCTCCAGTTGGCTCTGATTGATTCGCCACTCGGCGTTTTGGCGTTCCGTTTCTCGGCGTCTCTCTCTGAAATTAGAAAATAAAGTTAAAACTTAATATATGGATTTAAACCGTACTTACTTATAGGTAGGACATCACTTGAATGAATCTTTAGTGTTCTAACTAACAATAAGGTCACTGCGATTCTCAGAACTGCAACTCTTCCACTACACCACGACCGCCGCATAAACCCGACTTAAGAGTGCATGGCAAAAACTTTCGGGCCAAAAACCTTGCGTTTGCGAGCTGTTCTGCAGATTTTGACTAGAGATTCGGAATCCCCATTTGCTTTCCTATCGAGTGAGCTAGGTCTCGTTTCGAAATCCCACGGTGACCTAGCACCCTTCTCTAGTCAGAACCGCAACTCTTTCATCTGTCTTGTCAGCTAGATTTTCCACATCGGCCGATTCTGTTTAGTTGTTCTTGAGAGTTCTTGAGAGTTTCTTTGAGGGCTATCTTCAAAAATCGAATTAAAATTTGGTGAATTTTAACCGATTTTGCTCTTTTGGATGCACTATATTTACTCGAGGAATCCTGGAATGACGTTCAAGCGGATTTTTAAATTGTTTCCGTAGGGCGGGATTCAAGAGATGTATGCGAGATGAAGGCCCCATTTATCGAAAAGAATAACGACCATGATAACTCGATACAATCATTTCAGGCAATCTGGAGTCAACTTATTGATAGTGGAGCCGTTGATCAATTAACCAATCCTTTGGAATTTGCTTGCGCGGACGCAAACGCTGTGACTAAGGGATCAAGATTACTAGAGGAAGTCGCAGTGGCTGCTACAGATTATATCGTTTAAAATAATGCCCTTGTTAAAGCAATTTGGTAGAAATCTTTAAATCCACCCTACTTTTACCCAGGGATGTCAAGGGAAGATTCGTCCCTTGAGACTTGATTTACCAACTCTCATCTAAAATTAGAATCAACCGCTTAACAGAATCAATCTCTTGATTTTTGGGTTTAAAACAGGCAGCCTGGATATGAGTCTGGTTCACCTGATTGCATAAAAGCCAAAGAAAAGCAGCACAACAACCAAGAAGGCAGCCACCGCACATCCAGCTATGATATAAGCTCCACTTTGTTCCCAGGTGGTCAGCGGGCAATCGGTACCGGTGAAGCTATAATATAATAATATCAAATACTAGCTATTGAGCTTGTCAATATAACTATTTACCCGCAAAGGGGCTCATCCGCTGGTTGAAAGCCGCCTCGGTTCGCCCAGATCGATGTTGACGGATCGGTGTAGGTGGGAGTGGCTGTCTAATATTGATCATTACTTATCCGATATCGGAAGCTCAAACCATCAGCTCTCCACTATACGCGTAGGTGAGATTGACGAATATTTGCGGTTTACTATTCACATCCAAACCATAGACGAAAAATGTGGGTAGACGACTTCCATTTGGGGTCATTTGAACGTTCCCGGACCAGCCTGAAAAATAGATATAGACTTGGATGGGTTGTCATTGCTAGAGACTGATGTGGTTGCAAAGGTTGCTTGTTAATTCTGTTTCGCACTTGTTTTGTTTGCCTTTCCTAAACGTTGCTCCCTTGTCGCAAAGGTTTTTTTTTTTTTGAAAAAGATCAGTTGCGCTTTTCTGAAGATTTCTTTCCTACTTCTAATTTACCGCTTTGTGGATTTCTTTGTTTCTTTATTCTCTTGCATATATCTGTCATCTCACGTCTTGCGCGTAATTTCTTAGCCTTTAGTACCTTTGGGATTTGGATAAATGTGTTACGAACGTATTGTGTATGGAAGAATTTACATACTGCTTTCTAAAGTGTTTCTTGATTCGCACATAGTTTTTCTGAGTTGGTTTGAGTTATGAGCTTTGTTGTGTCGAAAAATGCTTGAGGTTGGGCTGCCTACGCTGCCCTTGTCTTGCCTAACTTTACTGGTCTAACCCATAGAGAAAAGTACTGGACTTTTTAGCTCAGCTCTGGCTGACCCGGCCTAGTCAGGCTCTAGGGCCTGAAAAAAGTCTTAGAATATCTCTGCTTCGGTATAAAAATCTAAGATCTGTTACGCAGAAGCGACTATACGTAAGAAAGCGAAGCCAGGAGCTTGTATTGGGTAAGTTGAGATCAGAAGTAGTCAGTTTAAGACCTGAAAAAGGGCTCTAACTTGGCATCATTGGGCTTTATTCTAAGCCTGACTCCCAATAAGAATCTGATCTCCGTAACACTCACCGGTAAAATGCACTTGATTCTTGACACTCAAGTAGAGATCCATATCATTTAATCCATTGACAGGATCTTGGTTGAGTGTCGCATTCATCGCATAAGCATAGAAGAGCATTGCATCGTATTGATATGAGATGAAGTTACCGACCTGGATTGAATTTTCTGAGAGAAAGATCAAATGAAACTTGCCCCAGATACATTGTACAACAGTTGGCAGTACGAGGTTTGACAGTAGAATGGCCATTCTGTCACCTGGATTGCTTATTGAATCCGAATACTCTTAAATCTTTTATACCCTTTGAAAGACTTCTTGTTTCAATGTTGCAGTGTTTGTGCCTTGAGCTGCGAGGTTGGCTGTGTCAATCTAAACGGGTACTGTAGATTGAAAAATAATTAAGCCAAGCTAGAGCCTGGCCAGAAGCCAATTTCAGGCATGCCTTCTGAGGCCTCAAAGACTTTTTTGGTTGAGCGGCTGAAGCTAGGCTGAGCAAGGTCAAAACCCAGATCAAGGGCGGCTTTTGACGTCCGCGCTTTGTATCAGAATGTGAAAAGAAATTACTTACGATCAAAAACCGTGCCGAAGCCGCTTTTGCATCAGCATCCCGTCCATCCGGTGGTTTATTCGTCAAATCGACCCATTGTGGAGTGAAACCGTTGTCCACTAAAATTATGGTCCAAAAAAACTAACTTTTTGGTGTAAAACTTAAGCAAAGTTGACCCCAAGTTGACCCCCCTGAGCCCACACTTAATTTTGGACATTTCGCAGGCAATTTTTCAAGTTTTTCAACCACTTACAAACTTCATTCGAGTAATTCGAGATAGCTTGCAGACCAAAACCAGTGCCTCTCATTGATAACAGAATGTAAACATAGTCTGGACTTGTCATGTTCAGATCTTTCACAACCAGCAACATTTGTCGACGAGTACTTCCATCGAGGCACATCACGATGACTAAAGAATTTGGGAACTGGTTACGGTAACATGAAAAAGTTTCAGTTTACTGTAACAAGCATTAATTGAGGGAGGTAACGGTAGTCTGGGTTGCTGTAAAAGGCACTGAGAAGGCAATGATCCAAACTGGGGATGACGTTTTAGGATAAGTGCAAATATAAGTCGAATATGGGCATTTCAAATAGCTATTCCGTTTTTGTTCAAATGAAAATCCTGGTCAGAAAAATGCATTTGAAATTACCACGATTTTTAAAAAATTGCCCCCTGGCCAATAAAGGCGCGCCACACGCGAGGGAAGAGAAGAAGCAGCGGGGGCTTAGAGGATAGTGAGCCGGATTATAGAACCGATGCGGTTTCCGATGCGAGTCCTGCCACCGAAAAAATTTTTGAAAAACAGACTATTTCTAAGCCATTACAGTGCTTATTGACACTAGAAAAAAATCGTCGAAAAGCTCTGCCTGTCAAAAAAAGCTCTTCGAAAAGATCATTCGTCTGTGAGTTATAGGTTATAATAGTGAGGGTTCCTGTACCAGATACTGGTTACGGTAGTCTGGCTTATTGCAACGGGTATTAAATTTACAAGTTACGGTCATGTTTTAGACCCTAATAGTATTACTTCTTGCTCTCGATTTCATCCTTTTCATGGCTGTCGTTTCATCCGCGTACGAGCCAGACGGTAAACGGTAACGATAGTTGATTGTGAAATTTTGGGGTAACGATTGAGCGGCTGTCTAAAATGAATATAAATTGAGCGACAAAGTATAAAAATATAGGTCAGAAAGAGTGTTTAGGCATACTGTAAGTTTTCAGCCCTCACCTCAACATCGGTGACGAGACCCTCGCAAAAGCCCACCACGTCATCGTTGTAAACGATACCGAATTGTGACCTGAAGCAGTTTAGATTACAGCAGCTCATCTGGATATTAGGTAATTGTAAAACTTGAGATAAAATAAGTTTATTGGCTATTTATTATCCGAAACAAACCATCCATAAAGATTCATCAGTGCCAGCAAGCCGTAACCCATTCTAAAACAAATATTTATTCCGAATATTCGTTCTCTGAATATATATTTATTTATTTTGATGTGTAAGATAATACAAGCTTTCTTTACAAAAGCAGCTATTGGCAATTCATTAAAACTATGAGTACTGGCTCTATTTTTGGATAAAATCTGGGTCGGATCGGATCTTATCAACTGAAAACTTTAGATTCCGATGCGGTTACCGATTACACAGTCGAATATCATATCTACTAAATTCTCCGTTTAACATTTCAAAAAATTTTGCTTACTGTAGCGTATTCGGTGTGATCGAGGTGAGTGTCGGGAATCGTGTGTTATCGGTGAGCGCGGCGGCTGTCGAATAACCCCAAACGATTTGAATGGTGTTGTAATAGGCGGCGAGCATGGCGACTGGGATGATTGCTGGAAAAGGACAATTTCATCAAAGCTATCAAGTGTATTCAAAGGATAGTTCTATCACTCTGTGCTCAGTTTAAAATTTGACTCATCCTACCGTATATCCCAAGGTGTATCTTACCGTATACTAGACATGGAAAGATTCCAGCCTAAACCCAATTCCACCTTCGTCTTCTCAGCTGTCTCTTGGCCGCTTACTCTGAAATTTTGTTTACAAGCAGAGAATGCCAATTTCTATTTGTAAACATAATTTCGGAACAATCGGCCAAGAGACGGCTAAGAAAACAAAGATGGAATTAAGTTTTGGTTGGAATTTTCCTATGTCTACCGTATACCCAAGCCGTAGCTTACCGTATACCATATACTCCTACCCTATACCGTATGGTCCAAATGAACTTGAAAAGTTGACTTGTTTATCGTACACCCAGGCAATTCCTGTCGAATTTCTTATAAAACCTGAGTACTTTACACGAAACTGGAAACAAATCCTCACTTTTTATTCAAATTTGGGCATTCTTAGTCATTCTGGAGCTCATTCTATCTTATCAAACCTTATTTTGGTCAAAATGAACTCTACAACTTGATTCTTTTCCTTAAATTTGCTCATTTTTAGCCATTCCGGAGCCGACTCTACCTCAGAAAGCCAAATTTTTGCCTTTGCTTGTTTTTTTTATCATTACCAGATTCCAGTTTGGCTTCTTTAAGGAATTTCAAGCATTCCTAATTTGTTTTCTTGATTTGCCCACCCAAAGTACGAATCATTTATCTTCGCTGTTCTATACTAGAAAAAAATATTCGAAAATTGAAACCTTAGTTGAAAAACCTTAAAATACACCCACTCAAAATTTCCCCAAAGAAAATTCTCATCTTTGTCGCCAAAAATCACATGAGCTTGGGGAAATTTGGCTTCTTTCGGGAGATTTCGAAAATTTTGCTGGAATTTTATGTTTCGGTACATGGAAACGGGGAACTTCTGAGAAAAATTGATGAGATTTTTTGAAAAGAAGTTGAATTTTTCCAAGGTTTCTTTGAGTTTTTGGTACTCTGTGTGGGATTTATTTTTTTTGGCAATTTGTTGGTTTTAGTTCAAGGAAAGCCAGGAATTTGTGCTTTTTTGTAGCTTGAGTACGAGTAGTTTTTGTAGCTTTGGTGGAAATATTGTCCATTCAAAATCGTAAAGAATGGGTCTGAGTTAGGACCGATTCGCACTAAAACCAAACTGCCTTGGCATAACGAGATGTAGAATTTTAAAAATTGTTCTCAAAAATTCGGGCATAGTGACGCCGAAGACGGTTTTCAAATAGCACCAAATTGAGTTGGACTGGATTAGCCAATCCTGAGAAAATCAAGAGACAAAGCTTTCAAGTTGGATAGCTTTGTTCTCCGAATTTAGCTAGTACTGTTTCACCAACTAATTGCAAGACCCAGAAAACGGAACTTTTCTGTTCACTGGGTGCTCAAAAATCGAGTTAAAAATAAAGCACCAATTATTCCCATAAATTTAGGCATAGTCGGCCAAAACGGAACAACCGGCTCGCTTGCTCACTGCTCCTCCGGATATGAAAAGGGAAGCGTCTTATACCGGATGGGTATGCCAGATGGAGAGCGATTACGAGCGCGTACAAAGAACACTTCACCAGTCATTTACAGAGAGATTTCTTTTCTTGCTTTGTGGATGGCACAAAAAGAAGATATTTAGTCATAAATTTGTTCCATGGGGTCGGCGAATTAATTGGAAATATTCATTTTATTGGATCTAGTATCCTCAAATTTCGATGTAGCTCGGGAATTCACTAAAATAAACATTTTGGCATTAGTAACGAATTTTAGTTTATTCCTTTACATTATTATTCTTTCGCAGAACCAATGATTTTTTCCGGAATCTTTTGAGAAAAGAATTAAGTTTTGACCTTCATTTGTCGGATCGGGGGATTAGGCGAATGACGGAGTTCGATTTTTTAGACAAACCGAAAACAAGCAAGCTGTGCCTTTTGCGTTGGATTGAAATGAATCAAATTTTTGGTTTGAAATGGATGAAGAGTGATTGAAAAAGGATATTTGAAATAAAAGTTTAGAATACAATTCTTCAAGCAAACATTGCTTGAGAAATGTCCAGTTACTCACAAGTGGTGCACGGTGGTCCGATGATGACATCGACACCATAATCGGTGATCATTTGAACGGCCACTCCAGCAGCGGTAGCTTCATCACAATCCGTGTAGTTGGTGAAGAATCTGGAGAGGATCTCGTTGACAAAACAAATTACAAGCACTTGTTGGACAAAATGACTAAAAAATTGTTGTTTTTTCTTATTAACTCACTCATAAGTGTAATCGTTCAGGATTTGATTCTGCACTATGTAGTCCATTGCCATTGGAATCGCTCCACCTGTGTCTGAAAGGCCAATGTCGCGGGAGGAGACTTCGGTGGCTGAAAATGGGTAGAATAAATGTCTTGTTTGGCTATTTTTCTTTAAGACTCTCAGACCTTAACTGTAGCTCGAAATTAGCTTCTCGAATAGCTTTTCAGCTTCAAATTGCTCTTGATTAGCTAGTTTTATTGAAAAGTCCTATCTTTTTTCTACAAAGTGCTTCACAGGTATTTTAGAAAGCTCCTGTTTTGAAAAATTTCAAGAGGTGAGAAGACGAGTTGTCAAGATTAACAAAGATCCGGTGATGCGATTTGACCCCTTTCTTCTACAGAGCTTTCCTTTGGTGTAAATCGAAAAAGGATGGAACGTAAAAAGTTAGGAGTAAAGCTAAATTTTCAGAAAAATTCGTCGCACCGTTTTCTTTATCTTTCTCCTCTAAGAATTTAAGATAGATGCGAATTTACTTGCGCATTTGCATCAAATCAGGCCAGAGTTCATTTTAACACATTCACGGCCGTTTTTCACAAAACTGCCGTCTCGGACGAGAGTCGAAAGAGAGACATCACACCCAGTCGAAAAAGGCACAAAATCTTGCCAGGGGGACATTTAAAAAAAAATCTAACAACGGATTTGGGTTTCCCACTATCGATTTGGTATTCTCACAAATTTTCGGGTCGATCTGACGACTCAGCCAAAAAATCGAGGGACCCATCGTCCCACGCGCCTACTCACTTAGGGACCCACCGTGTGGGTCCCTTCGTCGTGAATGTGTTGAAATACCTAAAATTAAACACTTACCACCTTTTATTTTTAGCGTTCCAACGTTTGTTTGGAGAAAAGTCGCTAATAAAAAAATAATGAGCAGGAGATGGATTACAACACATAGTATTCAGCCCAATAACTCAAAATTTAGTCCATCTGTGAAATCTGATTTTTAGAACTTAAAATACTACGATAAATATCAGAAGCTCTCACTGATGACTCCAATCTTGAGCAATTTGTTCCCTGGTGGGTATGG
Organism: Mesorhabditis belari; assembly: GCA_958450365.1. Lineage (NCBI taxonomy): Eukaryota > Metazoa > Nematoda > Chromadorea > Rhabditida > Rhabditidae > Mesorhabditis > Mesorhabditis belari. Next base: position 51,154 of record CAUEEP010000873.1, read on the forward strand.
GTAATCGGAGGGAAGATTTGCATTGAATGGAAGTGGAGTGGTGAAGGGAGGAGTTGTTGGGATGGATGGAGAAGGAGTTGGAGATGATTGGGCCTGAAAAGTAATTGATAAACTGTTGTAACTCGTAAAGGGTTTAGTGTCAATTTGTGGTTGTTCGAGTACGTTAAAATTGAAGGAGATCGGTAATGCTGAATCATAAACAGTAAATCTAGACTTACCCAAGATCGCTCCAATGGCAATTTTCCCAGGCCAGGCAGACCTAGATCAGGTCAGCAGCCAAGTTACTATAGGCTATAAAATGTTTATGAGCTTAACCTCTGGACGACCTCTGGCCTGGTCTTGCTTGGCCTAAGAGTCCAGATAACCCTGGCAGGCCTGAAAATAGCAGCCCTAGACCAGGACCAGGCTTAAAGCCTCAAAATTGGATAGCCGCACTGACTGGCTCGCACTTACAATGATTAGCTATAGTACAGTACTTAATATAGCGCATAACATATCAAATATATCAATTTGAGCTTGATATTGATATGAATTTGGATACTTCAAACTCACTCCTATCCTCCAAATGCTCTGGAAGAAGCAAAATATCCATAGTAGCATTGTGGAGCAAAACTGTAGCTTAAAAAGCTTGAATTATGTTTTTTGTTAAATTGAACGTAGCAAAATTGACTGGATAATCTCAAAATTTTGAAATATACAATAAGTTTTGCTTTTTTACCGACTGATTGGAAGCCTTGAGTGATTCCCGGATCTAAGGTTTCTTCCACACAAAAATAAATCTCGAAATCCGTCAAAAGATGCTCAAATTTTCGAAATCCTCTTGAAATTGGTTTTAAAGAAAGGGGGAATCGATGAAAATATAAAATTTTGAAAATTTTATGGGTTTTTGGATTTGAAGAGTGTCAGAGAAGAGATTATATAGAATATAGAGATTATAGAGAATTTTAGATTTCTTCCCCAACTATGGCTTACTGTGATCTAACTAAAGAATACTGAAAGTGTGTGGGATAACAAGATTGCACAAAATTGCTTTGTGGATAAAGATTTAAACCAAAATTAGAAATTTTTTTGATCAAAGTCAGCAAGATTAGTCAAATTTATCATTCATTCATTTAATCAGTTTGAATCTGAATTTAAATTTGGTTTGAATTTTGCTAGATAGTCTTTGAATTTGAATTTGAATAGAATTCATTTATGCTTCAGTCTCTATAATTTTTCTCTTGTTGAGTTCAATAGGTTTACCGTGTGTCATTTTATCAATTTAACATGCTCCATTGTCACTCTTTCATGCTTATATGAATAAAGTATCTACTTGATATAAAGGAACTAAGACATCTGTCTGTCTGTCTGTCTGTGTTCTTGGATTTTTTCAAAAGCACGATTCGAGTCGCACGGGGAGGTCGAACCCGGATCGTATAGGCGATAGACCGGCTCGCTATTCACTGCTCCACGGCAACAAAACCGTCCATCCCCAAAACATTCAGAAAAACCCCCCGTTAGGCCGGTTTCTTAGCTGGTTGATATATAAGATCCAACGAACCTTTTACAGTTTCAATGCCGAGATTTTGAGTTTTGAAAGCTACAAAATGAACAATCTTTATTCGATCGTGGAATTTACATTTTGTGAATTCGGTTCAGTTTTAAAGTTTCCATCTTGTGGATCCGATTTGATCGTTGAATTTCCATCTTGCGGATCCGATTTGATCGTTGAATTTTCATCTTCTGAATCCGATTCGTACGTAGAATTTGCATTTTGTGAATTCGATTTGATCGTTGAATTTTCATCTTCTGAATCCGATTCGTACGTGGAATTTACATTTTGTGAATTCGGTTCAGTTTTAAAGTTTCCATCTTGTGGATCCGATTTGATCGTTGAATTTCCATCTTGCGGATCCGATTTGATCGTTGAATTTTCATCTTCTGAATCCGATTCGTACGTGGAATTTGCATTTTGTGAATTCGATTTGATCGTTGAATTTTCATCTTCTGAATCCGATTCGTACGTGGAATTTACATTTTGTGAATTCGGTTCAACTGTAAAGTTTCCATCTTGCTGATCCGATTTGATCGTTGAATTTTCATCTTCTGAATCCAATTCGTACGTGAAATTCCCTTTCATTTCATCAAAGCAACTCGGATCAGCACTACAATAGGATGATCTATTTCGAGCCAGACAGCAAACAATCGGAAATTGGCACGTTCCCAGGATACAAGTTGGATATTTTTCATTCTGGAAATAAAAAATAAGCAAGCATTCGTTTTCTCAAAACCAACCTTTTCGTGTTCGATACATTTATGGCTGGCATAATGCTTGGGGTTTGCTTGAAGACAAACGTGAAACTTTGGACATCGACCAGTCCATTCACCGCCACACCCTGTAAAATGGAATTGATTTTAGCTTTAGAAAAGGATTATTTTTAAGCCGTTAGAAAACCACTGCAAGTTTTCTGATTTCCAAATTACTCAAGAATTTACAAATTGCTTCCAAAGCCTTTAGCAAAATGATTGATAAAAAGAGAATTGTGATTCTTTGAAGCATTTCCAAGAAGAAAAGAAATAAGATCAAATGCCAAAGACAATCAATCGAAATTGCCCAAGAAGACATTGTTGTTGAACACAAAATGAATCAAAAATGGACTTCAGAAAATGGAGAAAAGAAACAAAATGAATGAACGAGTGGAACAAGTGAGTCAAGGCAATGGCTTCTGAAATGTTGAGCAATTTTTGGAATTACTTAACTAGCCTAGGCAACATCGAACTAGCCATAAATATTAAAGTTTGTCTCAAAAAAAAGTAATTTATAGTTTCAAATTGCTGCAAATTCCTTCTCCTCACTTTTTTCCCGTCGCAAGAATTTCCACCCGAACCGGTTCTACCTGGGTTCTTGAACGAGGCAAAAACTGGCTATATTGTCGCTAAGGTGTGGTTAATGTGGTTGAGTTATGGATTTTCTAAAATGTGTCCGCTTTCGCAAAATACCGTAACCTTGTCTCTGGTTTTTATTCAGTCTACCTGCTTTTTCTAACTTAAAGTATTCTTCGTGAATCCTCACAGAATCAGTCCAAGGTGTAAATTGGAGGAATCGGAGCTATAAAAGGACCAGAAGTAGATAAATTGGATAAAAACTAGCGGTAGGCCTTCAGCAGTCTTTACATTTCTTAGAAAACAAGGCAACTGACTTGATTCGGTTAATCGATTCGATAGAAACAATCCATTACCAGACAGAAATCTGACTAATCTAAAATCTTAACCACGCTCGGAAGTTATTGTAAAAATTTTTAGGAGGTTCTCAAGATTCCAGAGTGTCCTGTGTCCGGGGAAACATGTGAGTTGAAAAAATGGAAGATTTTGTTAGGGGCGTTACACTCATTGGACTCCATAGGAACTAGCTTTTATCAATCCTGAATTTGTTGACCCAAATGCTTTCAGATGCGATCACCAATCCAATGCCTTGCCCATATGAATTCTTCTGCCGTCACACAGTGTATTTTTATTGTTACTCTTGGATACGCACGGACAACGCATAGTGCGATAGTGCACTTCTCGCATTGCATGCCCGCTTTGCCGGGAGGTAACATTAAGCAATGTGACCGACACGCAAGAGAACGCGCTTACAGGTGGAAAAATTAAGTTTCACTTTTATCATTCTCCTCAAAATTCTTGAGAGAGTTGGTGCAGCAATTCAAACTCCCCAAGCCGTTCAGGCCTCAATGCTCGACTTGCCTGAAAAAGGTTTGATCTAGAAAATAAGTTTTTCGGTAAAATTTCATCAAAAAAAATTCGAGAATCACCATTCTCTTCGGTCAGTTTTCAAGTCATTTATTTGCAATGCTCAATGAAAGTTGTGATTCTTAAAGAATTGGAAATCTTCATGGTACATCGCTCGGACGAATTCCATTGTTTGTGGGGTTTGTCTCACGGTCCGTTCCAGTTTCTTCTTATGGGCCTCATTGCTTGGACTGGCATGTCTTGTTGTTGATTTCGAAAGGTGAAGAAGGGCCTAAAAAGAAACTATTGGAATCCAACAGAAAAAACTCTATAACTTATTGAGCAAACTATAACTTACCTACATGCATTTACGAGCTGAACAAACAAGTATAAGAGAATAAAACTCTGATTAGAGAAAAGCGAAGTCATTCCCCTTGTTTTCAGATCGATCTAATAAAAGCAGTGGAGGAACCGGTGGTTGAAAAAGAGGAAAGACCAAACTTACTTTGGATCGCCTGATGACTAGAGTCAATCTTTAAACAAAAAATTGGCTAGGAAACGTGAGATTTATGTTTAATAGAAAGGGCTCCAATGCCCTTTCTATCCTTTGATTAAAACTAAAAAAAACTGAAATGAAATGCTTAAGGGAAAAAGGAAATGTGTTCAGTGAATAGTTTAGAATTTTTAGCATCTTTGCGATAAACGAAAGCAGGTCAAAGTTTCTTTTTGATTTCGTGAAGAAACAGAGTCCCACGAAAACCCTCTTTCCCTCGGAATGAACACTAAGTTTTCTAGTTTTGTGGGAACTCGATTCGCAAGTGCGAACAGACTTTGAAGAAATGGATCACTCACTCTAAAAAAAGCTCTATGCGCTTCCCAAAATTTTTCTGCTTTCGCCAATAAGAACATCCAACCTTTAACATGCAATTTTTAGTAAGGATCACAAGCCGCTCGTATAGGAAGCCTAATCGATTAACTGGAAGGGGAAAGCCGATTAATCTTTTTGTGTTTTGCAAACTCTGGTTTGTATTTATTTCATTGTGGAATCTCTTGCTTTTTGTGTGATAAATTCATGGTTTGGGGAATGAAATGTGATCTTTACAACATAACTTATTGAACAAAATGAACTCTGAGCGAATGAACTCGAAATGAATAAAGGAAAAAGAGAAACGCTTATTGCCTGCGACTATAAACAGCTATTAGTGCGTGAAAAAGAGCGTGCTTTGTCGAAATGACATCGGCTTAGGCTTAGGCTTAGGCTTAGGCTTAGGCTTAGGCTTAGGCTTAGGCTTAGGCTTAGGCTTAGGCTTAGGCTTAGGCTTAGGCTTAGGCTTAGGCTTAGGCTTAGGCTTAGGCTTAGGCTTAGGCCTAGGCTTAGGCTTAGGCTTAGGCTTAGGCTTAGGCTTAGGCTTAGGCTTAGGCTTAGGCTTAGGCTTGGGCTTAGGCTTAGGCTTAGGCTTAGGCTTGGGCTTAGGCTTAGGCTTAGGCTTGGGCTTAGGCTTAGGCTTAGGCTTAGGCTTAGGCCTAGGCTTAGGCTTAGGCTTAGGCTTAGGCTTAGGCTTAGGCTTAGGCTTAGGCTTAGGCTTAGGCTTAGGCTTAGGCTTAGGCTTAGGCTTAGGCCAGGCTTAGGCTTAGGCTTAGGCTCAGGCTTAGGCTTAGGCTTAGGCTTAGGCTTAGGCTTAGGCTTAGGCTTAGGCTTAGGCCAGGCTTAGGCTTGGGCTTAGGCTTAGGCTTAGGCTTAGGCCAGGCCTAGGGCTTAGGGCTTAGGCCTAGGGCTTAGGCTTAGGCTTAGGCTTAGGCTTCAGGCTTGAGGCTTAGGCTCAGGCTTAGGCTTAGGGCTTAGGCTTTTAGGCTTAGGCTTCCGAAGCCTAGCCTAAGCCTAAGCCTAAGCCCTAAGCCTAAGCCTAAGCCTAAGCCTAAGCCTAAGCCTAAGCCTAAGCCTAAGCCTAGCCCTGGCCTAAGCCTAAGCCCTCAAGCCTAAGCCTAAGCCTAAGCCTAAGCCTAAGCCTAAGCCTAAGCCTAAGCCTAAGCCTAAGCCTAAGCCTAAGCCCAAGCCCTAAGCCTAAGCCTAAGCCTGCCCAAGCCTAAGCCTAAGCCTGGCCCAAGCCTAAGCCTAGGCCTGGCTGGCCTGGCCTAAGCCCTAGGCCTGGCCTCCAAGCCCCAAGCCTAAGCCTGGCCTAAGCCTAAGCCTAGGCCTGGCCCAAGCCTAAGCCTAAGCCTAAGCCTAAGCCTAAGCCTAAGCCTAAGCCTAAGCCTAAGCCTAAGCCTAAGCCTAAGCCTAAGCCTAAGCCTAAGCCTAAGCCTAAGCCTAAGCCTAAGCCTAAGCCTAAGCCTAAGCCTAAGCCTAAGCCTAAGCCCAAGCCTAAGCCTAAGCCTAAGCCTAAGCCTAAGCCTAAGCCTAAGCCTAAGCCTAAGCCTAAGCCTGAGCCTAAGCCTAAGCCTAAGCCTAAGCCTAAGCCTAAGCCTAAGCCTAAGCCTAAGCCTAAGCCTAAGCCTAAGCCTAAGCCTAAGCCTAAGCCGATGTCATTTCGACAAAGTACACTCTTTTTCGCGCACTAATAGCTGTTTATAGTCGCAGGCAATAAGCGTTCCTCTTTTTTCTTTGTTCATTTCGAGTTCATTCGCTCAGAGTTCATTTTGTTCAATAAGTTATGTTGTAAAGATCAATTTTTATTCCCCAAACCATAAATTTATCACACAAAAAGCAAGAGATTCCACAATAAAAGAAATACAAACCAGAGTTTGCAAAACACAAAAAGATTAATCGGCTTTCCCCTTCCAGTTAATCGATTAGGCTTCCTATACGAGCGGCTTGTGATCCTCACTAAAATTGCATGTTAAAGGTTGTATGTTCTTATTGGTCAAAGCAGAAAAATTTTGGGAAGCGCATAGAACTTTTTTTAGGGTGAGTGATCCATTTCTTCAAAGTCTGTTCGCACTTGCGAATCGAGTTCCCACAAAACTAGAAAACTCAGTGTTCATTCCGACGGAAAGAGGGTTTTCGTGGGAATCTGCTTCTTCACGAAATCACAAAGAAACTTTGATCTGCTTTCGTCTATTGCAAAGATGCTAAAAATTCTAAACTATTCACTGAACACTTTTCCTTTTTCCGTGAAGCATTTCATTTCAGTTTTTTTAGTTTCAATCAAAGGAGGCCTTTCTATTAAACATAAATCTCACGTTTCCTAGCCAATTTTTTGTTTAAAGTTTGCCTCTAGTCATCAGGCGATCCAAAGCAAGTTTTGTCTTTCCTCTTTTTCAACCACCGGTTCCTCCACGGCTTTTATTCGATCGATCTGAAAACAAGGGGAATGACTTCGCTTTTCTCTGGTCAGAGTTTTATTTTGTTATAGTTTTATTCTTGTTTGTTCAGCTCGTAAATGCATGTAGGTACTGGTTTTGCTCAATAAGTTATAGTTTTTTTCTGTTGGATTGCAATAGTTTCTTTTCAGGCCCTTCTTCACCTTTTGAAATCAAAAACAAGACATGCCAGTCCAAGCAATGAGGCCCATAAGAAGAAACTGGAACGGACCGTGAGACAAACCCCACAAACAATGGAATTCGTCCGAGCGATGTACCATGAAGATTTCCAATTCTTTAAGAATCACAACTTTCATTGAGCATTGCAAATAAATGGCTTGAAAACTGACCGAAGAGAATGGTGATTCTGGAATTTTTTTGATGAAATTTTACCGAAAAACTTATTTTCTAGATCAAACCTTTTTCAGGCAAGTCGAGCATTGAGGCCTGAACGGCTTGGGGAGTTTGAATTGCTGCACCATTTCCGGCAACTCTCTCAAGAATTCTGAAGAGAATGATAAAAGTGAAACTTAATTTTTCCACCTGTAAGCGCGTTCTCTTGCGTGTCGGTCACATTGCTTAATGTTACCTTCCGGCAAAGCGGGCATGCAATGCGAAAAGTGCACTGTCCGTGCGCGTTGTTCGTGCGTATCCAAGAGTAACAATAAAAATACACTGTGTGACGGCAGAAGAATTCAGATGGGCAAGGCATTGGATTGGTGATCGCATCTGAAAGTATTTGGGTCAACAAATTCAGGATTGATAAAAGCTAGTTCCTATGGAGTCCAATGAATGTAACGCCCCTAACAAAATCTTCCATTTTTTCAACTCACATGTTTCCCCGGACACAGGACACTCTGGAATCTTGACAACCTCCTAAAAATTTTTACAATAACTTCCGAGCGTGGTTAACATTTTAGATTAGTCAGATTTCTGTCTGGTAATGGATTGTTTGTACCAAATAGATTAACCGAATCAAGTCAGTTGCCTTGTTTTCTAAGAAATGTAAGGACTGCTGAAAGCCTGCCGCTAGTTTTTATCCAATTTATCTACTTCTGGTCCTTTTATAGCTCCGATTTATCCAATTTACACCTTGGACTGATTCTGTGAGGATTCACCAAGAATACTTTAAGTTATAAAAAGCAGGTAGACTGAGTAAAAACCGGAGACAAGGTTACCGTATTTTGCGAGAGCGGACACATTTTAGAAAATCCATAACTCAACCACATTAACCACCCCTTAGCGACAATATAGCCAGTTTTTGCCTCGTTCAAGAACCCAGGTAGAACCGGTTCGGGTGGAAATTCTTGTGACGGGAAAAAGTGAGGAGAAGGAATTTGCAGCAATTTGAAACTATAAATTACTTTTTTTTGGGAACAAACTTTAATATTTATGGCTAGTTCGATGTTGCCTAGACTAGTTAAGTAATTCCAAAAATTGCTCAACATTTCAGAAGCCATTGCCTTGACTCACTTGTTCCACTCGTTCATTCATTTTGTTTCTTTTCTCCATTTTCTGAACTCCATTTTTGATTCATTTTGTGTTCAACAACAATGTCTTCTTGTCTTCTTAGGCAATTTCGATTGATTGTCTTTGGCATTTGATCTTATTTCTTTTCTTCTTGGAAATGCTTCAAAGAATCACAATTCTCTTTTTATCAATCATTTTGCTAAAGGCTTTGGAAGCAATTTGTAAATTCTTGAGTAATTTGGAAATCAGAAAACTTGCAGTGGTTTTCTAACGGCTTAAAAATAATCCTTTTCTAAAGCTAAAATCAATTCCATTTTACAGGGTGTGGCGGTGAATGGACTGGTCGATGTCCAAAGTTTCACGTCTGTCTTCAAGCAAACCCCAAGCATTATGCCAGCCATAAATGTATCGAACACGAAAAGGTTGGTTTTGAGAAAACGATTTTGCTTATTTTTTCATTTCCAGAATGAAAAATACCCAACTTGTATCCTGGGAACGTGCCAATTTCCGATTGTTTGCTGTCTGGCTCGAAATAGATCATCCTATTGTAGTGCTGATCCGAGTTGCTTTGATGAAATGAAAGGGAATTTCACGATCGAATTGGATTCAGAAGATGAAAATTCCACAATCAAATCGGATCAGCAAGATGGAAACTTTACAGTTGAACCGAATTCACAAAATGTAAATTCCACGTACGAATCGGATTCAGAAGATGAAAATTCAACGATCAAATCGGATCCGCAAGATGGAAACTTTAAAACTGAACCGAATTCACAAAATGTAAATTCCACGATCGAATAAAGATTGTTCATTTTGTAGCTTTCAAAACTCAAAATCTCGGCATTGAAACTGTAAAAGGTTCTTTGGATCTTATATATTTCAACCAGCCAAGAAACCGGTCTAACGGAGGGTTTTTCTGGATGTTTTGGGGATGGACGGCTTTTGTTGCCGCAGAGCAGTGAATAGCGAGCCGGTCTATCGCCCATACGATCCGGGTTCGACCTCCCCGTGCGACTCGAATCGTGCTTTTGAAAAAATCCAAGAACACAGACAGATGTCTTAGTTCCTTTATATCAAGTAGATACTTTATTCATATAAGCATGAAAAAGTGACAATGGAGCATGTTAAATTGATAAAATGACACACGGTAAACTTATTGAATTCAACAAGAGAAAAATTATAGAGACTGAAGCATAAATGAATTCTATTCAAATTCAAATTCAAAGACTATCTAGCAAAATTCAGACCAAATTTAAATTCAGATTCAAACTGATTAAATGAATGAATGATAAATCTGACTAATCTTGCTGACTTTGATCAAAAAAATTTCTAATTTTGGTTTAAATCTTTATCCACAAAGCAATTTTGTGCAATCTTGTTATCCCGCAGACTTTCAGTATTCTTTAGTTAGTTCACAGTAAGCCATAGTTGGGGAAGAGATCTAAAATTCTCTATAATCTCTATATTCTATATAATCTCTTCTCTGACACTCTTCAAATCCAAAAACCCATAAAATCTTCAAAATTTTACATTTTCATCGATTCCCCCTTTCTTTAAAACCAATTTCAAGAGGATTTCGAAAATTTGAGCATCTTTTGACGGATTTCGAGATTTATTTTTGTGTGGAAGAAACCTTAGATCCGGGAATCACTCAAGGCTTCCCATCAGTCGGTAAAAAAGCAAAACTTATTGTATATTTCAAAATTTTGAGATTATCCAGCCAATTTTGCTACGTTCAATTTAACAAAAAACATAATTCAAGCTTTTTAAGCTACAGTTTTGCTCCACAATGCTACTATGGATATTTTGCTTCTTCCAGAGCATTTGGAGGATAGGAGTGAGTTTGAAGTATCCAAATTCATATCAATATCAAGCTCAAATTGATATATTTGATATGTTATGCGCTATATTAAGTACTGTACTATAGCTAATCATTGTAAGTGCGAGCCAGTCAGTGCGGCTATCCAATTTTGAGGCTTTAAGCCTGGTCCTGGTCTAGGGCTGCTATTTTCCGGCCTGCCAGGGTTATCTGGACTCTTAGGCCAAGCAAGACCAGGCCAGAGGTCGTCCAGAGGTTAAGCTCATAAACATTTTATAGCCTATAGTAACTTGGCTGCTGACCTGATCCTGGTCTTGGTCTGCCTGGCCTGGGAAAATTGCCATTGGAGCGATCTTGGGTAAGTCTAGATTTACTGTTTATGATTCAGCATTACCGATCTCCTTCAATTTTAACGTACTCGAACAACCACAAATTGACACTAAACCATTTACGAGTTACAACAGTTTATCAATTACTTTTCAGGCCCAATCATCTCCAACTCCTTCTCCATCCATCCCAACAACTCCTCCCTTCACCACTCCACTTCCATTCAAAGCAAATCTCCCCTCCGATTACCCATACCCACCAGGGAACAAATTGCTCAAGATTGGAGTCATCAGTGAGAGCTTCTGATATTTATCGTAGTATTTTAAGTTCTAAAAATCAGATTTCACAGATGGACTAAATTTTGAGTTATTGGGCTGAATACTATGTGTTGTAATCCATCCCCTGCTCATTATTTTTTTATTAGCGACTTTTCTCCAAACAAACGTTGGAACGCTAAAAATAAAAGGTGGTAAGTGTTTAATTTTAGGTATTTCAACACATTCACGACGAAGGGACCCACACGGTGGGTCCCTAAGTGAGTAGGCGCGTGGGACGATGGGTCCCTCGATTTTTTGGCTGAGTCGTCAGATCGACCCGAAAATTTGTGAGAATACCAAATCGATAGTGGGAAACCCAAATCCGTTGTTAGATTTTTTTAAAAATGTCCCCCTGGCAAGATTTTGTGCCTTTTTCGACTGGGTGTGATGTCTCTCTTTCGTCCTGTCTCTCTTTCGACTCTCGTCCGAGACGGCAGTTTTGTGAAAAACGGCCGTGAATGTGTTAAAATGAACTCTGGCCTGATTTGATGCAAATGCGCAAGTGAATTCGCATCTATCTTAAATTCTTAGAGGAGAAAGATAAAGAAAACGGTGCGACGAATTTTTCTGAAAATTTAGCTTTACTCCTAACTTTTTACGTTCCATCCTTTTTCGATTTACACCAAAGGAAAGCTCTGTAGAAGAAAGGGGTCAAATCGCATCACCGGATCTTTGTTAATCTTGACAACTCGTCTTCTCACCTCTTGAAATTTTTCAAAACAAGAGCTTTCTAAAATACCTGAGAAGCATTTTGTAGAAAAAAGAAAGGACTTTTCAATAAAACAAACCATGTTTGTGTTTTGGTCGATTCACCGTTTCTAAAACGGTCAATGAAGATACCATACCAACACATAGTACTCAACCTAATAAGTTGCTAATCAAGAGCAATTTGAAGCTGAAAAGCTATTCAAGAAGCTAATTTCGAGCTACAGTTAAGGTCTGAGAGTTTTAAAGAAAAATAGCCAAACAAGACATTTATTCTACCCATTTTCAGCCACCGAAGTCTCCTCCCGCGACATTGGCCTTTCAGACACAGGTGGAGCGATTCCAATGGCAATGGACTACATAGTGCAGAATCAAATCCTGAACGATTACACTTATGAGTGAGTTAATAAGAAAAAACAACAATTTTTTAGTCATTTTGTCCAACAAGTGCTTGTAATTTGTTTTGTCAACGAGATTCTCTCCAGATTCTTCACCAACTACACGGATTGTGATGAAGCTACCGCTGCTGGAGTGGCCGTTCAAATGATCACCGATTATGGTGTCGATGTCATCATCGGACCACCGTGCACCACTTGTGAGTAACTGGACAGTTCTCAAGCAATGTTTGCTTGAAGAATTGTATTCTAAACTTTTATTTCAAATATCCTTTTTCAATCACTCTTCATCCATTTCAAACCAAAAATTTGATTCATTTCAATCCAACGCAAAAGGAACAGCTTGTCTGTTTCCGTTTTGTCTAAAAAATCGAACTCCGTCATTCGCCTAATCCCCCGATCCGACAAATGAAGGTCAAAACTTAATTCTTTTCTCAAAAGATTCCGGAAAATTTCATTGGTTCTGCGAAAGAATAATAATGTAAAGGAATAAACTAAAATTCGTTACTAATGCCAAAATGTTTATTTTAGTGAATTCCCGAGCTACATCGAAATTTGAGGATACTAGATCCAATAAAATGAATATTTCCAATTAATTCGCCGACCCCATGGAACAAATTTATGACTAAATATCTTCTTTTTGTGCCATCCACAAAGCAAGAAAAGAAATCTCTCTGTAAATGACTGGTGAAGTGTTCTTTGTACGCGCTCGTAATCGCTCTCCATCTGGCATACCCATCCGGTATAAGACGCTTCCCTTTTCATATCCGGAGGAGCAGTGAGCAAGCGAGCCGGTTGTTCCGTTTCGGACTATGCCTAAATTTATGGGAATAATTGGTGCTTTATTTTTAACTCGATTTTTGAGCACCCAGTGAACAGAAAAGTTCCGTTTTCTGGGTCTTGCAATTAGTTGGTGAAACAGTACTAGCTAAATTCGGAGAACAAAGCGATCCAACTTGAAAGCTTTGTCTCTTGATTTTCTCAGGATTGGCTAATCCAGTCCAACTCAATTTGGTGCTATTTGAAAACCGTCTTCGGCGTCACTATGCCCGAATTTTTGAGAACAATTTTTAAAATTCTACATCTCGTTATGCCAAGGCAGTTTGGTTTTAGTGCGAATCGGTCCTAACTCAGACCCATTCTTTACGATTTTGAATGGACAATATTTCCACCAAAGCTACAAAAACTACTCGTACTCAAGCCACAAAAAAGCACAAATTCCTGGCTTTCCTTGAACTAAAACCAACAAATTGCCAAAAAAAATAAATCCCACACAGAGTACCAAAAACTCAAAGAAACCTTGGAAAAATTCAACTTCTTTTCAAAAAATCTCATTAATTTTTCTCAGAAGTTCCCCGTTTCCATGTACCGAAACATAAAATTCCAGCAAAATTTTCGAAATCTCCCGAAAGAAGCCAAATTTCTCCAAGCTCATGTGATTTTTGGCGACAAAGATGAGAATTTTCTTTGGGGAAATTTTGAGTGGGTGTATTTTAAGGTTTTTCAACTAAGGTTTCAATTTTCGAATATTTTTTTCTAGTATAGAACAGCGAAGATAAATGATTCGTACTTTGGGTGGGCAAATCAAGAAAACAAATTAGGAATGCTTGAAATTCCTTAAAGAAGCCAAACTGGAATCTGGTAATGATAAAAAAAACAAGCAAAGGCAAAAATTTGGCTTTCTGACGTAGAGTCGGCTCCGGAATGGCTAAAAATGAGCAAATTTAAGGAAAAGAATCAAGTTGTAGAGTTCATTTTGACCAAAATAAGGTTTGATAAGATAGAATGAGCTCCAGAATGACTAAGAATGCCCAAATTTGAATAAAAAGTGAGGATTTGTTTCCAGTTTCGTGTAAAGTACTCAGGTTTTATAAGAAATTCGACAGGAATTGCCTGGGTGTACGATAAACAAGTCAACTTTTCAAGTTCATTTGGACCATACGGTATAGGGTAGGAGTATATGGTATACGGTAAGCTACGGCTTGGGTATACGGTAGACATAGGAAAATTCCAACCAAAACTTAATTCCATCTTTGTTTTCTTAGCCGTCTCTTGGCCGATTGTTCCGAAATTATGTTTACAAATAGAAATTGGCATTTTCTGCTTGTAAACAAAATTTCAGAGTAAGCGGCCAAGAGACAGCTGAGAAGACGAAGGTGGAATTGGGTTTAGGCTGGAATCTTTCCATGTCTAGTATACGGTAAGATACACCTTGGGATATACGGTAGGATGAGTCAAATTTTAAACTGAGTACAGAGTGATAGAGCTATCCTTTGAATACACTTGATAGCTTTGATGAAATTGTCCTTTTCCAGCAATCATCCCAGTCGCCATGCTCGCCGCCTATTACAACACCATTCAAATCGTTTGGGGTTATTCGACAGCCGCCGCGCTCACCGATAACACACGATTCCCGACACTCACCTCGATCACGCCGAATACGCTACAGTAAGCAAAATTTTTTGAAATGTTAAACGGAGAATTTAGTAGATATGATATTCGCCTGTGTAATCGGTAACCGCATCGGAATCTAAAGTTTTCAGTTGATGAGATCCGATCCGACCCAGATTTTATCCAAAAATAGAGCCAGTACTCATGGTTTTAATGAATTACCTATAGCTGCTTTTGTAAAGAAAGCTTGTATTATCTTACACATCAAAATAAATAAATATATATTCAGAGAACGAATATTCGAAATAAATATTTGTTTTAGAATGGGTTACGGCTTGCTGGCACTGATGAATCTTTATGGATGGTTTGTTTTGGATAATAAATAGCCAATAAACTTATTTTAATAAACTATAAATAGTCAATAAACTTATTTTATCTCAAGTTTTACAATTACCTAATATCCAGATGAGCTGCTGTAATCTAAACTGCTTCAGGTCACAATTCGGTATCGTTTACAACGATGACGTGGTGGGCTTTTGCGAGGGTCTCGTCACCGATGTTGAGGTGAGGGCTGAAAACTTACAGTATGCCTAAACACTCTTTCTGACCTATATTTTTATACTTTGTCGCTCAATTTATATTCATTTTAGACAGCCGCTCAATCGTTACCCCAAAATTTCACAATCAACTATCGTTACCGTTTACCGTCTGGCTCGTACGCGGATGAAACGACAGCCATGAAAAGGATGAAATCGAGAGCAAGAAGTAATACTATTAGGGTCTAAAACATGACCGTAACTTGTAAATTTAATACCCGTTGCAATAAGCCAGATTACCGTAACCAGTATCTGGTACAGGAACCCTCACTATTATAACCTATAACTCACAGACGAATGATCTTTTCGAAGAGCTTTTTTTGACAGGCAGAGCTTTCCGACGATTTTTTTCTAGTGTCAATAAGCACTGTAATGGCTTAGAAATAGTCTGTTTTTCAGAAATTTCTTCGGTGGCAGGACTCGCATCGGAAACCGCATCGGTTCTATAATCCGGCTCACTATCCTCTAGGCCCCCGCTGCTTCTTCTCTTCCCTCGCGTGTGGCGCGCCTTTATTGGCCAGGGGGCAATTTTTTAAAAATCGTGGTAATTTCAAATGCATTTTTCTGACCAGGATTTTCATTTGAACAAAAACGGAATAGCTATTTGAAATGCCCATATTCGGCTGATATTTGCACTTATCCTAAAACGTCATCCCCAGTTTGGATCATTGCCTTCTCAGTGCCTTTTACAGCAACCCAGACTACCGTTACCTCCCTCAATTAATGCTTGTTACAGTAAACTGAAACTTTTTCATGTTACCGTAACCAGTTCCCAAATTCTTTAGTCATCGTGATGTGCCTCGATGGAAGTACTCGTCGACAAATGTTGCTGGTTGTGAAAGATCTGAACATGACAAGTCCAGACTATGTTTACATTCTGTTATCAATGAGAGGCACTGGTTTTGGTCTGCAAGCTATCTCGAATTACTCGAATGAAGTTTGTAAGTGGTTGAAAAACTTGAAAAATTGCCTGCGAAATGTCCAAAATTAAGTGTGGGCTCAGGGGGGTCAACTTGGGGTCAACTTTGCTTAAGTTTTACACCAAAAAGTTAGTTTTTTTTGGACCATAATTTTAGTGGACAACGGTTTCACTCCACAATGGGTCGATTTGACGAATAAACCACCGGATGGACGGGATGCTGATGCAAAAGCGGCTTCGGCACGGTTTTTGATCGTAAGTAATTTCTTTTCACATTCTGATACAAAGCGCGGACGTCAAAAGCCGCCGTTGATCTGGGTTTTGACCTTGCTCAGCCTAGCTTCAGCCGCTCAACCAAAAAAGTCTTTGAGGCCTCAGAAGGCATGCCTGAAATTGGCTTCTGGCCAGGCTCTAGCTTGGCTTAATTATTTTTCAATCTACAGTACCCGTTTAGATTGACACAGCCAACCTCGCAGCTCAAGGCACAAACACTGCAACATTGAAACAAGAAGTCTTTCAAAGGGTATAAAAGATTTAAGAGTATTCGGATTCAATAAGCAACCCAGGTGACAGAATGGCCATTCTACTGTCAAACCTCGTACTGCCAACTGTTGTACAATGTATCTGGGGCAAGTTTCATTTGATCTTTCTCTCAGAAAATTCAATCCAGGTCGGTAACTTCATCTCATATCAATACGATGCAATGCTCTTCTATGCTTATGCGATGAATGCGACACTCAACCAAGATCCTGTCAATGGATTAAATGATATGGATCTCTACTTGAGTGTCAAGAATCAAGTGCATTTTACCGGTGAGTGTTACGGAGATCAGATTCTTATTGGGAGTCAGGCTTAGAATAAAGCCCAATGATGCCAAGTTAGAGCCCTTTTTCAGGTCTTAAACTGACTACTTCTGATCTCAACTTACCCAATACAAGCTCCTGGCTTCGCTTGTCTTACGTATAGTCGCTTCTGCGTAACAGATCTTAGATTTTTATACCGAAGCAGAGATATTCTAAGACTTTTTTCAGGCCCTAGAGCCTGACTAGGCCGGGTCAGCCAGAGCTGAGCTAAAAAGTCCAGTACTTTTCTCTATGGGTTAGACCAGTAAAGTTAGGCAAGACAAGGCTGGAGCTTATACTTTTGACGTTTGGAACAAGCTGGTCCTGAGGGACACTCGTTCTTTGGTTTGAGTTGGGATTGGTTCCTAGGGTAAACTACGATAGAATAACAATTGTGGCAGCGTAGGCAGCCCAACCTCAAGCATTTTTCGACACAACAAAGCTCATAACTCAAACCAACTCAGAAAAACTATGTGCAAATCAAGAAACATTTTAGAAAGCATTGTGTAAATTCTTCCATACACAATACGTTCGTAACACATTTATCCAAATCCCAAAGGTACTAAAGGCTAAGAAATTACGCGCAAGACGTGAGATGACAGATATATGCAAGAGAATAAAGAAACAAAGAAATCCACAAAGCGGTAAATTAGAAGTAGGAAAGAAATCTTCAGAAAAGCGCAACTGATCCTTTTTCAAAAAAAAAAAAAACCTTTGCGACAAGGGAGCAACGTTTAGGAAAGGCAAACAAAACAAGTGCGAAACAGAATTAACAAGCAACCTTTGCAACCACATCAGTCTCTAGCAATGACAACCCATCCAAGTCTATATCTATTTTTCAGGCTGGTCCGGGAACGTTCAAATGACCCCAAATGGAAGTCGTCTACCCACATTTTTCGTCTATGGTTTGGATGTGAATAGTAAACCGCAAATATTCGTCAATCTCACCTACGCGTATAGTGGAGAGCTGATGGTTTGATCTTCCGATATTGGATAAGTAATGATCAATATTAGACAGCCACTCCCACCTACACCGATCCGTCAACATCGATCTGGGTGAACCGAGGCGGCTTTCAACCAGCAGATGAGCCCGTTTGCGGGTAAATAGTTATATTGACAAGCTCAATAGCTAGTATTTGATATTATTATATTATAGCTTCACCGGTACCGATTGCCCGCTGACCACCTGGGAACAAAGTGGAGCTTATATCATAGCTGGATGTGCGGTGGCTGCCTTCTTGGTTGTTGTGCTGCTTTTCTTTGGCTTTTATGCAATCAGGTGAACCAGACTCATATCCAGGCTGCCTGTTTTAAACCCAAAAATCAAGAGATTGATTCTGTTAAGCAGTTGATTCTAATTTTAGATGAGAGTTGGTAAATCAAGTCTCAAGGGACGAATCTTCCCTTGACATTCCTGGGTGAATTTAAAGATTTCTACCAAATTGCTTTAACAAGGACATTATTTTAAACGATATAGCCTGTGGCAGCCACTGCGACTTCCTCTAGTAATCTTAATCCCGTAGTCACAATGTTTGCGTCGGCGCAAGCAAATTCCAAAGGACCGGTTAATCGATCAACGGCTCCACTATCAATAAGTTGACTCCAGATAGCCTGAAATGATTGTATCGAGTTATCATGGTCGCTATTCTTTTCGATAAATGGGGGTTCATCTTGCATACATCTCTTGAATCCCGCCTTAAGAAAACAATTTAAAAATCCGCTTTAACGTCATTCCAGGATTCATCGAGTAAATATAGTGCATCCAAAAGATGAAAAACGGTTAAAATTGACCAAATTTTAATTCCATTTTTGGAGATAGCCCTCAAATAGACTCTCAAGAACTCTCAAGATCGAACTCTCAAGAACAACTAAGCAGAACCGGCCGATGGGAAAATCTAGCTGACAAGACAGATGAAAGAGTTGCGGTTCTGACTAGAGAAGGGCGCTAGGTCACCGTGGGATTTCGACACGAGACCTAGCTCATTTGATAGGAAATCAAATGTGGATTCCGAATCTCTAATCAAAATCTGCAGAACAGCTCGCAAACGCAAGGTATTTTCTAATTTCAGAGAAAGACGTCGAGAAACGGAACGCCAAAACGCCGAGTGGCGAATCAATCAGAACCAACTGGAGAAGCCGAGGGGAAAAGTGGGTTTTATTATTGAAAACCAAACACTATCCAGTTGTTTTTAGTCAAAAATCATAAAAGGTCGGGCAATTTTCAGTGTTCACAAGTGGAAAATGTAGTTCTATTTGAAATTTTCAATTCCAGCACGATGAACGAAGCATGCGCTCATTGCGATCGTCCAAATCCTCCGTTTCAGGCACTGGATCGAAATTCTCCTTTGGAAGCAAGCACAATGATAGTGGTACGGTAGAAAATATGAATATTTCAATTTTTAGCCAAATCTTTTCATTTCTAAACCGATTCCAGATCGAATGAGCTATTTCTTGTTCATGGGCGATCCGGTGATGGCGATGAAACACAAAGTGGTGTCAAGATTGACTATCGAGGATCATCACGAGTTGAGATTGGTAAATACGAGTTGAAAATGTTAAAAATTAGCTTTGGTAGCCTCACTTTAACCGTCTTACGTTTCTGAACAATTTAAGATTATCATTCAATCAAAATATTATTAGATTCGTCGAATGGAGCACGATAACGTTCATCGTTTCATCGGTTTATGCGAAGAGGCGAGTCCCGTGTTGACCATTTGGAGATTGGCGTCGAGGGGATCACTAGAGGTAATAAACATATTAAATTTCTTGATTTGCTCACAAGGAAAGGTACCAAAAAGGGTGTGAGACTTTTAAACGGCGATGAGATGAAAAGCTTCTCGAACATGACGAATCCGTTGATGTGTTTATTTTGCCCACGGGCCCTGGCTTTCGAGGAAAGCGCACGCAAAGTTTCGGATTGAATGAATCCCGAAAATGAATGCGACCTTATCATCAAAAACATCGAAAACAACAAAACTTTTGCTGATCTATTTTTAAAACATTGTTTTCAATGATAAAATCGCATTTTCCGGACCTGAGATGTCAAAATTTGGAATTAGCATCAAAAAACTGGTCCAAAAAAAGTCAATTTCGAAAAAATTTGTTTTTGTTCAAAAAAAAGTAGATTTAAAAAAAAAGACTTGTTAACTCTTGTTTTATTCAGCAAGTCCTAACCGGTAGTAGCATGAACATCGATGGTTTCTTCATGTATTCCCTGATTCGAGATCTCGTCGAAGGAATGTGTTACATCAATAAGTCATTCTTGAAGGGACATCGGAGATTATCGTGGGTTTTTGAGCCACTTTAAGATCCATTCACCTTTTTCAGATCTCAAGTCTGTTACATCGATGATCGGTGGCAATTGAAAGTTGGCGGATATGGGCTGACTTTTATTAGAGGATTGGAGCAAACCACGAAGAAGGGTTTGTTCCTAAATTCTAGAAGCAATGAGCTTTAGAAATCTAGTTCTTTTAAATCTAGCAGATTTTAGTAGTTGAAAAATCTGGCTAACGGTTTTGGGCTTCAGATCAACAATAGTAGATCGGTTTTTCCAAAATCCCACAGTTCTTTTAAAGCTTTCAAATCTCTTAATTCTTTGAACCACTGGACCTTTATGATTTGACAATGTCAATACTTCAAAAATTCATCTAACGGTTTTGTCTTTTTCAGAGCAACTCTGGTTCGCTCCTGAAAAACTCCGTGAGCCAATGACACCTCCAATCGAAGAACACGATATCTACTCATTTGCCATCATTTCTTCAGAGATTATCACCCGAAAAACCGCATTCGATATGGAGAATCGAAGGGAAAAAGTTGAAGGTTAGAAAAGAAGACTTTATTTTGAAGAAGTCGAATTTCAGAAGTGACCTATATGATCAAAAAAGGAGGATCAGTACCGTTGAGACCAGACCTAGTGGTGGCTGACGAGGCCGATGTCAATCCGGCTTTGGTGAGGGAATTTCGAGAATTTATTCACTATTCGTATGCACAATATAGCTAATCAATGGTTTTTGAATTTTCCCATGTTTTCAGCTTCATCTCATTCGCGATTGCTGGCACGAAGAACCCCAAAATCGACCGAGATTCGAAACGATTAAGTCACTGATTGCAGCAATGGTGACTTGATTTTGATCCAATTGAACTTTAAGCTCAGATTTGCAAAGATTCTCTAAGCTTCGTGTCGCTTCCTATCTCCAGAGTTATCGCTAGCTATTGTGTAAATAGAAATCACAGCTGAAATCACCACTATTCTAGTTATTAGTGGCTTGTTTATCGCTCAGCTAGGGCCGAATAGAAGGCACAGCTTGTATTTTTCTATTCTGCACTAACTTTGGCTGATAAACAAGGTTAAAGTAAAAGATTTCAGAATGTGAACAGAATACTGTAATTTTACCTTATCTATAGAAACTGAATTCAAATGAATTCGAAAAGAAAGAAAGCAAAGTGCAAAGCAAAGTGACTCAAAAATATTCCACAACACAACAATTCGTACAAATCTTATCATGAAATCAAATTCCAGGGCTCTGATCGAAAACAAAATCTCATGGATCACGTGTTTAACATTTTAGAGAACTATGCAGAGACTCTAGAAAAAGAGGTAATGGCAACGCCGAAAGACAATCTAAGTTGTTTCGTGAATCTTGAAGCATTACATGAAAGCTAAATCCAATAATTCCCTTCAGGTACAAGACCGAACCGGAGAACTCGTCGAGGAAAAGAAAAAAAGTGACATTCTTCTTTACCGAATGCTACCAAGGTAAAAGCTGGATGTCGCAGTGGATTTTAAACCAATTTTAGACAAGTGGCTGACCGGTTGAAGCTGGGTCAAACCGTGGAACCCGAAGCCTATGACAGTGTCACGATTTTCTTCTCGGATGTCGTGAAATTCACGAATTTGGCCGCAAAATGCACACCATTACAAGTAAAAAGCGAATTTCTTCAAATATTGCAAATTTCCTTTAGATTGTCAATCTTTTAAACGATTTGTACTCGACCTTTGATCAGATCATTGAAGAACACGGGGTTTACAAAGTACTGTCACTTGGCTGTGCCATAGAATTACCGTAATCTAGGTAGAAACGATTGGCGATGGATATCTTTGTGTATCCGGCTTACCGCATCGGAATGGAATCCAACACATCAGGGATATTGCCGAAATGTCACTGGGATTCTTGAAGGCTATTCAGGTAGACAGATTACGGTATTGAAGGACAACATTTAGCTTAGCACATTGGCGATAGCGTGGGCCACCGGTGACCCCCGAGTGGACTGCCGTCTGGGACGGTGTGGGTCGCCGGTGTTCCACAATCATAAAGTTAGATAAACTGATAAAGGTGAAAAAACGTTATTTGGGGTTTTCAAAGATGGAGAATTCAAGTTTCGAGATAGTTTTGAATATAACAGTGGTTTGACAGATCAAAACTCAACCTAAACTTGTCCTGTCGCAACACTCAGACTTATTCTTAAATTTTCGGAAAAATTCCTAGCACAGGACGCTCTCATTCCACTATTCTGAAAGCTATTCATACTGTATCGAGATTTTTATCACTCGAGCTTTCGCCATTGAAGGACACATTTTAAACGTTAAGGCTTTCTTAAGTCAGCGGATTACGATATCAGAAACCAGCAATTAAGCTTTGGTCTTGCCAATCAGTAGGTTTCTCTGAAACAGTTAAACATTTCAGTACTTCCGAGTCCCGCACATTCCCACCGAGCGGATCAATCTCCGAATCGGTCTCCATTCTGGATCATGTGTAGCCGGAGTGGTTGGATTGACAATGCCAAGGTTTGGAGTGAAAAACAATAGTTTTCATTGTCCTATTTCCAGATATTGCCTCTTCGGTGACAGTGTGAACACGGCATCTCGTATGGAAAGCAATGGAAAACGTAGGTTCCCCTCGTTGCAAGTTTCATCTTCAAAGTTCAGCCGGTCAAATTCATATGTCCGATGCAGCCAATTCGATGATTCAACGATATGGCGGATATGTGACGGAACCGAGAGGAGAAGTCATCATAAAAGTAAGTCAGGAAGGGAATGGGAATTAGTTTGCACAAGGTGACCAGAAATAACCCGGACAAACCTTTTTGACTCGATCTTCACATGCAGATAGACTAAATAAAAAACCTTTCAAAATCGTTAATTATACACTCTTAGTAACTCAAATCCAAAAGATTTCGGTCCTAGGCCGTTTCTGTAAGTTCTAGGAGTTGAAAGAAGCAGCTCGTTGAAACCCCCTTCGGCCACGGCTCTTTTTGCACAAACGCGGTTCGTTCTCCTTTCGTTTAGTACCTTTGAGGTTTGGGCAATTTATTTGAGCCAAAGTACCACAAATAAATCTTAATTTTTCTCTCTAATTCTTTTCTTTCTATCGCCACCAAAGATCCACGAAATAGACAAGCCTAGATTACGGTAACCGGAAAAGTTAAACGAAAAATGACAATTTCTGGTGCCCTGAATTCTTTAATTTCTATTTGTAAGTTCAAAATCAAGCATCGATGCGTTTATACTACTGAGTTCAAAGTAGACGATAAGAACAATCCCACATAACCTGAATCATTCTTAAAGAATTAAGTGTGTCAGAATAGCACAAAGTACATCTGAGCTAGTTGATTATGCAAATTTTTCAGGGTAAGGGAGTGATGTCAACGTATTGGTTGCTTGGCCGAGTGGACGAGCCAATTCTTCCATCAATGAGTCAAAATCGAAGTGAGGAGCCGCTCGTTCAACCAAGAGACGTTGAAGAGAGCAGATTTGTAAGTTCAAAAGATCACATATTGGCTTTTTGTCAGAAATGACACCATTCATAGTTCCAAGTCCTATAAACCACCAAAGTTTCCGTTTTTTTCAGGATCCGATGATCGAGGATCTGGGAGGGGAGCAAGTGGAAGATCTCGGCATTTATCGAAGTCATCTCAAGAAATTGCCCATCAATCAACCCGATGAGATCCAACCGGCATAGAAAATGGGATTCAGGCTTCACTTATCAATGTTTTTACTTTTCAAAATGCATTTGGTCATTTTACATGCAAAACACATTGTGTTTAAGCTTTTTTTTATTCTCTCTTTTCAAGATTTTGAAACTCGTTGAAGTTTGAATACATTAAATAACGATTTCCTTGTCATTATTTCAAAACGTGAAACACAAAAAGTTAACTGATGCAAGAAAAATGCTCTTAGGCCAAAAATTAAAGATTTGTTGGTTAGAGATTAGAGATTAAAAAGGGTCCACGCATGCATTTTGGACTCTTTGGTTTAAGCTATAGAATGTTTTGACTTTTGATTTGAACTTGGAACTATTTATTTGATGTATCATGATACATTGAATAGTTTTCCAAAGTGGAATACTTCAAAATCTTTGTGATAGATCGCATTGAAATAGGCCATCGTTTCCGGGTTTTCTTCCATCGATTTCTTTAGAATCTCTGGCTGAGCTTTCTCATGATTTGCGTGTTGTGTGTCGGAGTAGAAAAGATGAAAGAGTACCTGAATTTATTCAATTGTACAAAATTTGATTAGAACTCTGGATTAGCGTCGAAAACCGGATGAAAATCCAACAAAAACGCCCCATTGAGTTGTTTTTTTCAAACTTTTTGAATTGCGGGGTTTTTTAATCCCAAAAAAACAGCAATATCTAAAGCATTTGGCTAAAAACAAAAGAAAAGGAGGTTTGAAGTTTTTTAAATTTTAATATTTTAATCAAGTAGGTTCGGAAAAACAAAAAGAGGGTTTTAAGGGAAAAGTTTTTGTAGAGGATTTTTAGAACGTTTCACGTTGAAATTGACGAATTTTTACAAAAGTTTTAGGTTCAAGTATTAGTTTCAACGACTAGTTGGTTTAAAACGATTTAAAAGGAGCAAACAAACGATTCGTTTAATTTAATTAAAAGTTTGAAGTTTAGCTTGTTTAAAAGGCTTAGCTTGGTTGTTTTGTTTAAAACCATTAGTTTAAAGGATGAATTTTTAAAACTTATAGAAAAATGTTTTTCAACTTATTTTTGAAGGGATACCTGATCCGAATAGAGCTTTGGTACTTTCGCTTCATCAAATACTTTTTGAAATTCACTTCTCATTTCCAAACGATTCGAATTATGATGAATTAGATGGAATTTCTTCAGTTCCTCTGATAAATTGCAGAACCTAGTAGTAAAATCTGAAAAAGATTCTTCATTCACTTACCAGCTTTGTGGTTGTGCGTGATAAATGACGATATCCCCGTGCTTTTCAACGAAATTCGTTTCTTGAACCGATCGAGTGCTCAACAAAACGTAAACATCTTTGGTGAATTTGTGAATATCGATCTCCGAACCACACATTTTTAGATAGCTAATCGATATTTTATATTATTTTTGCATTTTGAATCAATTAAGAATCACCGACTCGCAAAGATATCCGTAAAGGGAAAGGAAACGCTTGAGTGGCTCTCGGATAAGGACGAATCTCATCGGATTCTGGCAAACTTCCCATTTGTTTTGATTATTTTTGTAGTCGAGTTTCCATTTTTTCAGTTTGCATTCACTGAAAGAACAGGGATTTCACCCTCGTTTCTCATTGTTGCATTAATTTTTTTCGAAATCAGGTTTAGGTTTAGCAAAAAATTTTTATAGACTTACAAGGGAAGGTCAAGTGGGCAAGGTGGTCAAATGACATGTGGTATATACCATTCGACGCAGAATTTCACACTGATTTCGGTTTCAATTTTTGCCATTCGAAATCAGCGGGAAATTCTGCGTCGAATGGTATATAGCGAATGGTTTATAGCACATGCCATTTGACCGTCCCTTGTTAGAAATTCGTTCAAGATTATAAAGAAAACCGAACACATCACTGAAACACTCAAAAAGCGTTCATTTCCTATCGATTTATTCAAATCCAACAGCTCTTATTACCTGAGTTTTTTCTTGGGCCCAAAAGCAGCTTTGAAGGGGATTTGCCGAAAGTATCGATAAAGATCACAGAGCATGATTTTGGTGATGGTGGCTCCATTCTTTGGGATCATGCAATAGAAAAGACCAATTTCATTGATATGCTGAAATTTGGAGAAATTCATCACTTTCCTAGAAATCTCACCGATTCACCGATTTCCAATGCGGCTCGAGCGGGAATTGGCGGAATTTTTAGCTCGAAAAAGGGAGTTTAGTTTGAAATTACTTGAAGTTTATTCTTTGCTTAGAACTCTTATTCCAAGAAAACATGACTTTTGGTAAAAGCAACGATTTTTACCTGTCACATTAGTCAGATCATTTGAAAAAACAACATTTGAGAAGAGAAAACAATTGAAGAGTATTGAAAAGATGAATAGCATTACACATAAAAGATATCCTTTTGAGGATCTGGTTGCCAAAATGGCAAAGGAAATGCAAAGATCGTATCTGAATTCACTCGATTTCGATTCAGTGAAAGTCTTGTGTACTTTTGCTTCTCCGTGTTTCTTCAAAATGACTCATTTTGTATAAATAGTGAATGAAAGCGCTTTTCTTTTAGAAGTATGAAAAATATTTTAGGGCTTAGATACTCGAATCTCTCCGCAAAGCGATGTTGCAAATACTGACTATTCAATTTTGACTTGGGCACAAATTTAAGCTTCAAAAGCCTTTAGTTTCATGGATTCAAAATCCTTTCCAATCTTTTACAAGCCTGGGTCCAAAATCTGGTGTTATCTTGTCACTGTGACCTCATTTTTTCTTTATAAACAAAAGCGACCAACAAAAACGATCTTTTAAAAAACCATTTTTGCTTCCTAGCGAACAGCTACCGTATTTATTCTAATAGCTATTCTGATAATTCGAATAGCTAACAGCTAATAGCTGATAGCAAATAATCCTAATTCTACAACAAGAAATATGTCGTGCGTGCACAAAGAACAGTAGTGAACATTTCTGTAAAAAGCAAAAGAAAGGACCAAAATGGGATCGAAACTTGTGAGATCTGGCTCTGAAAACGGACGCTTGATTCTTTTTTCTTGTTTTTAGCAAGTCAAAAATCTTTTGATTTTGCTTATACAGGGTGACACAAAAGTGCGGAGCCACCTTGTTTTTCGGTCATCAAATTCAGCCTTTAAGTTAGCAAAAAACTCTCGAACGTTGAATATCCTTATAAAAGTTTGAAATTATGGCAAGTTTGTGTTAAATTTAAGGCTTCGCAAGTAAAGATCAAGTCTTTTAATTGCAAATATATCGCCAGAATCAACCCAAATGCCTGATGGCTTGAATTCTTCTCAAAAACCATGTGAAATTTCTGAAATTTCTAATTAAACGCAGTCAATCAAAAGCAACCCTATTTTTTAAAACTCTTTCTAGACGAATAGCAAAATTTGAGGTTGATTGAAGCTGAAACGCAAAACATAATTCTAAAAAGTTGGTGAGTCGTAATCGGATTTCAAGTTTTAACTATTGTTTCACTTAAAAAAATAGGCCGATAAGAATGCTCTGTTTTTGCCAAAAAAAATGTTTTCCAAACCGAAATTTCATCTTGATTTCGAGTTTTTCAAGCGTTTTTCAAATATTTTTCTGTTGACCCTAAAAACAAGGTGGCTCCGAACTTTTGTGTCACCCTGTCACCTTTCTTGTGCTCAATGTTTATCAATTCTTCCTTCCAATTCCCTGATAACAGAACCGAACCATTTCAGTTGTCTTTCAAAGAAAGCAAGAAACTTTCTCATGCAATGCCCTCCACTTCATTAGCACTCGATCTTGATATGACAAGAGAAATGGAATTCCTTACGGGTGATCTTCTCAAACATAAAACTGCCGCATTTTATGGATTGATTTTATAGAACAAATACAACAAGTTTAGTTGAACTCTTGCAATAAACTCTTAAATAATTCTTTATGAGATCTTATTAAATAAATTCACATACAAACTTTTTTTACGAGAGCTTTTTCGGAGTTTGAGTTCTCATTCGATTGTATTTTTTGATCATTCGACTTTTCAAATGTTTAGTCAATTTTTCAAACTCAAAAGTCAAAGTAAAAATGATAAATCATCATTTGCGCCCGTGGATTTTCGCCGGAATTTCGGTGAATTTTAGTAGGTTTACAAAATGTAGTATTGGACTATGTTTGACTCATTTCATTGATTGTTGTCATGTTTGTCATGATATTTATCATTTGTTGTTGGACACTTAAATAGATGCAGAAAAATTTGAACAAAATTTTTGAATATCTAGCAATTACGAAGAAAAGAAGGCTAGGGCACACTATAAAAGAAAAACTTAAAGAGAGTCGAACCCTTGACCTACAGCTTTGCATTCCGACACGTTATCCGCCACACTAACAACGATTTCTTTGTCGCGCATGCGTTATAAGAGAGGCGAAAAACTTGTTTACCAAATTTCTTGCGGTTCTGAACTATTTAGCAAAAACGGATAGCAGATTTGGAATCAGCATAAAATTCTGCATCGGATAGTCTAGGTCTCATTTTGATTGGTCACCTTGATTTCGTGACCTTCCCTTGTAAAATTTTCAAGTGGCTCAATTTACACTTTTGCAATTACAATTGTAAATTTACGGTTGTAGCAATTTTTGTAAATTACTATTTACTTTTCCTGGATTTTCAGCTTTCCACTTCTATCAAAGTTTTTGTTTTTTCCTATTCATTACCAAAGGTTCATTCTTTGACTGCATGTTTTTCAGAAAAAACCCTTAGTCTTTTTTGTCTCTTTCAAACTGTGAAATAGCTTAGAGGTTTGAAGTGAGAAGCCTCTTAGCAATTAAAATTTGCATCATTTGAGTCGCTCGAATATTCATTTTCAATTTGTGCTAGGAGATTCGTGGGTTTTTTCGTGTCTTGATAAGAAATAACAAACGCCGGATTTCTCAATGTTCTTACAGGTAAATACCCCATACAAATTGTACATTAACAACTCAGAATTTGATGGAAAATCTAATGAGACCTACCGCAAACCGATCCGAGGCCTACAAGTTGAGATATTTGATCTGCCAAGATCTGCCAAGCAAGGTTGGGCAGGTTCGGAGTTATCCCAAGCCCAGAGCAATGTAACGCACCGTGCCCGTTGAATTTAAACTACGGGCTGGCTTGTACATAAGCTGCAGCCATGAAAACAGTTATTTCCTTGCATTGACCAGCATTGTCATTCCACAAAATAATGATCATTGACTTTCAAGAGTTATGTTTAAGTTAAGAATTTGAAGTCCTGTTATGACATTAGGTAGTTTAGGTTAGGGCTTCAATAGGATTTATTTCTGTATTGTGGTTGATTGCTTGGATTGGTTGAATAAACCAGTATATACTCTTATCCTGTATAATCGTTGATTTTCAAAAATCATGACGGGCACGCCTCGACTCGTCTTTTTCTGACTTTTGACTTGTCTCAACTCATAACAGAGGTTGCTGTGACAGAAATCCTTTGAACTTTCTAAACTCTTCTATCAAAATTTCATTGATCACTTCATCACCTTCCTATTTGCGATCACCATTTTCACCGACTCAAACAATTGTTTTCGATAGCTATCATAGACAAAGAGAAGAACCACCGTTGATAAAGTCCCATGAGAGCATCCGATGGCTGTTGTCCAGATTGTATAAACTGAAAAAAAAATTGCAATGAAAAGAAACGGCAAAGATTGAAATCGACGAACCGCTTAGTGAAGCGGAGTCGGGCCATCCCCCGGCAACGGCCGCCTCCCAACAAAAAGGCACGAAAACAACACCGATAAAGATGAGCACCTGCAATGAAAAAAGTAAAAACACTTGCAGTAAACTAATAAAGCTTTTTCTTACCTGAATAGTGAGATTTCGGAGCCATAGCCTCTGAAAGCGCAGTGTCTTTTTGCTCATCAAACGTCGCTGTTGATGAAGACTGTGATACGTTGGGAGGATCAGCGCTAAAAAATGTTATCAAAACTAAGAAAAAAAACAGGATAATTAGAGCAGAAAAACATCTACAACAGTCGCAACCACGTTTTCTTTTCGCATGAGTTTACAGAAGTTTTGAGTAACCGAAAAAGAAGCCACCAATTTACTAAGCACCCACCAAGACCTATCACTCCAATAAGGGCAAAATAGAGCGTGACCAAGCCGCATATATCGCCATTGATTTCTGCGGAAATAGCGTAAAAGCCAGTGTGATTGATGAAGTTGATCATTGTAGGGTTATACTGAAAACAACGTCACTTACGTCAAACGATAATATTAGGCTGGGTACTCATTTTTGATAACCCCTATTCAGTTTTTGGTTTTAATAAATAATTAAAGCACCAATGCAATTCAAATTTTCTTCAAATAGAAGTTGTTTATAGTTTAATTCTTTCTTTTGAAGAAAATTTAGGTACGTTTTGAAACGAATTTGCGCAGAGGTTCGTGTTTTACTGAAAATTCTTCAAACCGACGTATAACTAAAGCAATTAGACAAATCGAGCTGATAATTCGGCTTTATGTTTAACTTTTTTTTTGCTTTATCTATTGACACGAAGATGGGTCTCCTTAACTAAAATATTCTAAGCTCCTTCATCGAATCGTCGCCCTTTTTGACTCCCCGACTTCACGCTACCAAAGATATCCAAACATAAGACATTTTTAAACCCAATTTTAATGTTATTCTGCAGAAAAATAATTGCCCTTTCTAATGAAACAAACCGTGAAACATTCAGGCATTTGTTCATTTTAAATGGAGGTACAAAAAAGAACGAAAAGACTTTCTGGACAGCCTAATTTGAGATCTATTCCCAAAGCTTAGCTAAACTTAGCTTCTGTGAAAGAAAGTGCTCAAATTGCTTTATCGAGCGTTCACCGTTCCCTCAACTTCTTTTCACCATAAAATCTCTAAAACCAGAGCTTTTCTAAATCTCTCAAAAGGTACTTTTAGAAAATCAATAGACCTTTGCATTTGCACAAAATCGTAGATTCTTTAATGCAGTAGTTATTTCCAAAAATCAAAACGTAGAAGTGTTATCAAGACTTAGTACTCAACCGAACATTTCCTTCCAAAACAATTTGCATCGTTTTTCTCAAAGGTTTACACCATTTTGTTGAACCTTTGTTTGATCTCGAATGGCTTGTTCAAGATCGTTCTTTTGGCTTAAAATAAACACAAGACATTCGAAGACGAGTGGCTGCACAAAGAAGGCGAAAACGAAAATCTGTTTCGCTCTGAAATGTTACTTTTTCGAATAACAAAAACTTAATCTATTAGGTTGGAAAGGTCAAAGTGAGAATTTTTTTCTTCTCTTCTTATCAGTATTCCCCAGCAACAAAAGCATTCGGATAAAAAGGGGTTTTTTTACACCACTCTTCAACTATTGGCTCTTCAACTCTTCAACTTCAACTAGGTCGATAATTGGCTCCGCGATTTCTTTGATGTGCAGCCCAAGAATTTCTGGGAGAAGAGGATTCGAACTCTACCTAATAAATGGCAACGACTCATAGATAATAATGGCAATTACCTTATATAAATGTGTGGTTTGGTTTTTTAGAAAAATACAGTGCAAAAATTTTCACTTTGACCTTTCCAACTTAATATTTCATTTTTAACGCACCCTTTGCCTTGTTTCAGCAAATGACTTTTCGGGAGAATCGACTGTTGTTTGTAAAAAATTGTGACACCAATCGACGCGATAAAATACAGAAAAAGAGTCATTGCAAAACCCTGAAAGCATTTTCGATTTGAACTAGGCGGCTTTTATTGTAAGTCTTTGACTGATTGTTTTGACTTTGATTTGATTGTTAGTCTCGATTTTCAATGGACGAAACTCACAAATTGTGACGGGGTCGAAACCCCAAAAGAGCTGGCAAGTCCAAGGCAATACCCTCCCAAAATGGGCATGGCTGAGATGGGAAAAGTGAAAAAGATCAAACCGAAGTCAAACGCTGCACCGGTCAGCTGAAAGAAAGCACGTTTATACCAAAATGTGAATGCGAAATGCGAAATTGATACCTGCATGGTTAACAGATAGTATTTATAGCTTCCGAGTCGTTTCGGTGTGCCCACATAAATGATGTAGACGCCAAGTAAGTTGAAGAACAAAGCCGGTACTTCAAATTAAAGCTTAAATCAAGCTTTGATAAGACAAAAGCTACCGCTGAAAATCGATAGCCATCGTTGAATGATTGGAAAAGAGTCGACGCTCACCAATTCAATCGACATTTGAAAAGTTGACTACTTTGAAACTGAAATTTTAGGAATGAAACTACTTTGGAACTTTGGGGATGGTGCTGTAAATCAATAAATACAGCACATTGAAAAAAAATTCAATTTTCGGTATTCTAAGTGGAACGCTCGTGTGGTGGCCGAAAATGATAATTAGCAGCTGTTTCTTAATAGGTTTTGGTTTCTGTTTTGTGAATAATCAAATTGTAATGAGTGATTAAATTGTTCCAACTTCTGCTAATTCTATTCTTATTTCATCGAAACGAATTTCTTATTTCAAAAAAGAAGTTGAAAGAGTTCAAATTGATTTTCAAATTGATAAAAGAACTTTTATTTGTTTTTGTTTCGAAGGTAACGATGAGAAATGGTTTCCTGGAGATCTTCACAGTGATCTATTTTTAGATTTGTTTTTGAAATGTTTAGCAGAGCTAAAAATTAGCGATTAGACAGTTTGCGACCACGAGCCGATCACGAGCCTTGCAAAATGATCAAGCAAGGGTTAAAAATATCTTTATTAGCTTTTGAAAAATACAAATAATAGTCGTAAAACGATGAGAAGCATAAAAATTGTTTTTGTCAACCGAACATCTGATGATCGCGGATCATTCTCAGTTGAACATGATGAGTGGAGTGAAATGTTTGAGCATGATTGAGCCCATCGAATTCTCGACCACCATCTTGGCCGGCGATTTGAGAAGTGATCTGAAAAGCTTTGAAAAAAGATAGCAAAAATAGAGACTTTAAAAAACGGTGGCTGGGAGACTAGAGGTCAAACGTTTCACCTCCAGCTAGTCTGTCAATAACTAGTGGAAGTTGAACTCTTGACCTTTGGATTACTAAACTCGCGCTCACCGATTGAGCTATTCAGGGCGAGATCTCCAGTTTGCCATTGAACGGCTGGTATGATAACCGAAATTGACTTTGTGACCTCCAGATAGATGGTCGGTTGTTAGAAAAAAGTCCGGCTACTTGGACCCGAGCTTTCCTGAATTTCAAGGCTGACATTCTACCAATTGTAACTGTGAGCACAAAACTAGCGATCAAAGGCTCCTAAGACAGAAATAAACTTGGTGACCTCCAGCTAGATGTTCAATTGCTAGTAAAAGTCGAACCCATAACCATTAGGCTACTAAACAGCTGCCCTATCCATTAGACCATCTATCGGTGTTATCTCAAACTCGTCAAAAAAGAGTGGGTTGGTGAGGAAGCGATCCTGTGACCTCCAGATCGATAAACCATGGCTTTATCCACTGAGCCACCCAAGCACTTTTTTTAGTTTTCAAGTCACAAAAGATTTCTCACTCTTTGTGCCCTCCAACTCACCGCTCCACACACGAGATAGCCGACCACTTGATCTTTTCTACTGTAAATTGTATAAATGTGTTGACCCTCATAGCGTTGATAGGCGTTTATATCCTGACTATGAAACGTTATAAAGAGTTTCTTGATAGAAAAACCTGTAGATATCTGCTTGTCTGAGGGCAATTTCCCGAATAGAGTCCATTCAGTGAATTGCAAATTGGGAGCGCGCCGAGAGCACAAGCGGGCAGCTGGATACCGGCCATCTGGAGAGCAAATCATAACAATTAAGCACATAAACAAAACTACAACTTTTGTAGACGCTCAATTTCATCGTTGGCCAATTTTTTCAGTTTTAAAATCAGTTTTAAAATTTAAAACCATCACGTCCCCGTTCAAGGACTACATTAAGCGACAGCCAGAATCAATCGATGTTCACGCGTCGGGGGGAGGGCATTTACAAATTGTTTGAAAAAGGCGAAGAAGACGTTAAGGGAAGAGTTTCCCTCCAAGAAATCTCACTTAACGGACGAAATAACGGCTTAGTTCGGAGAGAAAAAGTGAGGAAATGGGGGAAGGTACGCCTTCTATAGGGCGGTTGTATAATTTATATTTTTTGCAGGCTCTATTCGTTCCTAGGTGTAAACGGATATGGACTAGAATTTGGGTAATATAAATAGTAACTAAAATATCAATTTGGCTCGGAGCTGACAGCTCTCTAAATTAAACGTCAAAGTTCACCTGTGGCGCAATCCCGTGATTTGGGCCAGCCGCACCCACATAGGTGTTCACGAATTTTGTCAGAGGACCGCCCAAGTGCTCGCCAGTGTCCACACAATGACCTAAGCATTGTAAATCGAGGAACTGGATGTCATATTTCCCAAATATTACCCCCAAGAATAGCCTTTCTCGAAACGGGCACCCCAAGCGAGTAGCCGATCACGTCCACCTGACGACCTGTGTAGAGGCGAACGGCGACAATTAGAGATCGTACCTGGAAACGAGCTATTTCTTTCCTATATTCAGAAGTTAATATTGTATCATGCATCCTGGATAGCACTGAGCATAATAACAATGCAAAAAGGGGGATATTGCGATGGAGAAAATAATGAGCTGTGTATGATTGAAAATTCTTAGACTCCAAGATCAGCTTAAACGACTGAGTTCGAAAATTTTTCACAATTATTGACCATTCTGGTTGGCAAAAAAGAAGTTTTGCGAATGATTTCCTTACCTGTTTCACATATTCACATTTCATCGTGTACTCGAGCCATTTGAGAGGGTTTCCCTGTGCTCCATTGAAATAGGTGGTGGAATAGAGCTCGGATTGCTTGTAGCCACCGTGTTTTCTATAGCAGATCTATTAGAAATGATTTTATCGGCAATTTTTCAGGACGAGGGCCAAACCAGAAACAGGATTCATTTCTTGGTTGCTGGTCTAGGTCAAACCAATTCTGTCGAAGCCAAAACCAGACTATAAAAGTCTTCTGGTTCATTCTTTTGATCTGGCTTTCGGTGCAAAGGTAGTTGGGGGGGGGACAATTTGTAAACTCGTCTTGACATGTTAAAATTTTACACTGGGGGGTTTTTGATGATGCTGGTGATATTTTCAAACTATGATTTTTTGTACTTTGATTTTACATGAATGCAACAATAACTTTAATGACAATAATAAGCGCATAGGACGTCCACAATTTGGGAAACCTCGACCTTTTCAAAGAAGTCTCATATCGGTCAGCCAATCATCAAAATTCTTATCACTCTTGATCACGAGTTTAGGCCATTCTCTTAAGAGGTTAAACGCCTTCAATTCAAGCCTAGCCACCGCTGCTCAACCTACACTAAAGAGAAACTAAAGAAAAAGCATCAAAAAATAAAAAATATTAATTCCAGATTCCATATGTAATAACATCAAAATAGCAAGAAGGCATAGTTTGAAAATATCACCGATCGATTCAGCATCATCAAAAACCCCTAGGGCAAAATTTCAAGATGTTAAGACGAGGCTACAGATTGTTCCCCAGCTACCTTTGCACCCTTGACCTTTAAAAATATCCTGGAATTTCTTGTGTTAAACCAACTTGAACCAATTGGCCGCTCTGGTCGGCCGATCGCCGGCCATATCGGAGACTCCATGAACAATGATGAGCGGTTGATTGATTGGCCAATCGTTATCATGCATTTTCCCTCCATAAGAGCCACCTGGACCGAGGTCTACTCTAAGAAGACGTCAATAGACCAAAAATCTTAACTAAGACCGAAATGGCTGCATTTTCAGAGTCTTAACAACTTTAGACGCTTATGACTCCTGATAGATTGTCATTTAGCAAAAACAAAGTATAGATTCGGAATCAGCATCAAATTCTGCGTCGAATGGTATAAGTCGCATAAAATTTGGCCTCTTCCACTAGATGTTTGGTGAATAGTGAGCTTCTCACCTCTCCATTTGATCCCTAATCAACGGTCCATAGTAATTTGCCAACCATCTACTAAAATGAGGAGTGAAAGCTGTCTGGATTATCGGCATTAGCAATAGTGAAAACAAAATATCGATCAGCAACATGTTCAATCAGTTTTTAAGAAAATGGAGAATAATAGCCTCACCGATTGATCGAATAATTGAAACAACTAAAAAAGAGAGGAAAAGCGGCTCGAAACCCGTTTTCTTCCCGCAAACGTTCCAATCACTCAAGGCAAAACGGGGATAAAACTGCAAGCTCTCTCTAAATTTTCCAGTCTTCGAATCTTTTAAAAATTAACCTTTTTCTGACACTTTTCTAATTTACTGGAAGCCTAAGTTTTTACCTATTTAAATAATATGATAAAAACATGCCAAGTTGAAACAAATTAACTAAATGTAAGAGCTAAAGAGGTAAAAATGAGGGCAGGTTTAGGTTCCACCCTCCAAATCGATATTATCCCCCTCTTAACTGTATAGATCCTTGTTTCCTTATTTTTAACAAACGAGAAGTTTTCAGAGCACAAAGATCTCGTTAGCAGAAAAGGTGGAGATCGTTCGGAAGAGAATTGGCAACAGAATGAAAAAAAACTTGCTCCCTAGCCGATTTTTGTCACCCTGAGAACCTTTCAGTTCGGCTCTTTTCTGGCAATTCCTTTCCTTTTCGTCGATGATTCCAATCGGATTGTCTACTCAAAAAACTTCTTCTTTTCTATCTTTTCCCTTTAATCTTTAAAAATGCTACTTTTGCTAATATTTTCTTCTTTTATTTTGGTAACTCTTGTGGAAGCAGGTAACTTTCAGAGGATTTTTTCTTTTGTGAATCCTTTTCTTTCAGTGAAACCCTTGGGCCATAGATTCATCTGGTCGGAACAGGTGAGCAAAGTTTTCAAATTCACCCTAAAAGATGGCTTAGCAGGAACCGTATCAGTGATATCCAGTTAGATGGTTGGTAGGCGTCGAACGCACGAACCTCGGATCTATGTATAGTCAGACTGTCCACCAATTGAACTATCCAAGGGGTTGGTGTCTCGCCTTGCCAGCACCTTGCTAATCGTTTCTGAGACCTCCAAATCCGTGATCGGTTTTGCAAAAGTTTGGATGTAACAACCGTTTGTTTAGCTTAAACGACGATCAACGATTTGACAATTGTCAATTGTTGATCAATTAACTGGCTGGGTATCACAGATTTGTTTTTTGCAATACTAGCTTCCTGTGCTGCAATACTACAATCTCTGCAATACTAGCTTCCTGTGCTGCAATACTACAATCTCTGCAATACTAGCTTCCTGTGCTGCAATACTACAATCTCTGCAATACTAGCTTGCTGTACTGCAATACTACAATTTCTGCAATACTAGCTTTTGGCAAGTTTGAGAACTCAGTCTTGAAGGGCTTAATCCGTAGATTTTGGCACTGGTAGTGAGATTCGGGAATCGAGAGTCGACTCCTATAACTTATCAGCTATAAATGGCCATCTATCTAGGTGAAACCCGGACATTTCGCCTAAAACTATTAAATGCAAGTTTTTCAACATCATTCGATCTTTTTTGAGTTGCTGTGGCATTCTCGTTCGCCGTGTTCACGAATCTTAGTGTCTATGTTAACCTGATTAAAATAAACGTTTTCCAAAAATTTCCACGTGTTTGAATGGTGGGAAATCTGCCCTCGAGGCAATTGTTCTCCATTCAGGATGCTTTCAAAGATACCCCAACTTTGTGGAGGAAAAAAAGGTGCTTTCCGATATTCTCGTCTTTTTTCCAATGATGTTCAAACCATTAAATCACAGGCTCAAATCGTTTGCCTAACCTGTTCGCGAGGCAACCCCAAGTTGGATACGGATCCGGCACGAAGGCAATATCTTTTAACAACTGAAATTTCCATTGCAAAGGTCTCCCGACTCCAACACCAAATTTATCAATTCGCCTAAAATACAATTTAGATTGCGGAAAGAACAGTTGCGGAGAGTGGTATAAAAATGCGACGCAAATTTTCTTAACAAACGTTTAAAATTTGCATTTAATAGTTTTAGGCGAAATGTCTTTTAGGCAAAATGTGGGTGACCTCATTTAGGTGCATCTAGGTGGAGATCACAGATTCTTTTCCTCTAGTTATAAAGTTATTATGTAGATGATTCTAGCCAGATCAATGTATCACAAATTTCAGTACAAACCGGGCTTCGGACTCGAGTACTGTGAGATTCCAAAGACTGGCCTCACGATCACGAAGAAAATGCTCTGCGATGTGCAAAAAGACTACAAGGGCGTCCCGAAACTCTTTAGCGGCCCAAGCAAACTCGTCGGATTTGAGGAGTTGGTGACAACAAGTATAAAGCGTTCCAAATTACAACCAAGAACTGCTTTTCCTTGAAGCTATGCCGAACAAGTTGAACTTAAGAGCCTAATTATCATGAAAGAAATCATTCACCTGCACTAGAAGAGCTTTAAATTCTATATCCAAGCGTCTTGTTTTTCAGCTTTATAAAAAAGCCCCTAAGCAAAGGCAAATAGTTTTCGTTTGTTTAAAATCTCATTTTCAGCGAATGCCAATTGATCGAGCCTTTCTTTGGGAAAAAATCAGCGTCGAAGTGGCGGCGTCCAGCAAGAAATGTGCGCTTTTCACTCGTCCGTGATCCGTTGGAGCGATTCGTTTCACTTTATGTCTTCATTTGTAAGGGGTAAGTAATAAATGTTTTTTTTATATTTTAAGCACTGTTACTTCTCACTAGAGGACCGGGTTCTTGTGGGAGTCGAACCCGAGACACTTGGATCTGCCTCTCTACCGATTGAGTCATCGAGGGTGGAACTCTCAATTGCTGTAGAAATCGGTGTGTTGTTAGAAAACTCACCCGTGACAGCCAGATAGATGGCTACTCATTTCAAAGAGTAAATCCCCTGACCTATTCATTGCAAAACCATCGCCCTGCCATCAGAGCCATCAGAGCTGGGCCCCTAAACCTCTCAAAGAACCGATAAAATAACAGGAGCCAAGCTTATGACCTCTAGCTAGTTGGCTTATCTGTAGTTAGATAAGAATAGTTCCCAGTAGCCTTAATTAAGCACTTCTTTAACATTGTCCCTCGGGCTTCTTACTGAACTCATTTCTAAAATTTCAGAAGTATTGCCTCATGCCCACCTAAAGCCAAAAATAACATTCACCAGTTCGCTCGATGGATCTACGGACTCCAGCGAACAGCAAATTCTCAAGGAAAACCCCGGGAGGGTGGGACAAATAATGCATTTGTCGTTTTTCACTCGTGGCCCCAGACAAAGCAAGTTTATGCTATTGAATTTTTTAACCAAACTTATAGTTAGTTTATCACATGGGTTTCAAAATATTGATCTTCTTTCCAGTTTCTGTGATCTCAAAAGAAGTCGCATGATGATCGTCAAAGTATCGCACGATCGAAGGAAAATGCAACGGAAGATGTTGAGGGTTTTTCGACAAGCCCACGTGCCAGAGCGAGTGGCAAAGAAGGTGATCTTTACATGCAAAGATTTAGCTGGACAGCGCAGATTTTATTCCTACTATACTAGACATTCTCTGACAAGTTTGAGATCTTTGTCTCTAATGGCTCGATCGGTAGAGTGTCAGCCGAGAGATCCAGTGATTCAAGGTTCACCTCCTTCAAGTTATAAAATATCTAGCTGGAGATTACAGGATGAGCTCCTGATTTGCTGATTGCTGTATGTCAATTTTGACTTACCCAGTATTAAGTATTAGCTGTATGCATAAGTAATGGTGCTTTTGCAAAAAATGTCATAACTTTACAACAAATCTATATAATTGTATTTTGTTTTGTTATAACTATCTGAGTCTAGTCATTTTATATTAGAAATTTCATTCTCATTGTTACGTGAAAAGCTCCAGAAAAGAAAGAACAGTATAAGGGTGGTTTTCGGTGTTCAGGGACTTTCTGCCTCTTCCATAAAATTTCACCATAAGAAGAAGTGTGTTCTTTAGCCCGGCTTGTAGGCCTAATTTATATAAAGGCAGCATTTGAATTTTTAGAAAGATTTGACCCTAGATTCAAATACCAGAAATCATTTTTAAAAAGAAGCTTCAAAAAGGGTCATTTATTGAGCACGCAATCT
The DNA here is from genome assembly GCA_958450365.1 of Mesorhabditis belari. Lineage (NCBI taxonomy): Eukaryota > Metazoa > Nematoda > Chromadorea > Rhabditida > Rhabditidae > Mesorhabditis > Mesorhabditis belari. Next base: position 90,897 of record CAUEEP010000873.1, read on the forward strand.
AAACTCAAAGCAAAACTCAAAATAAAATACTAGTGATCAACTAAGTGAACTTTATAGGTGTCATCATTATCATTATCATATAAGAAATCATTAGAATAGTTTGGTCAATAATTTATCCAAAGTTCGTTTATTAAGGGCGTCATTACTTATGCATAATATTAATCTGCCGTAAAAGCTTTAATAGTAGCCTCGGGGGCATTATTTTTTCGTTGGCCCTCTAGTGGGGCCACTATTAGAGGGAGGGGCCACTATGACAGCTTTTACGGTATTTGTTTTTGAGACTCCAAGGTTGTTGGTCTGATTTTCTTCCATGAGCAATCAACTAGCTGTTGTCACGGGTCAGATTTTTTCCATATATAAACTAGACTCACCGCTACTTCCCGAATTAGGCATAACAGTGGTCTGGAGACCTAGAAGCCAAGGGATCTAGAGCCCAGAGGCCGACTCCCATAAGTGACCAACCAACTAACTGGAGGTCATTTACCTCATCCACGTTAACAGTTCAGCGAAATTTCCCAATTTTAGGCCCTCCGCTATTTCACCGAATCGTCCACGATTCACACGGGGCGAAATAATGGCGAAAAGCGGCGTTTGTTGAGGGAAATCCGCGAGAATCCCCTCACAATGCAGTATCTCCACGCCATGTATCATGAGGATTTTCGATATTTCAAAACGCATCGATTTCATTGATTTTTAGGACAATAATGCTTATTTTGAGAACTGTCTGAAAAATGCGATACCTCATTTTTCCTGTTTCAAATGTTTCATACTGAAAAGCAATAAAAAAACACTTTATTGGAATAACACTAGAAAAAAAATTTACATTAGGTCAAAGCGTTTCCTTTAGTTTTTTGGGGTCTTAGATTAGAATTTAGGGTTCTTCATTTTCAGTTAAAGCCTTTTCTTTGTTTGCTTTGTCAAAATGGCCGATATTGCCGTCCAGGATTGCTGTTTATTTTATGCAGCAGTTTTAAAAATTTTGCTATCTGCTGTTCCTTTATGGGGCAACGTTTTCCAGCACACAGCTCGGCGCCACGTAGTCATCATTTCTCACGATGGTCAGTGCGCCAACTTCTTGGATAATCTGAAAAATTGTTTGAGATCTCATGTCAGCCATGAATGGCACAATTGGTAAAGTATCGGCCTAAAGATCGATCCAAAGGTCAAGGGTGCGATTTCCCAAGTGACTGACTCTCTAATTGGATGTCATACAACCGGTTTCTTTTTTCTTATTTTAACTTAACTATTAGTGTAAAATTCCAGAGAGGCCTGCCTTCTGATGCCCATGTCTCATTTAAAACAGAAAATTGTATCTTATTAAGGGATAGATTTGGTTGCCAAGAGGGGAAACGGGGATTGCCATCCCCCATTCCTCTAAAAAAGCACCAAAGTACATTGAAACACTGCAAAGACAGACAGTTCGCTCGGTTCAGCCACTCCTTATCACTTTCAGTGGCTTCTCGGAAATGAGAAGTGAGAAAATATTCACAAATTATGACTATCGACTCGAAGGCGTCTGTTCCATTCTCGAATTTCTCTCGCAAACTCCAGAAAGTTATTCTAAAATGCTTGCAAATTGGGGATGCTATGGAGATGTTGAAGGCAAACACTTTGCTACGTCAACTCATCCTTCAACATGGACCACTACCCGGGAAAATCGACGAGTTGAGGTTTGCGTGTGATTTGTGCGAAAGCACGGAGATTTCTTTGCGAGTCGCCGATACTCGTCTGAATTTTCAATTTATCGAATGCGGGAATTTTGATTTATCGACGAAAATCATCTATAAAGATCCGAGAAGGAGAGAAGAATTGCATTCCTCATCACAAAGCACGTCGATTTTCTTCAAATTTCTCAAAACCTGTGCCTCGTTGCATGTGGCCGTGGATTTCTGGGAGAAAGAGGGTGAAAAGGTGAAAGAATTGAGGCGAATCATGCACAAATACATGTCAAATCTCCAATGGATCAGAGATTTAAATGTAAATTTCGGTGATCAACAGCTAGCCGAGTGTTTCTTTGAGGAATTTGAGGCCGAAATCGACTTTTTCTCATTCGATGAGTACTCGTTTGAATACGAGAAGTTAAATGCAAATTTCATGAACAGCTCACTCCTTCAAAAGATGCCGAACATTTACGTATTTATCCCGAACTCGTCGAATATTATCTCACATGAGATGTTGAAGCGATCGAACGCTTTCTACATTCACTACTCGATAGCCTCATTTGAGCACTTTACGAGAATAATGAGGGAATTCGTGGAGAACGGGATTCCGAGTCGCAACCCGTTTGCATCAATGTCAATCCATTTCGATGACACAACCACAGCTTACCTTGAAATACCCATTTCCCGAATTGAAGAGGAACTCTTATTGATGAAAGAAGTGCACGCATTAAATGCGAATGAGTTCACCGATCAGTTGGAAGATTTTCTTCGCGAAAAGGGCTCACAGATGAGAGAAGTTTGCGCGAATTTCTTCCAATTTTGCGAGCTGCTCCGAAAGCGGAGACGAATCTCAAAAGAAAGCTTTGTGCTTTTGCGACGAATCTCAAATGAAATCGATCAGCTGATAATGGCAACGAGAATCGTCGAGGAATCGAATGATGGGAGTGATTCTCGAAGCAGCCATATTCACCTTTTGATCAGAAATATCGAATCGATCGATATTTCTGGACGAATTCGTGATCCTTGATAGTTTTTATAGAGAAACTCGGCTCAATTCATAATTTAACCTTTTTTTCAAAGGACGAAATTATCTCGTTGTTATCAACTTCAATTGTGAGACTTGTCCAATCAAATGCTAGAATTCTTTTTGTTCGAATTCTCAAACACATTATGTTTTGCATTATTCTCTTTTTTCTTATTTCTTATGTTTTAGAAAAAGCTTTATGTTTTTTAAAAGTTTGATGAAAAGCTATAAAATGTGCATCAACAGTCTTGTCAGGAATCAGGCGAAAACCCAGAGAAACGCGTCACAGACATATACAATGTTATTAGGTTGGTGCATAAGTCTTTACAATTTTCCCCGAAACCTCGTTTAAAAATAATACCGCCACAAACAAAATTTCTATTTGAACTATTAAAAAAGTTACTTGTTTCTCTGCAAAATGATTTTTGTGAAATTCTTGAAAGTAGCTGTTTTTGTGGATTTCCAAAGGCGCAAATGCGAGCACCCAAAATTGCTCCAAAGCCGAAGTCGCAATTTGGACACTTTCTTCAATACAAACCATACATACAAACATACAAACTTTTGGTGTTAAAGTAAAAAAGATAGAGCTTATTTGATTACATAAATCTATAAAATTTGAAAACGATTCGTTCAGCCATTTTCTTTAAAACAGCAATTGAAAAGTTTGCACAAAAATGAGTTTTTACCGAGTTGAGGCGAGCTTTGACCTTCCTCTCAAAAGTGATTTTGTAGAGAAAACAGACCTTTTTAATAGTTTAGGACGCAAAAAATTTGATAAAGGATTCTTTTTCGTAAAAACAAAGGTTTGAAAAAAAATTGTAAAGACTTACGCATCACAACAATGTGATTAGTTTATCCTTTTTGCACAAGTTTAGTCAAGATTTTGGAAAAAAGAAGAGTGGTAACGATTATCGTCGTTATCGTCCTCATCATCTTCCTCGTTCGCTTTGCACCCGATTTTAATGCTTTTGAAAGCGATAGCGTTTCTCAGAAGCAACTCGTGTTTTTGAGTGTGAACGATTTGTGGATGTAAGCCAAAAATCGAAGGATCGTTAAACTGATAAGTGATCAAATGCCGTCGATAGAACGGCTTTTTCTGTAAGCCTGACAGAGAATAGATCTCGGCAGATTCAATTGAGATTTTAACTTCTTTGAGCACTCTTTGAAAGCGCTCTTTGAAAATGAAGAGTGAAACGTTGAAGCTGTCGAGTTGGGTGGCAAAAACGCGAATCCTTCTCCAGTGTCCACATAGCCTAAAACATCCTCGCGAGACGTTTGTGGCAGTAGTTTTAATAGGAAATAAGCAGTAGTCATTTAAAAAAAATGACTAGCATTGAGAAATTTGTGGAGATTTGAGCAAAACTCAATCGAAGGAGAGCCTAGAGAGCGACTGTTTTGGGGCATGGCTTGTTGTTTTCTGTTAACGTTTTGAGATTTGCGCCAGATATTTAGCAAGAAAAAGAAACTCATTTTGTCATCGCAGTGAACTTTTCTACTTTCCATTCAAAAATAAATCCAATTCGTTTTTTCGAAACGGAGTTTAGGATTTGTTACCCTAGAAACTGGTGAACAGGTGGAAAGGACCGATTTATCTCTTGCAGTAAGGATTTCGATTTCGTTTCTGAGGACAAATGTATGAGGAGCCAACATTTTACTTATGGTACGATTTCGTGCTGTCATTAATCTCAATCCCGCTCAATCTCTTCACATTGTATTGTATTGTGAGAAAGAGCCCCGTCGAAATGAAAGAGTATCAACCATATCTAATCTTTTATCAGGTAAAAAAAAGTGTATTTGTAATGAAAAAATGTATATCTAAAAATTTTAGCTGATCACATTCAGCACAGAATTTATTTTGTTGCTCATTCGACCAGAGCTCTTTTTTCCGGCATTTGCTGGCCGAATCTTCGGGCTATGGGAGACGTTGCTTGGTCTTGATGCAAAGTTGGCATTGGTGGGTTTAAAAAGACATTGATTGAAATCACTAAGGCAATAATTTTGAAAAAAAGTGACTTAAACTTGTTAAAGGGGGGGGGCTATTCTTAGAATCGTGGCCTATTCTCACTAAAAAAAATTTTAGAGAAAATTCATTTATTTCGTGTTTATTTGTCAAATATATTGCTGGAAATGATAAAAATAAATTGGCAAAATTAATTTGAGCTCAAATTCACATTTCGTATGGCCAACCTTTTAGGGCTTTTTTTTCTGGTTTTTGTATTTTCTTTTGGTTTTTTGGTGCTTTTATACGTGTCATAAAAGTTTCAGTTCAAGTTAAACAATGTCGGATGAGGAGGAATTTATCTCAAAGCCCAATTATCTTCTGGTAGAATTAGAAAAGCTGGAATTGCTTCTTCAACATTGACACCTTTGTGGTCGGGTTCCTTGTTGGAAAAGCTCCCGGTAAAGGGAGAAACATTAAGTGGACCGAAAAAGGCACAAATTTTACCGCCACAACAAGGTGCTCGTGCCAAAAGTATGATCGAATTCGTTGGTCAACTCAGAAATTTACCGAGGGCACTGAGACTAAGAAGCAATGAGTGAGGAATTTGCAGAGATTTTGAACTTGAGTGATGTTGATTCAGATGATGCTTAATTTTTGATGTATTAGATTAAGAGTTTAAATTATTCCTTTGTACATATTTTATGGTTTTTCTGTTTGTTTTGTTAAATTTATTTGTCATTTATGAATTAATTTAGGTGTCTACCGATCTCTAAAGAAAGTTCAAGGATCTTCGGGGTTCAAATTAATTAAATTTTACCAATTAAATTAATTAATCAAAACAAATTAATTTTACCAATTTATTTTATCATTTCTAGCAATCAATCTAACAAATAAACACGAAATAAATAAATTTTCTCGAAAATATTTTTTTAGTGAGAATAGGCCACGATTATACCCCCCCTCCCCCCTTTAGCAAGTTTAAAGCACTTTTTTTCAAAATTATTGCCCTCCCCCCTTTAAACCTGAAGCCTTCTGTAGAAAAAGCGAGTGTGATAATTAGAGTGTGTTCCTCGCGAGTAAGTAATTACTTGAGAAAAATTGCCTGGGCAATGTTTACTTGATTAATCGACGTTTTTGGCCGAGTAACTACGAGTAATCCTCTTTACACGTTTCGTTGAGTAAATTGAATATTTTTACTTTTGAGGGGAAATTCGCCACCTTATCTGTTAAACGGTTGAATATCTTTAAAAGAAGCCGTATTTTAATTTAATCATGTTAATTGACTGTTAGACTGTTGGCTCATTTTTTGTCGTCTATGTCGGCGCTACACTCAACCAACTCTTCTTCTACAAATGGCAAAATCTTCTTTCGCAGACTAGCCGATTCAAGTTTGTGTAAAGATATTTGGTCTATTAAATCTATCAAGAATCGGATCATTTGGTCGAATCGTCTATCGTGTGCTGACCCTGTTGATTTATCCCCTTTACATGCCGATCGTTTTTCAACTGCTACCCATTCAAAAGGGCCTCTCCACGGAGTATTATCTCGAAGCGATACAAGTTGGCAACTCCATGATGCCATTAATCTTTTTCTGAACCTTTACGTTTATCGAGGGGAGGGGTCGAATTCTTGACCAACTTGCGGCCGAATTTTAGATAGGTTTTTGATGATAACTTTTTAATGAAACAAATAGTTTCTGAAAGCTGATGTTCTAAGCTATCTAAATCTTATTAAAAGTTTCCGATCTGACAAGTTTAGGTGCTTAAAAACAAGCCGCAAGTTGGTCAAGAACTCGACCTCCCCCCACCGATAATCGCTTGACCGCCGCCCCCCTTTTTTAACCCTTTTTTTGCTACAGGAACATCCAGAATTCCAATATTTCTCGAATGTTTCAACGATTTATGTGGCTGGAATTCGACCGATTTTTCCACCAAATATCAATTTCAGTGCAATCCCATTAATTCTGATGGGCGTGGCGTTTGCTGCGACATTTCTTGCCATTTTGGTGAGTTGGTCTTGGCATAGAATAATCGTCGCTAAACCATTGCTGTTAATAATATGTCGAAAGTAACACAAAACGATAGAAAAATAAAACAAAACTAATACAGCACATTTGACCCTCTGACAAGTTTTAAAGCATTTTATGATCAATGAGTTATTTTTGTATTTTATATCTGCTAAAAGTTGGACAAAAAAAATGAGTAAACGAGGACTATCAAAGTCTTCTACGAGGGGATTCAATGGCTTCAGAATTCGGCTTATATCTACGCATGCAATTACCTGCTCGTTCATGTCCTCATTCATATCAGCAAGCGAACACGACAACAACAGAAGAAATTTTTCATGAGTCTTGTCATCCAGGTGGTTTTTGCACGACAAAACTTACTAACTGAACTATTGCCTAAATTAACTAAAAAATTACTCAACGTCATTCTGATTAGTGAATGTTTTGTTGTAAGCATATGTTGCAAGCACGAACAAGGGAAGGTCAACTGGCTTTATGGTCAAATTGGTCAAATTTTATGCGACTTATACCATTCGACGCAGAATTTGATGCTGATTCCGAATTTATATTTTGTTTTTGCTAAATGACCATCTATCAGGAGTTACAAGCATCTAAAGTTGTTAGGACTCTGAAAATGTAGTCATTTGGGTCTTAGTGGGCCCCCTTGCGGACCCAATTCGGTGCAGCCGTGGCGAAGTGGTACAGCGTTCGTTTCGAGAGCGAGGCCTCACAAGAAACGAATGCTGTACCACTCAGCCACGCAACAAAACTTTAGACCCTTATAACTCCTGCAGATTGTCAATAACAAAAACGGAATATATATTCGGAATATGCATAAAATTCTGCTTCGAATGGTATAGGTCGCATAGCATTTGACAGCCTAAGCCAGTCCCCTTTGCTAGAATAATAAACTCCAAAGCCATTTCATTTCACAAACTCACACGCTATTCAGTGGTTAGCCCACGACGTGGCGAAATGATTCTTTTGAAGATATTCGCTCGATTTGGTCCTCTTGTGAAATCGGATAATTTCTCGATGAGATAATTGCTGATTCGTCGGGAAAAGCTGGCGGCTCGAATTTGTTCATTTGACTGAATATCTTTTAAGCTTAACTTAAAGCTTAAAGCTTTTAAACTTAGCATTTGGTCGCCTCAGCCAGTAGACCTTTCCTTGTTAGTCTGTAGTTATTAACTTGATGCAATCGTTAAGTTGCTAAAAATGCTTATTTTTTTAACTGTTTAACACAAAAAAAACGTTCATTCTGGATAGATCATCAAATATTAGCTCTCGATTCCATTCGCGGCTTTATCAGTTCCATGGCTGTACTATGGGGCCAAATTGTCCATTCTTACCGACTCAACCAATCAGCGTAAGCAAAAAGAACCCAAAACACTCAAAGCAATTCAAGCATTGAACAATCTATGTTTTGGCGTATTGAGCTCTCATGGAACTGCCTCATCGCTCACCCTTCTGTTGCTCACCGATCCATACCGACGATTTATCGAATCTCTACTCAGAAAACTTCCATATGGAGAAAAATTAATGAAACTGTTCACAAAACAGCAACACGTTGTCTCGGTTTCGATTACACAGTAGGACAAGAAAATGAATGCAAGCCCAAAAATAGTTAACCAGGAAGTGAAATAAACTTTGGATTTTTGCAAACAGAAAAATAACAACTAACTTTTTGCAGGTATTAGGTTGTGAACTCAGGCTTGGCTAGAGTGCACAACGAGTACAAAAACCATTTGTCTTCAAATCAAAAATCTAAGCACTAACAATTCTTAAATGATGTCCAACTAAGAGAAAAAATGCAAAAAGAATCGATTTCGACTTGTCAATTTTTTGTTGATGGGTCGAGAAATTTTGTCTTTTGACCTAATCAATTCTCCTAAGATATCCCAGTTGCAATTATTCAAATTCCACTTTCCTGGGCCAATTTTTTGCGTAGATTCCAAAAACAGACTTTCAGCACGATTTGACGACGTTATCGCGATGAAAAGTGACTTTGAAAATTTCTAGGTTTCAACTTTGGTGTTCAGAAGGGAAAAAACCCTGAATAAAATAGAAAACTTATAGAAAAACTGATGCCATCGTGTAGAGCTCAACCTGAGCTTTCAGAATATATATAACACTTATGGGTTCTGTCGAGTACTTCTGTAGATATGGCGTATCAAAGTTGGTGAACTCTTCGGTGGATAAACAAGCGTGACAGGGAAACGTGTCAAAACAAGTAGTTCCTTTTAAATTAGGTCCTTTTAAATTAAATAGGTCCTTTTAAATTTTACTGCCAACCCTTCTAGGTGCCAATCCTCTTTACACGTTACGTTGAGTAAATTGAATATTTTAGCATTTGAGGGGAAATTCGCCACCTTATCTGTTAAACGGTTGAATATCTTTAAAAAGAGCCGTATTTTAATTTAATCATGTTAATTGACTGTTAGACTGTTGGCTCATTTTTCGTCGTCTATGTCGGCGAGACACGAGACAAATTAAACCGAAGCTTGGGAGATCTGCTGCACTATCTGCACATTCCTGTACAGATGGAGCTTTTTCGTAAGTGCTACCCAAAGGGTATACACTCGTGTCTATGCGGGAGTAAATCTTACTTCTTATTTATAATTTTAGCCACAAGACCACCAACTCGGGGCTATCAATCTGGTTGGGTCAACTTCTGTTATTAGTTCTATGCAAATGGAAAAAGTATTAGCTTATTGAGAAATTTTAGAAAAGACTTGTTTCCGACAAAAGTTTCTCGATCGATTTCATCGGACTCAATGTCAGAAACTTGGTGAATCCGGGTCGAATTTGGTGTCGATTCATTCAGATGGTTTGTGGTTCTAATTTTCTGTCTTTATAGAATATGGAAACGTTGTTCATGCTAAAAGCTGAACTTTCTCGTTTAGCCAACATCAAAACCGATGGTGTTTCCTGTATACAAGGTCGAGCCTTTATCGGGCTCTCTTGTTCCAGTGGAAACTACAAATGAACTGACAAAAATCAACTACAATAAAGCAAAAACATGCTATAATGATGGATTGACTGTTTATGCGGTGAGTTGGTTGATCTAAAAAGCACCTATTTTATCGTATTATAGAAGTATCGTATAATAATAGTCAACTTACATTCTATCTTTGTAAACTTGAATAGCTTGAGTGATCGGCTGAGTGGCTTTTAAACATCGAAATTTATTGCAAAAAGAGGAATCAAGTGAACACATTTGAGAGATAAATGAAGTCAAAAAGTTAAACTGGGATGCTTAATAAAAAAGCAAAATAAAGCATGCAAGTGGTATTCGGATCACAAATCAAAGCTTTCACTGTTCGAATGGGATTCACTTTTGAGGCCCTCAAGTGGAGGTGTCACACTGTGTCGGGGGACAGGATGAGTTGCTTTTTCAACCATCGCATCATCAATTCTAGCTGTGATACTTTCGATGTGTTGACTGGTACGTTGCACACTGCCCCGGCCATTCAACCAGAATGTCTCCATCACACCTTTTCCCTAAAACTTTTGAGCTCTTGCTAGATTGCTAGCCTACAGAGTGCGTAAAAAATTCCCGGAATCGATATTTTGAACGTTGGTAGAGCGTAAATTTGAATTCATTCGATCAAAATTATTTAATTTTTCCACTTAGCATTTTAGAAAGCGAAAGAAGAATAGAAAAAGACAATTTACTAAGCCCCGCCCCTTTTTACCAATGGCTGCGCACAGACGGACAGACGTCTCTTCTGCTTTACATATAGTAGATCTTCAACAAATAACCCAACATAAACAACATTCAGCTTTCAAATATACCTCCTTTTTCTTTGATACAGGCCTTGAGTCTTTTGAGGAATGCCTCCACTGCGATACGCACATGTTCGGGATCGAGTTCGGCCTAGGCTTTCTCAAGGGCCTCAGAGGCCATTCTCCAGAGAAGCAAAATTTGGATATCATGTGGCACAAGGCTTGCTCTCCATGTCTCCTTATCGAATACCCTATTAAATAGTCTAGGGGATTCAAATCCGGACTGTTTGAAGGCCATTCAGTCTACGTGAGAAACCCTGGGAAATTGGCCTGGCATCAGCCTTGAACAATCTGGGCTTTGTGAGCTGGCGCGGAATCCTGCTGGTAAGGTCTGTGGTAATAAAATAAAATGCAAGAATGAAATAATTACTAAAAAAACAAAGTTATCTGGGCAGCAAACTAGAAGATTGCCTGAAAAAGCATGCGCTTCAGGATTCCGGGAACCTTTTACGCTGTATAGGAAAAAGTTAAATCATAACCCATTTGATTAAAGTTATTTTCCTCTCATCCTACCTTGATGATGACTTCTCCTCTCGATTCCATATCATATCCACCCACTTGTTTCAATAAAATCATCGCATCGACGGACATGTGAATTTTTCCGGCTAAATTAAAAGTTAACTAATTACTTATGTGTTTCTTCTTACGTTTTCCATTGCTCTCCATTCTTGAAGCCGTATTCACCGTGTCACCAAAGAGGCAATAACTAAATAAAAACAATTTCAATTTTTGAAGATGAATAAATTGACCGTGGCATCGCTAATCCGACTACACCAGCCACACAAGAACCCGAATGAATTCCGATTCGGAGATTGACTGTTTCTGAGGGGAGATGGGGAATGCGGAAGAGCTGAATTGATGTATTTTGTAAATGGTTTCATTTCTTTTATTGGGATGAATCGTTATAAACAAAGAGAAGTTTTTATGGTTACACAACATCACATTATGTACCTTAACCGTCTCCAAAAAGCCCAATGACATCTCAGCGATCTCTTTGACATGTTGAATTCCATTTCGATAGGGCAAACCAGAGACACACAAATAGCCGTCACCAATTGTTTCAACCTATGCAAGGAAGTGATTTCCTGTTTTTATGGGATCAAACTTTATAGACTTGATGTTGTTCGATGATGGTATCGAATGTTGTATAAAGATCATTCAACAAACCAACGATCTAAAATAAAATGCTTTTCTTAGCAGTTTCAAATAGCACCTGCAACGGTGAGCATCTAGCGGCCAAATTCGTGAACTGAACAACATCCGAAAAGAAGATTGTCACACTTTCGAAAGATTCAGGCTCAACCGATTGGCCAAGCTTCAGCTTTTCGGCTACTTGTCTGAATGTTGCAGTGAAGTTGGTTTTAAGAAGCTGTTTTTACTTTGGTAACATCCTTTGCAGAAGTAAATCTCCTTTTTTCTTCTCTTCCACCAATTCAACCATTCGATCTTGTACCTAGACATTTGATCATGTTGTGATCTTTGATTCTCTTTAATCACTTCTTTTTCTAAAGTTTCTGCATAAGATTCCATTAAGCTGAAGACATGATCCATTAAGTTTTGTTGTCCATCACCAGACTAAATTAAGTGTTGAAAAGTATCGTCTTCCCCGAAACAAACCATCGATTTGAGGATTCTCTTTATGGTGGTGATGTTAGGGCGATCCATTGGCTGTTCTGCCCATGAGTCACGGATCATGTGGAGCTGAAAGGAACATTGATCATCCAAATAGCATAAATGCTCACCACTGCTGGATTCAGCTCCATGTCTGGGTGCACGTTTAACGTGGGACGTACCGGCATCTGACCACCTCGCTTAATCATATATAATAGCTCTGAATTCCACGTGAATTTCATCAAAAAAAACTTTCTTTTTGCAACCTTCTGTTTTCTCATTTCGATTCAGCAAATCATAGACTTCTCGTCGAGTGACAATTTCAGAGCAAATGATGGCATATGCATAGATATCGGCCTCTTTTGTGCCCTCACTTAGTGGCATTCGAAGAAGCTCAGGTGCTAGCCAGAGTTGGCCTGAAAATTATTTTTGTGAAATATTAAAATAAATAATAGATTAGTCCTACAAACACGCTAACACATACGTTTCCTTTCAAGTTTCGCTCCTCGTCGAAAGGCCATACATCCAAAACCGCTCACTTTCAACTGCCAACGCTCATCAATCCAACAAGTGCCTGAGCTGTAACTTTTTTTGTATAATGTAGTCAGTGTAAATGGTGACGTTAAATTTCCATGAGCACCCAGAAAGGATCGATGAATGAAATGGAGTCCCTCAGCTAGATCTTTCATCAAGGCCATCGCAATGAATGTATCCAAATTGATGGTTCCCTTTGCAATCACATCCTAGACTTAGAAACTATTGATCAATTAGGTCTAAACCTAATTGCGTTGTGTTGATCTCGGACAAATAATTATTTGGATAATTTTGAGCAAATAATTCTTTATCCAAATAAATGGGTTAAATACCGTAAAACTTCTAATATACGTACATGCTCTAATAGACGTACACTCTAGAGGGAACTTGAAACTTAGACGTACATGTACGTATATTAGAAGTCTTACGGTAATTCTTGGACAATGACATTTTGAAATGCACTATCTTTTTGCTTGCGTCTATAAAGACGATTAAATGAAATCAAATGATTATTTTAAAACCACTTTCATTTTCGTTTTAATTTTTCAAGTAGATGTGTAATTAATAGTAAGGTTTTATTTTGTTTTACCATTTTTTGCTATGTTTTATTCAATCGATCAGTTAAACAATGCTTTTATTTTAGATAACAACGGCAAAAGAAAAGAAGAGGAAGAAGAAGTAGAAAGCGGCACAACAACAAGACAGTTTTTTTTCCGTATATTTTTTGTAATGTAAATTTACTGGGGATGAAATGCGCTTTTTCAGAGATATGAGCAAGAAGCAACTGTGATCAAATAAAGTCAATCAAGTCAAGTCAATCGACTTTTTCGAGAGTCACCATAGATTGATGACTTTGGAAAAAGCACGTTCTGCATCGACTGATGTTACAGGTGTGCATAGATACTTTGAAGCGATTTTGTAAAGTTTACGAACTAAAAACTCTTAGCCTGTTTCAAAAGAATCTTTGCGTTAAATGTGATTAGAGGAGAAAATTTGCATTTCTTTTCCGCATCCACACTTTAGAATCGCATTATCCGAGATCAACACACTCTAATTAAGTTACAATAACCTCTAGTGTTCCTCGACTAGCGTATTTCCAAATTGACATCATTGGCGAGTGATCATGGCAAATGCCGATGAAACGATGAACATTGTCGTGTTCCAATTTGCGTAACTGAACATTCAGGTTACATATTTGGATAACATCATAAACATCATAATAAAGGTAAAAGCAGATTTCGGAACAAAGACCCACTAATCTGAACTCTGCAAAATCTTCGTTGTGCAGCCTCGGAAGCATCGAGTATTTATAGGCGAAAACAGGCTCTTCTGGAATTAAGATATTAACTTGAAAGCTCATTTTTCATTTACCTTGTTTACCTTTCAAAATAAAATAGGCCATTGTGGCCGTTTCGGCTTTACTGCCCATTGAAGCTTTTGATTTGAAAGAGTTCGATGATCTAGATGATTGAAGGGAGTGCATGCTCTTCTCCTCGTTCTAAAGTGGATAAGTTTCTTTTTTAAAATATCTTAATTTAACTTCTGTTTATTAAGTAAGCTTAAGAATTACATTCACTCACCCGACTTTTCCCCGCTCGTTCCAACATCAAGAACGGGATTTGCCATTCCGCATCTTGACGGGCTCGCTCTTTTCGCTTTTCTCTGAAAGTATAAAGTGCATCTTATCATCGTCAACTCACTCACCGAACAATATAGAAAATGACGATGATGAAGAAGAGCAAGAACAGCAAGAGCACACCTCCACCAATTGTGACGTACATTCCACTTTTCTGCCAATCATTTAATGGACAACTTTTTCCATCAAAGCTGTAAGTGAGTTGGCATTGTTTTGCGTCCATTAAACTTACTTGCAAATTGGGGTGGCTAGTGGAACGACGCCTCCTCTCATAGCCCAGATCGTGGTGGAAGCGGCCGTTGCATCGTAATTTGGCGTTGCCACCTGAAGGATCGATCATGGTTAGATCTCTTTTACAAGAGTATGCTCGAGGTTAGGGATTGATCTGATTGGTGAGGGATCAAGTTGGGCAAGAAAAACTCTTCTCCATAAAGCCATCCGCTCACCTTGCGAAAGAAAACTTATGGTACTGACATCGATTTCAACTAAAGCCCTTGGTATTAGAGTGGGCTCCTGTTGGTTAAACAAATTAATTGGCTAAAAATTTGGCTAAAAACGAAAGCCCTGAATCTCTTCTAAAAAGTAGTGTAAAAAGATTTTGAATTGGATTGATTATTGGGGACTTGGGTGTTAAAAAGTAACCGCAGGTCGAGTCTCGACCTGGGTAACTGTTCGTGCAAAACGGCAACTATCGCTTCCACGGATCTTTTCGCTTGAAAATTTCCATTACATGTGTTTTGTAATTTTAGCTCTTAGTGATTTCGATGAATGCGATTTGTCTCTAACTCTCTTTATGTTATGCTGTAGTTAGAACTCATCGTAACTCACCATGTAATCAAATGTTCCAGCCCATGTTAGATTGACAAATTGAGCCGAGCGAGTATTCGTTGCAAGTCCATATAGAAAAAATGTGGGAACCCTCGTGATATTCGATGTCATTTGAACTTTTCCTGTCCATCCTGGAAGGATTGTTTTTTCGTTGCACAAAAACCGTTCTCCTACCAACAAACGAGACGCTTGTCTGCACTAGATTGTAGGCTGTGCTATTTCTCGCTCCATTGATCGGATCATAGGCCATCGTGGCGTTCAAACAGTACGCATACCACATGAAAGCATCGTAGAGTTGTGGAGCAAAAGTTCCGACCTGGTAGGTAAGTGTAAAAAAATAGTGGCATGCAAAAAGTTCACTCCAACTCCGCCCGAATTTTGCTCATTCTGTATGCAATCGAGAGTTGTACAATAAAATGGTGGACCACGAACATTTGCCCGGACCTGAAGTTGATGAATAAAGAAAAAAAATCGAAGCAAAGACCTGTGGAGCGAGTTGAGTTGTAACTGAGCCATTAACATTTCCACTAGTTAGTGTGTCGAGCTAAACGACTTTTCTTGTACTTGCTGTACTTATTTTACTTATTTCTATCATTATTAAGCCCTATCTGATTCATCTTTGCACTCTAGCTAATCCAAATCAGTACACTGTATCGCATCTTGATCATAAAAGTTAATTTACATTCTCGCATTTACATTGTTCCTGCTCACATAAGGATTATGAGTCGAAGAACGATCGAAACACTCTTGAAAGAGGCAATTTTAGCTTTCACAATCCAAACTACGATTATTTTTTCATTTAAACAAACCACGAGCATATTATTTGCCGCCTGTTGAGCCACAAAATCCAATCCATCACTGTTGTTATTCACAGTATCGTACCAGATTGGTGTAAAGCCAGTCAACACTAAAGCCAAGAATCGACCATGAAAACATTTGAAACTCACATTTCACTGATGCTAAAGTGAAAAAAAATCGAAGACGTTAAAAATTTAATCGACTCACATTTCACAGCATTTGTTCCTCCTTTTCCCAATTGACCAAGGCCTGTTCCCATTGTATTGAGCATGATGTAAACATAGTCGGAACTGAAATAATGTTTCACAATTTATGGAAATATCTAAAAAGAAGGGACGTGAGACGAAATAGGCAATTTTTCGTCTGTGAGTTGCTCTGAGAGAGATCTGAGAGAGAGATGAGAGAGAAAAGAGGAGGCTATTGCACGGTGAACAATTAACACAATATTTTGCTCGTAGTTTACCCCCGCTTATCCAAAAATCCTTAGAATTTCACCTATTCATGCCGGCTTCGGTAGTGGCGATGAGGAAGTCCCTCTTTGATTGATCAGTAGGCAAACAAACAGCGAAAACTAAAAAAGAGAGTCGAATCGAATAAATCGTAGCTTTCACTTCTCGCTTTCAATTGCATTTTCTTCAAAAGGGCTACGAGAACCGATCGCCCAGCGGTCGTATCGTATTGTAGACTCGCCGAGATGGCTGTCGTGTTGAACGCGGGATCGATGAGAGCTGTCTAAAATTTAAATTCACCTAGGCCTTTCTGTTAGTTGATTAGTGCCATTGTATATTTGTTGCATTGATGCCTTTGTCATTTGCTCGCTACAATTATCCATAAAGAATGATAAACTAGGTGAATGTGCTTAGTTAAAGTTCTTTGTTACTAGGTTGAGGAAAAAGTCCTGACTCAGCTGCGAAAAATTCAATTTTTATGCGCACTTTAATAACAAAAATAACAAGAATTATTCCTCAAAGTATAACCCATCATTATCTGCGACTTTCTGACCATCGACTTGCAAGCTTTGCAATGACCATCGATTTGCAAGCTTTCGGATCTGGTCGAAGTACCACTCCTTCGGTTTCGAATCAAAGAACTCTTGGCAGCTTCTTCAACTTCTTCAAATGACTCAAATCGGTGGAAAAATTCAGGAAATGCTGTAATGTTTGGAAGAGATCGGATGAGGCAACGTCCGGACTGTACAACACTATAAGCGCGAAAAACCCGCAAAAGAAATGCATAAAAATTGAATTTTTCGCAGCTGAGTCTGAACTTTTTCCTCAACTTAAAATCCACAGATCTTTGGATAGATCATACACCATAAATACATTGAGTAGTAGGTGAACATTTAACTAGTAAATACTGTTTCAAATTCACACCGTGACATCATTCATCATGTTTCCACAATTACCGAATCCGGCGTTTCCAGTGATCAGACCAATCACATCCCTAAACATTTCAATCAAAAAGATTGTTGTTTCTCCTACCATTCGTAGAGTTGACACAAAGCGACTAGTGAATAGCCAAGTCTGGAAAGCTGTTTAGTTAAAGAGAAAAAAGCTTATGACTCACTGTCGATAATTCATCGTAATGGTGGTCAAAAATGGGAAACGAACAGGGTCAGTTAGGGTGGCTTGTGAAGAGAAACCCCAAGCTATCTAGAGAAAATATAATGCTATTGTAAGTGACAAGTCACTGAGGAAAATCACTTAAAACCACTTAAAAAGTCACTTAAATTTACTTAAAAACAAACCTGTGGAACTTGATAATAGTTGCTGTTGAAAGCGACTGGCGTGATTCCTAGAATTGAGGATTCAACAGCTATGTTTCAATTTTTTTCAGTTTCGAAAAACTTGTTGCTGCTTAAGGATACTCTGTTTAATCTTTTTTTTACCGGCACTACAAGCAGGTCCAAGGATCACATCGACATTCATCTTATCCATTAAATAGATGGCCATCCCAGCCGCATCACCTTCTGAGCAATCCGTGTAGTTGACAATAAACCTGAATTCTTGGTTTATTACAATGCCCAAGTTAAGCAATCACTCGAAATTAATTGTATCTAATAGATGAAGATATCCGATTTGTTGAAGAGCCAATTGAATGACTCCACCGGTGAGTGAGAAACCGATGTACGGTTGTTGAGTCTCGGTAACTGAAAATTGATTTAGCTGGAGAGTTGATTAAATGCTTTAGTTGGAGAATTTGATTAAATGCTTGTACCAATCATTCCAATGACAAACTTCAACTGATTTGGGTTCATCGTAACGGGTGGAGGAGTTGGGAGAGGAGTTGTGGTCTGAAGTTGGAACATTTCGAGAGATTGAAAATTCGAGACTTTTACAGTCGATTCAACTCTTTGTCTTTTGAATTTGATTAAATACATGGACCAATTTGAGATGACTAACTTTGACTCTGGCTATGAAAGCTGCAAAGGCTGATATAAATTGTAAGCAACTTTTGAAACTTTAGTTATATCAGGGGAATGCTAGAGTTGCAGAGATTTTTCTATTGAACTCAAGTTTTTGCATTGAAACTTAGATGTGACCGGTTACATCTACTGGTAACTGACCTGTAACACCTTCAACATAAATTTTAGCAATCTCTTCGTAAATTCATTACCACATTAGCCATCATCGTCGTTTGACTGAAGCCATATTGAAAAAGCCATATGAAACAATGCAAGAAGTACATCTCGTGTTCTCTTCAGATGGACAGCTAACTTACTAAAAGGGTGTTTAATTTTAAGATTAGCTTATAAATTGCTTGAACCAGCATCTAAACGAAAACCAAACGATAAAACTAATCCTACAAATCATGTGACTTTTATTCTTTTATTAACATTCGGGGGATGGATGAGGGGGGAAATTTTAATAAAAACGGTAAAATTTTTCAATATTAAGACCGTGAGAAGCCCCTCAAAAGATCAAGTGTGCGCATTTTTTCTCAATTTGCTTACTAATATTCTTATTGCGTACATTTTCCGGGATTACGGTTGATTTCATAAGATTGCATTTTTAATCCAAGGGGAATTTTATTACAGTTTTTGTTTTGCTTCCATGTTTTTGCTTTATTGTAGTTGACTGAAAGCAAAACAAAAACTGTAATAAAATTCCCGTTGGATTAAAAATGCAATCTTATGAAATCGACCGTAATTGTAGTACTCAACCTAATAATTCCAGCTTCCACTTATCCCGATGCTTCCCTAAAATGCCTATTCCTCGGTGGGCAACTCGCCAAAGTGGGGAACGTTTACGAGAACTTGCTCATCAGACTCTGTAAAGCACTTTTTTGATATTAAAGCACTTAATGGGCAATGGGCAATGGACCGATGGGAGTCTCGTCAATTTCACTGATGCCAATGCCGAGTACACGAACGTTTACGGTAGAGAAAGGGTGCCCTTAAAATCTGCTTTATTTGAACATTCAACTAGACCAAATCTTGAGTTCAAAGGCACCGATTCGAAGCTGTTTTTGTCATTTACTCTTGCAGATCTGTGCAATCTGTGCCTTTGCAAGTTTCACTAACAAAACTAATTTCATTGAGATGTCCAATGATCCGGAATGCAATGGCAAAGTTTGGGGAATCGCAAATCGGCCGATCGCTCGTATCGTCTGCAAAATGGCTCCTAGGAGAAATCAGAAAAGAAATCGATCTTTCAATCGTCACTTTGATGAAGTTTTTGTATAAACCTATAAAAGTTCAGAAGCCAATTCACCCAGTCAACATAGATAAATATCAATAAAGTTAACAAAAGATTGTTTCACAAATTTATTCCGAATGTTTTTCTGTCTTTCATATTTCACGCTTTCCCTTTTCATATCCCATTTCGTAGAAAGAAAGCGTTTGTAAATCGATTTCTGAACAGAAAATAAAAAATGAAAAGCTTTTCCCGTTTCTTATCAACAACTACTTGGCTTTGTGCTTTTTGCTTCACTTGTTTGTTCAATACTTTGCCAAATAATCTGATTTTCATTTGAAAACAACTAGCATGAAAATCGACTTGATGAACGGCAAACACATAGGCTGTGGCAGTTATGATTCCGAAAGTTCCTAAAGGAAACAAAGGAAACATTGTATAAACTCTTGTGGAACTCTATGTGCTGGGACTATTGATTTACACATTTATGTTATTTTAAAATAAATGTGGGTTTAGATCGAAGGTTGAATTGTCGAAGACAGTGAAAAGATATGGGATCGTTGAGTTGAATGAATTGGAGGAGGGTTATACCATTTTTTCGGACCAATTCCTTTATTGCTCAAAATTTAAAATCAACCGAACTTCCTCGAGAACTTCCTTCCCTATACCCTTTCACAAGTTCCCCTCTAATATCGGTTGAGTTGACAAACAAAAGATTAATCGCTATTAGATCAATCTTCCCCTTCCCTTTTTTTCCCCTTCAACAGTCATTTTTTTCTCGAGACTACTTTTGCAAAGAAAAGACCAGCAAGTGCCATCACCATCCCATTTCGTAGAAAGAAAAAGAGCGTTTGTAAATCGATTTCTGAACGGGAATTAAAAAGGAAAAGGTTTTCCCGTTTTTTATCAACAAGTAGTTAGTGAGTTTTTTGCTCAATGCTTTGACAAATATTCTGATTCCCATTTGAAAACAACAAGCATGAAAATCGACTTGACTAACGGTGAACGCATAGGACGTGGCAGTTATGGAGACGTCTACGTGTTCAAGGAGTCTTGCGGATTGTGAGTTTGTTTGAATCACTTTTGAGCTCTAAAATGCAGAATTTTATAGTTTAACATACTTTCAGCTACCATAATTTGTAAAAACTTTGCTAACTTTAGAGTTTTTCAGGAAGAAGTTCGTTGTGAAAATCATTGAGTTCAAGACCGAACTCAAAAGAGAGGAGGCCAAAAGAGAATGTGATATTCACGCTCGTTTATCTCACCCTTACATTGTCATGTACGATAAGAGAAGTGTCGAGATAGAGGTGCTGAAAAGTTCGATGAGTATTGGAATTGCAATGGAATATTGCGAGAATGGATCTTTCGATAAAGGTGATTGAAACGAGGCAATGCCATGGTTGTAGCTTGTTACTTTCAAAACACAGCTGAAAGGCTGTATGTGAATGAAAGTGTGACGAATAAACGAATTAATTTCAAATATAAATAGAAAACTTATTTGTGACCAAAAAACCCCCAAAGTTAAATTTGTTAAAGTCCAAGCCGAATCCTTTTGAAAGCTCGAATTTGGCAAACATATTTGGGGCCAAAAATAGCACCTTACTTAAAATCCAACTTCGAATCCAACTTCAAATAGTTATCCTGTCAGTAATATACGGGGTGTTCAAAAAAAGTGAGTTTAACGCGATTTTTATCAGAATTTCCCCTGGTGGTTATTGTGGTGTCAAAATGAATATTTTGGGCGGGTAAATTTTTTAGTTGATGCTTGGGTTGAAGATCACTAAATGACGAATCAATTTTATATTTACAGGGTGTTCCAAAAAAAAGGCAGTTCAGCGTGATTTTTCTCAGAATTTCTAGTGGCTTCTGGTGGTGCCAAAATGAATATTTTTGGCGGGTAAATTTTTGATATTTTGTCACTCTTCCCAATTTCATGACACCTATACATGAAATTACAGGGTGTTCAAAAAAAAAGCCTGTTGTCCTTAATTTTCCAAAAAAATTCTGGTAGAGTTAATACATAAAATACGATTTTTAACCAAACACCTTATTCATCTACATTACACGATAATCTATCGTACATGAGAGACTTTTAACTCGCCTTCTTTAAAAGGTGTCCCGTTTTTCCAAGGAAACGCTAATCAATAAAGTGTATGGTTGAAATTTGTAGTTATCCTAATGCACCACGTTAATTATGCACCACGATGCCAGTGCCAAGTTTTAATTTTGTGGCAAAAGTCTCATGGCTGTGCCCCATAAGGTGGTGGTGACCATGGTAGCTCAGAAATTTCAGGTATTGGGAGTCATGAGATCGGGGAAAAGTGAAAATAACAAAAATTTGCCCGTCATATTCACTTTGACACCACAACAACCATCAGAAGCTACCAGAAATTTTTTGGAAAATTAAAGACAACTGGCTTTTTTTGAACACCCTGTAATTTCATATATAGGTGTCATGAAATTGGGAAGAGTGACAAAATATCAAAATTTACCCGCCAAAAATATTCATTTTGGCACCACCCTAAGCCACTAGAAATTCTGCGAAAAATCGCGCTGAACTGCCTTTTTTTTGGAACACCCTGTAAATATAAAATTGATTCGTCATTTAGTGATCTTCAACCCAAACATCAACTACAACTTCGACAATGTCCTCTTTTGGAGTGTGCAGCTCTTCTCGGCGCTTGAATACATTCACAACAACGGGGTGATACATCGAGATATTAAACCGGGAAAGTAATTTTGCAACTCAAACAATGATAAAAGCTTGCTTTCAGCATCTTTGTGACAAAACTCTATCTGCTGAAACTTGGTGATTTTGGACTATCGAAAGAGACGGTTTTAAACAATGGCTTATCAATCAGTGGCACTTTTTGTGGATCGGAAAGATATATGTGCCCGCCTCAGCTTAGCGATCCAAACCCCGAAAATGCAGCTACTAGGGTTTGTTGCAAGTATTGGGTTGGTGGAAAAGTCCTTTCCGATTTTTTGGGAGAGTAACGTAAATTTGTCCAATTTGTCTCCTCCGATTCAACTTGACACGCAATTTCTGAAAAAAGCCTTCTAACAACATCAAAAAAATGATAAAACAAAAAAAACGAGAAAAACGAAGGAAAATCGCGAAAAGCGGCCGAAAGGCTAGCTATTGATCCGAGGGTCGCTGGTTCGACTCCCACCGGTGACAATATTTTTCAAAAATTTTTTGCTAAGAATCTGAAAATGCGTGTCTAGGGGTTATTTTTGACGCTGATCACGAAACACATGTTTTTATCCTAGGTTTCTGCACGGAAAACTAACGAAACGTGCAAACAGTAATTTTTTGGCTCTGCCGCCCTTTACTAAAATAGCTGTAAAAACTTTTAGAAAAGAGATATCTCAAAACGGTTTTTACCAATCGATCCGTCTTGAATTCAGCTTTAGGATGAGCTATAAAACGTCAAAATTGGACAAATTTAAGGTACTCTCCCAAAAAATCGGAAAGGACTTTTCCACCAACCCAATAGTAATAATTTAAAAGTATATTTTTATTTTTAGGCTTCTCCACTGAATGATGTATATTCGTTGGGATTAGTCTTATGGGAAACGGTTGAAAGGAGGTAAAAACGCAGGGCTTTTAGTGTTCACACATTCGTTTAGTCGAGTGTTTGCCATGTACGATTCCAGCTATGGATTCCAGTATCTTCAGTTGTGCCAAGATATCATGGGGGAACGATTAACTTCGGTGAAGGCACCGACATGCCTTGGAGAAATTAATTCCATCATACAGAAGTGGTGAACTGATTTTGAAAGAAAACCAAAAAGCGTTCAGGTGCGTGCAATTCGAACGAAAAAAACGACCAAATGTAGAGGAAGTGCTTGCACGACTTCGCCGAGTAGCTGAGGTGGGGTGTCCGAAGAATATCAGAAATTTGTAGATTTTTAAATATAAACCTTCTCTATTTATTAACATTTTCAGGGCCTACAGAAAACGTCACCGAAGCCACCAGAACAAGTTGATGGACAGAAAATTGTTGCACCGATCGATGCACACATCAGATATCTAATTGGTGGCAACATGATTTCCACCGAGGATTTCACGAGAGGATTAACACTTCCCGATTGGGCATGGGAGGTGGAAAAGGAAACAAAATACAGCTCCGAGCCATTGTGTTGTAAAGAAGTCAATTATTTCGATGATTTTACGATGGTGAGAAACGAAGCAACAGTGGGCCGTTTCAAGCGCACCGTTTACTATGACGGTTTGGAATCTGGGAGGGCAGTTATTGATGCGTACATTGACTTGATTCCAATTCCCCTTGTCAACAAATTTGAAACGAAATGGGAGACTTCATCGATGAAGGATAAGAAAGAATTTAAAGATAACGAGGATGAGCTTGAGGCAATGGTACGGAGTGAGAAGTTCTATTTGCCGACTCCAGTTGAAAGAACCGACTTTGAAGAGATGCAAATAGCTGATCTCTTCAAATGTGTTCTAGTCGAGGCCAACTACAGCTTATTACGTACATTGGTTTCTAGTTTACATTGTAGCTATTCCCCGATCACAAAATTTTTACCATCATCAGCTTTCTTTCAAGTTGTCTGTCTAATTCAAATGATTCAAACGATAAAAACCAAGTTCCTAGGTTCAGCTGTGACCGTGAAAGCGTTTTATTCGATCAATTTCAACGACGAATTCTTTTTAATCAAGGACAACAACTGTCCAGTGCTCATTCGAAGTGATTTCAGTCAACAAATTTATGTCGGCCAATGGGTGAGCAACTCCGACAAAAATCTCTGTAAACTGTTAAATGAAGAGGTGAGTTTCTCGGACAAGCAAGAGATCACCTTTTCGGAGATTGTTGAAAGGTTAGAGGCAACAAAAAACAAAATCGTTCGAAATGCGCAAATCTACATGGTCGGATACGTTTTATTGGCGAATTCAACGACCATGAATGTTATTGGAGGGATCGGCGCTGATTTGCCCATTCCTGGGTATCTTTTTCAGCTTAAAAACCCACCGCGTCGGAAATGTAATTGTAAAACAAAATGTGAGGAAAAAGCTTTCGTGAAAAAGATGGAAAATGCCTGTGCCCCCGATGGGTTAGGGCTTCCATATTACCTGTGTTCTACAAAAGAGGAGCTCGATTATTTTGAAATTTGGATGGATTTTGTCACATTTCTTGAGAACTCTCAACAATTAGAGAATCCGGTAGTCTCTTTTCTTGTCAGAACGAGAAATCAGGACGAAGAGCAAGCCTTCACAGCCAATCAACTGATTTTAATGCAATGTGTTCAAGAAGACGATCCGAAAAGGCATCTAACGTTACTCGATCATCCGAATAACTATGGAGACCATGAAGAGATTCCCTATCTTGATTTCGAGTTTCTCATTCGCAAGGTGAAAAAGGCAAAAGCTGTTGAGCTCCTCAAAAAAACTATACCAAAAAGGTTTCTCATTGTCGCAAAGGACGTGCAAGATGATTGGAGTCAACGGGTGCTGATCACTACTGAATGATGGTGATCGAATTGGAATTATGCTACGATCATCACTAACTTTATGTTCAGTGGACTTTAAAATCTATGAGCCAAATTTTTCATAACTCATTCATAAACTGTCATCATTTTTCGCAATGTACTTTGTTGGTTGTGCTACTTGATCTGATGTAAATAAGTGTGACTCCTACAAAAGTGTAAGTGTTACTCTTGTTACTCCTTTTCGCTCTAAATTTCTTTATTGTATATACGATTTTCCTTCTTTTCTATTCTGTGAAAATTTTGCTGGTCCACCTATTCATTTGCCGAATAAAGTATAGAGATACATTAGAAGTTTATAGCATCAGAATCTCAAGTAATGTGAAAGAACAGAATTTTCGCTGAGAAATTAGGCGACCATGAACAAAATCACAATCTTAAGAGAGCAATACAACAGAAATGTAAAGTACAACAGCAAAATCAATAAAGAATAAGAAGGTCAACCTCACTAACGGTGAATGGATTTAAGAATTTGAGCAAAAAAGAGAAAGAACTTCGAGATTTCTTTTCCAAAATCGACTTTTCAGTGAAGTTGGCTTCACCGGCTGAAAAGAGAAATAAAAAAGGACAAATGTAAGCTTTTAGGCTACTCATTAGTTTTATCTTCTCATCACAAACGCCTCCTTTCAAGGTCGGCTTGATGTAGATAAGATATCCTTGGCAATCGCTTTCGATGCACTTCTTTACTTTTTCCCATAATTCAGCCGAGCGAAACTCGGCTCTCAACTTTGGAAGGCTATATAAAAGAGTTCAAAGCTTGAATCGATTAGATAATAGGCACCATTACAGGATACATTCTTAAGATTTACCTCCAGTAAAATCAGAAAGATTCACTCAATTTTGACCAATCTAGGCTCTCTGAAATGCGGCGCTTTAATTCTGGGCCACCCAAATCTTGTCTGTGTGATGAAATCGTTCCTTTGATTTTAAAAATGGGCCTTTTCTCAAAAAAACCAGACCCATTTCAATAAATAACCTTTTTGTGTGTAAAGCTTAAAAATGACGTTATCACAAGAGTCGAGAATTCAATGAATGGACCTTGGTCTTTTGGTGATAAGGGAAAGCGCTGGGAGGATCTCTCCTGGAAAGGTTCAAAACTTCCAATCACATTTCCACTCAATCAAAACGTGATTTCAGTGATGCTCAAAGTGCTCGTTTGCTTGCTTCTCTCGTTCTTTGTGCTCTCGCAATCGATCGCCATTCCCAACCAAATGATCAAGCCGGATGGGGTGAGTTGTTTAGATAAACGATTTACGGTACTTTAAGACTTACGGTTGGTTATACATTCACAGAGACTCAACTCGGTTAAGCAAGAAGCTGACAACTTGGTGAGGGGTGATTATGCTCAGTGAGGTAGAGTGCTTGTCTGAAGTGATCAGTCGATCAGTCTAACGAAAATCGATAACCGAGAAGACTCGGATGGGGATGTTTAACCGAGATGAGTCTTTGTGGATGTATAACCGACAAAAATCCGATTTACTTATGTTATGTGTAAAAATGCGTTAAAATCAAAGATTATTTGGCGAAAAATATTCATTTTGAAGAAAGTTATGCCCTTTTTTGTGAACCCAAAATTTCCCCCATAATCATTTGCAATTTCAGCGCTAGAGTTTTCTGAAATCCTAGATCTCTAGGGCAAATCTGTAGCAGAATCTAGTATCTTTTCGACTATCATGACAAAGCGAACATTGTAAATTCATGATTTCTTCAGGAGCCTTGCCGTGGGGACAAAGACTGTCCACCAGGAGAGACGTGCGTCTGCTATTGGGCTTGTGCCCAGCTTGGAAAATACTGCATGGATCTTTCTCAAAATCAAAACCTCTTGCGACCATTTTAATAAACAAAACTAAAACTAAAAATAGACTTAGCTTGAACAGTCACCACAGTAACACGCACAAAATGCTTTTCATAGCTACAACGAAAATCAAATGGGCAAACACTGAAGTAGTTAATTCTATTGCTTT
The DNA here is from genome assembly GCA_958450365.1 of Mesorhabditis belari. NCBI lineage: Eukaryota > Metazoa > Nematoda > Chromadorea > Rhabditida > Rhabditidae > Mesorhabditis > Mesorhabditis belari. Next base: position 117,832 of record CAUEEP010000873.1, read on the forward strand.
TCATCTTATCCGAAAAGTCTTTTCTTGTAAGATTCAAATTAAAAATCGTTTAGGGAACTTAAAAAATTCATTTACTGTGTAAAACTTTAATCAATAGAAACCATTCATAGTCAAATAGTTGACGGCGATTTCACAGAGACAACACTTTTCTCGCGACAGGGCAATTTCAATGCAGAAGATAGGATTTCTCTGATTCTGGTCCGGAGATCTTTAAAAAGTAAAAGAGCAACAATCACATTCATCCAGGGTTTCAACATGAGAAGATTGGCAAAGATGAGGAATCCGTTTGGGCTTGGGAAGAGCTAAGTGAGGAAGAGAGTCGGCAGAATGATGCACCCCAACAGAGCCACGATTAGAAGACCTAAAGGATTGTATTGGGAATAGAAATCTTTTTTGATACTTTGCCTTATGCTGAGTATCTACAATAAGTAATAGAGTAATAGAGTACCCAGGTACTCATTTTCCTGATTTTGGGACATGAGATAGGCGCCGCGCCCCTTTGCCATTGGCAATCTAGCTTTAGGGTCGAATATCTCAATGTTGGACTGTCCAATGTAAATGGTTTTTGTACCAGTGACGGAAAAAGACTTGACGCTCCCAATGATACCAAGAATATGTAAATTGGAGAGCCCAACACCAAGATATTTGAGCTCAAAGTTAGATTGCCAATGGGGGCGGGGCTCATAGCAAATGTCCGATGACCCATTTTCCTCGCCCCCCTTTAGAAAAAAAAGTAGTTTTGCCAGATTTTAAGGCTCCTCAAAATCGGGAAAACGGTGTCCTGTAAAGTCACTGTACAAGTCACGAAGAGCTTCAAGTTTGTTCCAAGTCTCACCGATCGCCAGAGATCCTCTCACGGTCGCGCGCATTTTTCGATTCATTGAAGTGCTCATGATCTGAAAACGACATATTCAACAATGTTCTTCAAAATTGGCCAGAGTCCTCACTTACTGCAACTTTTTCCGCAGCTTTAAAGGTAAAATCACCAAACATTCGGTGTTTTCGCCTAGTTGCGGAAAAAGAACTCACCCAGCCCTCACCTTTCTCACTTTCCATAGCACCGGCATGTAGAGGGTGCAGCAGATGAGATATAAAAGGCCTTTTGCGAAATACGACCCATAATAAGTGATTTTTGTGAAAGCATCAAGATAGCATCCCGGCGAGATCATCGTCGTTTTTCCGCTTTCCTCGATCCACGACTCAGCGATGTCAAATATTGCGAGAAGAAGCGAGACCAGAGAGATTACTGAAGGGGAAACACCTCAGTGATCATTTTTGTTTAGTTAGAAGTATTGATGAAACTTGGTTTGTTAAAGCTTTCGAAACTTTCACAGGGTAGCCCAGAATTAAAGCGCCGCATTTCAGAGAGCCTAGGTTGGTCAAAATTGAGTGAATTGTTCTGATTTTTCTGGACGTAAATCTTAAGAATGTCTCCTGGAATGGTGCTTATTATCTAATCGACTCAAGCTTTCAACTCTTTTATATAGCTTTTAAGTTTTGGAAACGAATTGAAAAACTTGAATTGAAACTCGGCTCTCAACTTGGGAAGGCTATATAAAAAAGTTGAAAGCTTGAATCGATTAGATAATAAGCACCATTACAGAAGACATTCTTAAAATTTACCTCCAGTAAAATCAGAAAGATTCACCCAATTTTGGCCAATCTAGGCCCTTTGAAATGCTATAATTGTAGGCCACTCTGTAGAGCGACTTAAGGGTTTTTCAAACCAATTTTTCTTTTTTCTTCAATTCTCAAAACAAACCGTTTATCGTGATGAAAACCCGTTTAAGCGACGTTCTGCTATAGGAAAGTGGGAAATAGAGAGCCCAAATTCGATCAAAAGTCAGAAGGATTTCGGCGAGCGGAATCGAGTAGCCGGTGAAAAGCCAAAGCACAAACGCCGGATTCAAGACACACGCCATTCGTGGGACAAGCGGCCAAGCTGAAAACTGCTTAATGGTATTTTAAGTGATTTTTTGGTACTGGAAATCGATGATAAGCCAAAACTAGTGGAAATAAAGATTGCAGAGAAATGAGCAGGTGCCAGGCTTGGAACTGGGTTTGGCTCCTTAAACTCAAGCCAGGCCAGTCCAGCATGAATTTTTTTTACTAAAAAACTGTCAGATCAAATCCGAAACCATCAAAAGCTCTAGGAAACAATTTAAAAAAGATAGTAAGACAATGATTTGTTCAGTCTTTGTCAGCCATTCAGAACACTTGGTCCTGGCCTGACCCTTTTTTGGGATCTTTTTGGGATCTGGGACAGTCTTGGAAATGAGTGTCGATAAAAATAAGCAATCCTTTGAACAATTCTAGTTTCATTTAAGAAAATGGCCATCTATTGCTCACCAACATCCGACACGGTCATCAGAACTCGTCGAGAGGAAAAAAACGTGCCACTGTAGCCATTCAGAGCCTCGTTGAAACAATAATAAGCGATGACGAGGAGTTCCCCTTGTGTTCGAAGCTTTAGTTTAGTGCATATGATCAATGAGAGAATGAAATTCGCTGTGGCGACGGTGAATGCTGAATGAGAGTACTTTTATGGATATAGGCATGGGAGAATTCCAAGCCGAACCTAATTCCACCGTCGTTTTCTCAGCCGTCTTTTGGCCAATTGTTCTGAAATCATGTTTACAAATAGAAATTGACATTCTCTGCTTGTAGACAAAATTTTAGAGCAATCGGTCAAGGGACGGCTGAAAAAACGAAGGTGGAATTAGGTTCAGGTTGGAATTTTCCCATGTCTATATGGATATCGATTCCGAAAACTTACTATTGCCAACTTGAAAAGATATAGAGATTAACGCAAACTCGGGCATTAACCTTCGCAAATCCGCAAAGCTTTCGCAAACCGAAATTTGTTTTCTTCGAATCTTTTTCAAAAATTGGAAAGGAAATTTGAAATAAATTGGCCAAATTCGTAGTTCCCTTTTTAATTTTTGTTTTAGTTCGACTCATTAGTGCAACGAAAAACCACTTGTCTTATAAATTCTCAGGGGAGAGAAGGGGAAAGAAAATTCGGACGATGTTAGGAGATTCCGGGTTTCCCGTTTTGCGATATTCATTCGTTTACTGCCAATTACAGCACTCAGAAATCTTGCCCAGATCACACTATTCTTATTTAATCAAATCAGCTCTCTTTTTTTTACTGATACCAAAATCGGTTTGTATTGAAGAGAGTGTCTAAATTTTGACTTCAGCATCGGACTTCAGCTGAATTCGACCTCAACTTCGGCAGTTTTGAGTATTCACCTTTGCGCCTTTGAAGATTCACAAAAACAACGACTTTCAAGAATTTTCCAAACCCCATTTTGCAGAGAAACAACCAAACTTTTTAATAGTTTAAGTAGGAATTTTATTGGTGGCAGCATTATTTTTAAAAGGTGTTCCGAAAAATTGTAAAGTCTCATCCACTAGTCAGAGACTCTTTGACTTCTTTCTTTCAGTTTCTTTTTAGCTTTAATGGCCAACTTTAATTGCATCACTTCGACAAGGCTCGCGTACGCTCCCGAAATATAGATTGGAGTCGTAAAGTGTACAGAACTCTGAATACCTTTCTAGCACTGCTGGTGATGATGGCTGTAGTTAGAGTTTTGTAGTTAGAGTAAATCTCTGCTATCTTTTAGTACATAACACATGTCTATAATTTCAATGAGGACTGAGAATGGAGCGCGCAAAGGGATGGGGCGCTTATTACACTTACGGTGGTTCTGATCTGGAAATACGGTGACTTCTCTCCTTTTTCCCAGAAGTTCTGCCTTGCTTGATTTAATTCTAAAGATGTTTTTGCTATGATTTTGTAGTTAGAGTTGAGTTCAAAATTAGCACAGAAGTGATTTCTCTTCGGCACTTTTTCAGAATGCCAACAACGATCTGTGCGACCGAACGGGTCTCCTCAATCACTATCCCGACTTTAAATGATGTAATAAATTGTCGGAAAGCTATTTTCTAGCCAAATCCACACCAGAACTGTCAATAAATCGATAAAGAAGTGGAATTTTGTTGACAATTTTTTTCAAGTTGTTTCTTGAGCCGTTGGATGACTTTGACTTTTACTACCACATTTTAATTTTATTGTCAGACTTTTTCAGATCTAATTCTAAGAAAACTTTAGAAATCGTAACTTTCAATGTAACTTTTCAAATTCTTGATCAGTGATACATCAATTTTTAAGCTAATCCTTTTTACACATACAGGATGACGTAAAGTCCTCGAATTACTCGGAAAATGTACGGACCTGTACTGATTTATGTACTGAATTTTCAAAGTTCGAATTTCCCCTTTGAAAGGTACATTTGGCACAGTCACTCTTGCAATTCTTGTACTTCTTGTGTAAATAGAAACATCGGGAACCCTTTCTTTTCGCACAACTCATTTCAGAGAAGCAAATAAAAAGTGGTCTCCAAATGATTTCAACCAAATACTGAAAAAAGACTGAAGAAACTTTCCAAAGGTCACTTGGGTATTTTGGCACACTCTCATTAGAATTTTTGACACAGGCTCTTACCATTTATCTAGAAAGTTTACAAATTTCTATGTTAAACTGTACACGGATTATCCTGGACTTCTAAAAAACTTTTCAGAAGCCTTCTACCTTCAACAAACATGCATAGCGTTATAAAGGTGAGACTAGGACTGGATGTCAATAGATGTACAACAGAGAGAAACTATTTTGAACCTTTAAAAGCCTTTAAAATAGACATTTACATAAGTTCTTCTCATTATTACAAACCCTATCCAAAGAACTTTTTAAAAGTTGATCTTAAGATTAAAATTAAAATGATGAAAACGTAATTTCCGTTGACGTTTGAAAAAAAAGTAATTGGAATACATTTAACTGGGTTTTTTAAATCTAAAAGAAACAATACAAAAATTTTGGAAGCAAAAGTTGAGTATCGACGCTTTTATCGGTGCTTTTGACCCTGAATTTCAGCTATTGCTCGTCTTTTGTGCTTCCGCCATTGTGAACGCCGGTTTCCCAGTTTTCACGCAAATCTATTCAAAGAACGACCTGTGCATTGGCTGCAATTCGACAACCACCCAATACACCATCGCATCGGGTTCCTATTTGATTATCGGCGATTTGACGGTGAATGTCGGCGAGACGCTGACACTGCAACCCGGTGTCACGTTCGTATTCCAAGGAAACACCAAGCTCATCGTCTATGGTGAGTTGTATTCATCTAAAACAGTAAAAATATTGCAAAGCTCACTAGTGTTCATTTCCTTATTCACTTAGTTGCTTTATTTCTCAGGTAGGAAAAAAAAGAAGATCTTCTATAAAGAAAATAAAGCAAGCTAGTGAATGCTTTAAAAATCAATCCTTAAACTGGATCAACAAAGGGTTTAACAGTCGATCAACAAACTATTGTTGATCGACGGTTAAACCCTTTCTATACAGTGCTCAATTTCAGGGAGAATCTCGATTCTGGGCACTGTGTCGATGCCAGTTGAGATGAAGGCACTGTTCGAGTCATCATATTCTGCATGGGGCGGCCTCACTGTGTCCACAAGAAGTTAGTGAGAAGTAAAAGTTTATTTCAACCGTAAGAATGGTTAACAGAGTGGGTTTCTCTCGATTAATGCACCAAGGCATATATCCTCGAAGACTACTGTAATTGTACGCCCAGTTTCCCCCGAAATGACCGAATTTTGTTATCAACCGATGAGGAATTACAAAACTCAGTCAAAGATGCCAAAATTTGGCAGTTTTTGACTATAGGATTACGGTAGTTTACGAGAATTGGTGCGCCTTTTAGAAAGGGCATCAAAGGAGGAATCAATCGAGAGGAACCCATTCTACAGAGTGGCCTACAATTATAGCATTTCAAAGGGCCTAGATTGACCAAATTTGGGTGAATCGTTCTGATTTTTCCGGAGGTAAATTTTAAGTATGTCTCCTTAAACGGTGCCCATTATCTAATCGATTTAATCTTTCAACTTTTTTATATAGTCTTCCAAAGTTGAGAGCCGAGTTTCGCTCGGCACGCTATTCATTTATGGGATTTTTAAGAGCGATCTTGTCATTAAATTTATTATTTTTCACAACAAAATTTCACATGCTCTACGCAGTTTAAGTCTTCGAATCATCGCTCAACTCTTGATTCACTGTTCGTTTGATCTTCATTTTGTTACATCCAGTAGCTCCTACAATGTCTGGATTCTTGAATCCATACTTGTGCAACTCGATGATGGCCCGTCATTCTGTAAAATCAAAGTTAAAAACCGAAATTAAATCAACAAAATCAAATCAAAAAATACGCAAATTACAGTAAAAAAAAAATAAGAGTAAATGAATAAGATAGTTGTTCAAAAAAAATAGTGACTTTTCTTTAATTTTCAAAAAGTAACAGAACTTTCCAAACACCCTGTAATGGCTAAAGACTTCGTTTTTCAGACGGAGGCTCGATTTCGAATCTACTCATCAAACATGCAGCCATTGGTCTGAAGGGTGGGTAAATGTTGATTAGATCGACTGTGCCTTTTACAGTGACAAATTGCACGAATCCACCGACAATCAACGGCGTCACAGTCGATCACAATAACATCGGAATCCAGGTGTCACAGGTTTGTTCATTGTTTTGAGGCATAAGAGAGCTCTTTAAGTGGGGTGCACTCCCATCCGTCACCATCGCCAATTCAGTGGTCATCAATTCCCCGGATTACGGCGTTTTAATCACGAATTCGGTTGGTCAGGCAAATTGCTGAGCAGAGATTCGAAGGCTCAGAACTTCTTTAGCTTTTTATGTATTCGAAAAGAGGTGAATTCGGGCTTCAAAGTGATACCGAAATCAGCTAAAGTTAGTTTCAAAAGAAGTTACGATTCTTTAAACCAGAGTTACTCATTCAAATGGGAAGAAGTCGTCAATAACGATGGAAATTATTTGGAGTGATGTTTGGTTTTATGTTGAAAAAATTTTAGTTCAAAGACCCGCAGTTTTCAATTCACCAACCCAATAACTAAATTTAGTTGTAAAAGAAGCTACGATTCATTAAACCAGAGTTACTCATTAAAAAACCCATCAACAAAGCCCGACGTTCTTCAATTTTCTTTTTATCAGACTTCCGACATCGTTTTCACCAATCTCACCTCAAAGACGAACGGTCAGGGAATGCATCTCGCTGGTGCGGTGGCTGGTACGATTTGTGAGTGATAAAACATTGTCTTTTGGCTTACTTGCTGTTTCAGTGGTGACGAAATCCAGTCTTTCATTCAATTACTATGAGGGAATCTGGATTCTCCTTGCAGGCGGCACTCTGAACCAAAATTTGTCTCTAAACATTGACAGCACATCGCTCGTCTCAAACGGAATACTGGGATTTGGTTGCGGCATCGATTATTCAAGAGACAGTAAGTATTCTATCTTTTCTTACTATCTACTTTCTATCTGTTCTTAGTGACTTAACGAAAAACACCTTTTCAAAAGCCTTTTTTTACCATTTGATAGAGCTTTTAAAATTGTATTCAACAGCAAAAAGAGCTTTCTTTGTCAAAAGTTGCTCTTAAATTGTTAAAGACGTGAATTTCCGGCAAAGATTTGGTTATAATCATAAAAGAAACCACAGCATCACCTAGGAATATTTTTACATTAGTCCTTTCGAGAAGCCAACCCTTTCAGATGTGACATCGCAAGACATCTCTGATCCATTCAACTTGCTCGTCAACAATTCGATCATTGAGGGGAACAACAACGCAACTGCAAGTAATCAAATTGTATTGGTGTTTTTTTTCATGCAATTTAGTTGAATTTGATCAATGCTATTCCTGTTCGGTGCAAGTGATCAACAGCATTTTGAAAGGAAACGGAGGTTTTCCTTGATTTGATAGTACATTTATTTCCGACTTTCAGGTGGGATCAAGTCACCGACGGCACGACAAATGAACGTTGTCGTTGATCGGAGTCGCTTTGATGCAAATCTCGGTAAACTAGAAATGAAATAGCTATTGTTTGCACTAGACTTGTCGGTTCTTTTTGCCGTTGGCAGTTTAAGGTTTTTCGTGTTTTGCTCAGCACCAACCCTTCCATTTTAACTATTTTGTCTAACATTCGATGCAGAATAAAATTGCGCGTCGAATGATACCAAATCAACTCAAATCAAAATCTAATATCCATGCAAAGCTATGAGGCAAAAGGTTAAATCCCGCCCATAATGGGCGGGACTTAGCCCTAGCCCTGCCCCCTTTAAGCCCGCCCACTTGAAGGCTAGGTTCATTATGGGCGGGGTTTAGGTTTTTAACCAACAACTTTGAGTGGATATAACTTTTACAACAACAGTACAACAGTACAACTAGTGTAAGCGATTTCTCTCTCCTCTTCAGGCTATGCCATCAACCTCTACGCTTCGCAAACGAATTCCCGAATCACGAACTCGATTTTTGTGAACAGCGCTCAAATGGAGAATAGCTTTTATGGGCTTCAATTCGAGTTCCTCATTGGGTTAACTCCTTTGCAAGATCTTTTTCAAAAATTGGAAAGGAAATTTGAAATAAATTGGCCAAATTCGTAGTTCCCTTTTTAATTTTTGTTTTAGTTCGACTCATTAGTGCAACGAAAAACCACTTGTCTTATAAATTCTCAGGGGAGAGAAGGGGAAAGAAAATTCGGACGATGTTAGGAGATTCCGGGTTTCCCGTTTTGCGATATTCATTCGTTTACTGCCAATTACAGCACTCAGAAATCTTGCCCAGATCACACTATTCTTATTTAATCAAATCAGCTCTCTTTTTTTTACTGATACCAAAATCGGTTTGTATTGAAGAGAGTGTCTAAATTTTGACTTCAGCATCGGACTTCAGCTGAATTCGACCTCAACTTCGGCAGTTTTGAGTATTCACCTTTGCGCCTTTGAAGATTCACAAAAACAACGACTTTCAAGAATTTTCCAAACCCCATTTTGCAGAGAAACAACCAAACTTTTTAATAGTTTAAGTAGGAATTTTATTGGTGGCAGCATTATTTTTAAAAGGTGTTCCGAAAAAATTGTAAAGTCTCATCCACTAGTCAGAGACTCTTTGACTTCTTTCTTTCAGTTTCTTTTAGCTTTAATGGCCAACTTTAATTGCATCACTTCGACAAGGCTCGCGTACGCTCCCGAAATATAGATTGGAGTCGTAAAGTGTACAGAACTCTGAATACCTTTCTAGCACTGCTGGTGATGATGGCTGTAGTTAGAGTTTTGTAGTTAGAGTAAATCTCTGCTATCTTTTAGTACATAACACATGTCTATAATTTCAATGAGGACTGAGAATGGAGCGCGCAAAGGGATGGGGCGCTTATTACACTTACGGTGGTTCTGATCTGGAAATACGGTGACTTCTCTCCTTTTTCCCAGAAGTTCTGCCTTGCTTGATTTAATTCTAAAGATGTTTTTGCTATGATTTTGTAGTTAGAGTTGAGTTCAAAATTAGCACAGAAGTGATTTCTCTTCGGCACTTTTTCAGAATGCCAACAACGATCTGTGCGACCGAACGGGTCTCCTCAATCACTATCCCGACTTTAAATGATGTAATAAATTGTCGGAAAGCTATTTTCTAGCCAAATCCACACCAGAACTGTCAATAAATCGATAAAGAAGTGGAATTTTGTTGACAATTTTTTTCAAGTTGTTTCTTGAGCCGTTGGATGACTTTGACTTTTACTACCACATTTTAATTTTATTGTCAGACTTTTTCAGATCTAATTCTAAGAAAACTTTAGAAATCGTAACTTTCAATGTAACTTTTCAAATTCTTGATCAGTGATACATCAATTTTTAAGCTAATCCTTTTTACACACACAGGATGACGTAAATTTCTCGAATAACTCGGAAAATGTATTGACATGTACTGATTTATGTACTGAATTTTCAAAGATCGAATTTCCCCTTTGAAAGGAACATTTGGCATAGTCACTCTTGCAATTCTTGTACTTCTTGTGTAAATAGAAACATCGGGAACCCTTTCTCTTCGCACAACTCATTTCAGAGAAGCAAATAAAAAGTGGTCTCCAAATGATTTCAACTAAATACTGAAAAAAGACTGAAGAAACTTTCCAAAGGTCACTTGGGTATTTTAGCACAATCTCATTAGAATTTTTGACACAGGCTCTTATCATTTATCTAAAAAGTTTACAAATTTCTATGTTAAACTGTACACGGACTATCCTGGACTTCTAAAAAACTCTTCAGAAGCCTTCTACATTCGACAAACATGCATAGCGTTATAAAGGTGAGACTAGGACTGGATGTCAATAGATGTACAACAGAGAGAAACTATTTTGCGTCTTTAAAAGCCTTTAAAATAGACATTTACATAAATTCTTCTCACTATTACAAACCCTATCCAAAGAACTTTTTAAAAGTTGATCTTAGGATTAAAATTAAAATGATCAAAACGTAATTTCCGTTGTGCACCCATTGACGTTTGAAAAAGAAGTAATTGGAATACATTTGACTGGGTTTTTTTAATCTAAAAGAAAAATACAAAAATTATTTAAAACAAAGGTTGAGTATCGACGCTTTTATCGGTGCTTTTGACCCTGAGTTTCAGCTATTGCTCGTCTTTTATGCTGCCGCCATTGTGAACGCCGGTTTCCCGGTTTTCACGCAAATCTATTCAAAGAGCGACCTGTGCATTGGCTGCAATTCGACAACCACCCAATACACCGTCCCACAGGGTTCCTATTTGATTATCGGCGATTTGACAGTGAATGCCGGCGAGACGCTGACACTGCAACCCGGTGTCACGTTCGTATTCCAAGGAAACACCAAGCTCATCGTCTATGGTGAGTTGTATTCATCTGAAACAATAAAAAATATTGCAAAGTTCACTAGCGTTCATTTCCTTATTCACTTAGCTGCTTTATTTCTCAGGTAGGAAAAGAAAAGAAGATCTTCTATAAAGAGAATAAAGCAAGCTAGCAAGCTTTAAGAATCAATCCTTAAACTGGTTTTGTAAAGTATTGTTGATCGACTGCTAAACCCTTTCTATTCAGTGCTCAATTTCAGGGAGAATCTCGATTCTGGGCACTGTGTCGATGCCAGTTGAGATGAAGTCACTGTTCGAGTCATCATATTCTGCATGGGGCGGCCTCACTGTATCCACAAGAAGTTAGTGAATAGCAAAAGTTTGTTTCAACCGTAGGAATGGTTAACAGAGTGAGTTTCACTCGATTAATGCACCAAGGCATTTATCCTCGAAGACTACTGTAATTGTACGCCCAGTTTTCCCCGACATGACCGAATTTTGATATCAATCGATGAGGAATTACAAAATTCAGTCAAAGATGCCAAAATTTGGCAGTCTCTGACTATAGGATTACGGTAGTTTACGAGAATCGGTGCGCCTTTTAGAAAGGGCATCAATCGAGGAAACAATCGAGAGGAATCCACTCTACAGAGTGGCCTACAATTATAGCATTTCAAAGGGCCTAGATTGGCCAAATTTGGGTGAATCGTTCTGATTTTTCTGGAGGTAAATCTTAAGTATGTCTCCTTGAACGGTGCCCATTATCTAATCGATTCAATCTTTCAACTTTTTATATAGCCTTCCAAAGTTGAGAGCCGAGTTTCGCTCGGCACGCTACTCATGTATTGGATTTTTAAGAGTGATCTTGTCATTAAATTGATTATGTTTCACAACAAAATTTCGCATGCTCTACGCAGTTTAAGTCTTCGAATCATCTCGCAACTCTTGATCCACTGTTCGTTTGACCTTCATTTTGTTACATCCAGTCTCGTTACTCCTACAATGTCTGGATTCTTGAATCCACGCTTGTGCAACTCGATGATGGTCCGTCACCCTGTAAAATCAAAGTTAAAAACAGTAGTGAAATCAACAAAATCAGATCTAAAAATACGCTAATTTCAGTAAAAAAAAAAACATAAATAATGGTTGTTCAAGAAAAATTGTGACTTTTCTTCAATTTTCAAAAAGTAGCAGAACTTTCCAGTCACGCTGTAATGGCTAAAGACTTCGTTTTTCAGACGGAGGCTCGATTTCGAATCTACTCATCAAACATGCAGCCATTGGTCTGAAGGGTGGGTCAATGTTGATTAGATCGACTGTTTCTTTTACAGTGACAAATTGCACGAATCCACCAACAATCAACGCCGTCACAGTCGATCATAATAACATCGGAATCCAGGTGTCACAGGTTTGTTCATTGTTTTAACAATAAAAGAGCTCTTTAAGTGGGGCGCACTCCCATCCGTCACCATCGCCAATTCAGTGGTCATCAATTCCCCGGATTACGGCGTTTTGATCACGAATTCGGTTGGTTTGAAAAATTGCTGAGCAGAGATTCGAAGGCTGAGAACTTTTTATGTATTCGAAAAGAGGTGAACTCGGGCTTCAAAGTAATATCGAGATGAGCTTAATTTAGTTGTAAAAGAAGTTACGATTCTTTAAACCAGAGTTACTCATTAAAAAAAACCCATCTACAAAGCCCGACGTTCTTAAATTTTCTTTTTATTAGACCTCTGACATCGTTTTCACCAATCTCACCTCAAAGACCAATGGTCAGGGAATGCATCTCGCTGGTGCGGTGGCTGGCACGATTTGTGAGTGATAAAACATTGTCTTTTGGCTTACTTGCTGTTTCAGTGGTGACGAAATCGAATCTTTCATTCAATTACTATGAGGGAATCTGGATTCTCCTCGCAGCCGGCACTCTGAATCGAAATTTGTCTCTAAACATTGACAGCACATCGTTCGTCTCAAATGGGATACTAGGATTTGGTGGTGCGATCGATTATTCAAGAGACAGTAAGTATTCTATCTTTTCTTCCTATCTACTTTCTATCTGTTCTTAGTAACTTAACGGAAAACACCTTTTCAAAACCTTGATTTTACTATTTGATAGAGCTTTTAAAATTGTATTCAACAGCAAAAAGAGCTTTCTTTGTCAAAAGTTGCTCTTAAATTGTTAAAGACGTGAATTTCCGGCAAAGATTTGGTTATAATCATAAAAGAAACCACAGCATCACCTAGCAATATTTTTACATTAGTCCTTTCGACAAGCCAACCATTTCAGATGTGACATCGCAAGACATCTCTGATCCATTCAACTTGCTCGTCAACAATTCGATCATTGAGGGGAACAACAACGCAACTGCAAGTAATCAAATTGTATTGGTGCTTTATTGATGCAATTTAGTTGAATTTGATCAATGCTATTCCTGTTCGGTGCAAGTGATCAACAGCATTTTGAAAGGAAACGGAGGTTTTTCTTGATTTGATAGTCCATTTATTTCCGACTTTCAGGTGGGATCAAGTCACCGACGGCGCGACAAATGAACGTTGTCGTTGATCGGAGTCGCTTTGATGCAAATCTCGGTAAACTAGAAATGAAATAGTTATTGCTTGCACTAGACTTGTTGGTTCTTTTTGCCGTTGGCAGTTTAAGGTTTTTCGTGTTTCGTTCAGCACCAACCCTTCCATTTTAACTATTTTGTCTAACATTCGATGCAGAATAAAATTGCGCGTCGAATGATACCAAAATGAACCCAAAATCTAATAGCCATGTAAAGTTTTCAGACAAAAGGTTCAATCCCGCCCATAATGGGCGGAACCTACCTAGCCCCGCCCACTTTAAGCCCGCCCACTTGAAGGTTAGGCCCATTATGGGCGGGGTTTAGGTTTTTAACCAACAACTTTGAGTGGATATTACATTTTGAAAGAGAAAAAAAAAAAAAGGGGGGGGGGGGGAAAAAAAATTTTACATTTTGAAAAAAAAAAAAAAGGGGGGGGGAGAAAAAAAAAAAAAGAAGGGAGGGTGTTTTTTTTACAACAGTTACAACAGTACAACTAGTGCAAGCGATTTCCCTCTCCTCTTCAGGCTATGCCATCAACCTCTACGCTTCGCAAACGAATTCCCGAATCACGAACTCGATTTTTGTGAACAGCGCTCAAGTGGAGAATAGCTTTTATGGGCTTCAATTCGAGTTCCTCATCGGGTTAACCCCTTTGCAAGATGATCCCGGTGAGACTTTAACGAGAAAATAGTGAGGCCACAGGAATGTAACGAAAATGTTTGATTCCCCTTTTGAAATCAACTTTTCGAAAGCTATTTAAATCATTAGATCTGCTGTTGAAAGACACTAAATTTTCTGTTGCACACCTGCAAGTTTTCTGTTGTAATTGACGATCGGTTTCCCGGCAAAGCTTGTAAAGTTTCGCTTCAAAAACTCTTTTTTAGATCAACGCTTCATTGTCACAATGACAAACAACGTGGTTTACCGAAATAATTTCACGACAACTGTCGGATTGTTCACCAATGGGACGAGTGGATCACAAAACAATATTCTTCTCAGCAACAACTATTTCCTGGAGAATCAAGGACAAGATGTGATATTCCAAAATGATTCTGGGATGAGCATCACGAGGAATTATTTCAACAATCCATTGGTGAGTTGCGCGAATTTGAGAGGATGGTTTGAATTCCAGGCACAATGTGATATCACGATGAGAGCATCCATCCCAAACGTGGCCGACAATCGTTTCTGGACGAGTTCGAATGCGAATCTTGTAGGCCAAATTGAAATTAGCACTTAGACACATTTACAGGCGACCACGATTCGACCGATTCTTTCGAATGATTTCAAAGAGTGAGCTTTTTGTGCAATAAATAAAACAAAACACGATTTGTCTTCTCTAGAATCAATCAGCTAAATATCTCTTGCTTTTGGGTCAAATTTTCACAAAAGAGCAAAATGGGGTACACTACTAGGGTTGCCTTATTGTCAAACTCGCTGTTGGGGGGGGGCGCCCCCCCCTTTTAAAAAAGGGAAATTTTTAATTAAATTTGTTTAAAAGGAGAAATTTTAAATTTTTATTTTTTTTTTTTTTTTAAAGGAGGATTGAAAAAGTGGGTTTTCCTTTTTTTTTTTTTTTTTTTTTTTTTTTTTTTTTATTTTTTTAAAATTTTTTGTTGAAAGGTGGAGAAGTGCGCGGCGCATAGGGGGGTTTTTTTGGGGTGTTGTTTTTTTTTTTTTTTTTTGGGTTATTTGATAGGGTTTTTTTTTTTTTTTTTTTTTTTTTTTTTTTCTTAGAAACTTGCTCGAAAGAAGTGGACATGGCTTTAAAGCCATGTCCACTTCTTTCAAGCAAGTTTCTAAGCCTTCCTGTCGGGGACACTTGTTGGATTGTTTGTTACCTAGTGGCACATGGGAGTTTACAGTGCGAACGCGTTGGGTGCTCAACTCCAAACGCTTCCCGTTGTGCCGAATCAGTCGAGCAACTCTGCGGTTAGTATTGAGCGCAGAGCCATTAATAAGTTCTCATTCAGAGCTTGATGCGCACCTGTCGTGCCCCATCCAATCAAACCCGGCTACACGGCCTCGGTGATACGACCAGCTTCAAGTTTTCGCTGAATATCTGATGCTTTAAAAAGTTTTTGAATAAATTTCCGAACTCTTGCGGTTGAACTAACTTCTCGAACTTTTCGCAGCAGCTCAATTAACCTCAACGAAATCGGAGAACGTCTTCATACGCCTTTTCCGAACTTGACACGTCGAACTGTGCATCAGAAAGTTTTCAAAAGTAAACCTCTGCTTCGGCGATTTTTATTTCCAGTCGCAAAATGAGCAGAAGTTTGGGAGTAACAATTCAATCCAACAAAATGCCTCATATGTGACTGATGGAAGAAAGTTTTGCATCGTCTTGACCAGCGGTTGTTTCTAGTACCCCATTTTCTAGGCCAAGCTCATCCAAAAGTTGTCGCCAAGTTCCATAACAAACTCGAGTTGCATGGGGGAGGATCGAGCGCCTATAATAGTACTGCGGTCTGAGCCGTCACGAAAAAATAGTATTGCTCAGTACTAATAAAGTAAACACGGTAACTACAAGATCACTTTAGACTCTATTCGAGTATATCTTCACGCCGTGTGTCACTTTTATTGACATATGGCTTTTCGTGTTGGTGCATCGATGGAGGAGAGTTCTCTGCAGAGGAGGCCAGCATAGCAAACACAAAAATAAGGATTTAAAAGTCAAGTACAAGTTGGCGTTGCAGGTAGGATAAAATGTGAATTTAATAAGAAAATAGGAGGGGGCAGAGGTTTCAGTTTTTCATTTCAAACTGAGATCATCGCGAATCTCTCGATCAACTGGATGGCGGCTCTTTCGATCGCGGCCTGTTCCCATCTGATCGATGAGGCTTTTTCGATTTTTCTTCTCAACACCGTCGTTTGGCAAGCGTCGGGTTTACTGCGATGATGAGATTTGAGCGTTAAAAAACGTCAATCCTCTACTGTTTTCGCAAATTTGATCTTCAACTTGTCCTATGTGGTGTTGCTGTGGAATCGAAAAGCGGGCCGAACAAGCAAATGCCCACAAATTGTTTCGATTTTCTAATTTTGTTAAAGATTAATTGAAAAAGAAACTTTTACTCAAATAAACCTTGAAGTCCGTGTTGTAAAAACAAAATACAAACTTATTGCTTGAAAAGGTAGGCAGTTTATCTTTAACCCATTCGAAACCGCAGCGTTTTTTCTTTTTTTCGTCTACGGACCAAGCCCTTTTTTGACATTTTTCACTCCGAAGCAGTTTATTTATGGTTGGAAAGATGTAAGAGAGTCTCCTACACCATTTATTTTTGATGAAGAACGATTTGGATTCGACTTCAGTACTTTTCAAGATCCTATCGATTATTGTTCTTATTTTATCGACGACAATATTTTAGTAGGCGAATCTAATAAACATGGAAAAAGGAAAACAAACTGGCAGGATTTCGATGCAAAATCTTTCAAGCTCTTCCTGGCTTCAAATGGGAATCGTCAAATTACCGAGGATTCGTGACTACTGGAGTAGCAAGCCTGGATTAGGAGGATTTTCCCACATGTCCCACATTATGTCAAGAGCAAAATTTGAATCCATTCTTCGCAACCTGCGTTTTTGTGATAATGAACTGGATCCTGCAGCAGATCGGCTTTATAAGATTAGAGCTATTATGGAACATTTCAATGCAAAACCAGAGACTGCATTGATTCCGGGTAAATATGAAACATCTTTTTTGCTCACGTAATTTGTAGATCTGCTACAATTGGTATATACATGTAATGCTGAAAAACAGCAAAAAAAAAGCAATTAATTGAATGAAAATAGCTCAATTAACGCTGCAGCGGTCCGTTCCCGAGTTTTTGTTGCAGCGATTATTCGCTGCAGGAGTTTCGAATGGGTTAAAGTTTTTTTCAACTCTAATTGATTGCACTTCCTTAAAATAAGCACTAATTTTATTGAATTTGAAATTTTCGCAATCAAATTTGAAAACAATTCAAAAGGTTTCTGATTTTGGACCAATTTTTGAGCTGTTTTGGTGCTTCGATACAAGAAAGAAGAAACGAGAAGAAACTAGATTTTTGGAGTTCGTTTCAAGAAAAGATTGAACACTGAGATTAGCTTGAGACTGGCAAAACTGAAAGTTCCATTTTTACTTTTTACTTTGCTCCCTTTGTCTTTTTCTCGTTTCTCTTTATATTCTCTGAATTCTCTTCTATATATTTTGTTTCTAGATGTCGAAATTCTTGCTAACGATTGGGGGTAGGAAGTTTAACTTTTCGCCTAACTTTTCCTCTTTACAGCACTTATTTCTTCGCGACAAATAGCAGCCGCAGATTTGATGCCTTCTAGCTGTGGCAACACTGTATGTGCTCTCAATTCCTATTGTGATTCGAATTATCAATGTCATTGTAATGTTGGTTGGCAAGGAAATGGAACGCATTGTGAAGGTAACAAGCT
The DNA here is from genome assembly GCA_958450365.1 of Mesorhabditis belari. Lineage (NCBI taxonomy): Eukaryota > Metazoa > Nematoda > Chromadorea > Rhabditida > Rhabditidae > Mesorhabditis > Mesorhabditis belari. The sequence continues at coordinate 135,551 of CAUEEP010000873.1, forward strand.
GTTGTAAATCGAGTGTTATCTTAATTACTTATCGAGTGTTAACGAGGATTTCTAAGTGAAAGCCTCAACTTGTGGCTATCTAATGGGAAATTTTTATGACTTTTGTACTTCTCGGGAGAAGTCACGGCGATTTGAAACCCTCAATAGGATCAAAATTCCCATATTCAAAGATCTATATGCCAACTTTACAAATGTTTAGATATTAACGAGTGTAACCAGCCGATATGTCCCACAGAGGCCAGGTGCGTCAACTTTGCCGGGGGTTATCGTTGCGATTGTCCGATGGGCTACGAGATCAAAGTTGGTTTCTTTGCTGAACACGATTCAACGAATAACTTGTGGGATTAATCTACTATATATAAAAAAGAAGTGTCCTTCTGTACGGGCTTTTTCTCAGCCGTCTTTGGGCCAAAAAAAATGAAATTTCTTAAAAAATCTCAAAATATAATATATTGTAAATGCTGTATTAGAAATCGTTCGTTATTTTCGTCGTTATTTTTCAATACCCCCCTAGGGTGTTGTTCTATTAAAGAGTGTCACACATCCGCGCGAAAATGTGTGCCGTTTGAATTACGTTTGAATAACCGATTGACGCAGAAAAATGTGCTGAATCCGAAAATAAAAGAATTTTTTGAAATCCCTTCGACAAATTTTTTAAAAATCGAGTTTGACATGACATGTCATTCTATTTTTCACTTGAATGGCCGCTGAGGACCACAAAAAATAGTTTCCATTTCGAAAAAGCGTATACAATAAGTATTTTATTAATAAAAACATCAATTTTAACAAATCAAAACGCTATAATTTAGCCCATAAAATCTAGCGGAATATCAAAATCGAAAAGATTCAAGTCATTACTTTCCTCGGCTGCATCCTCAGTTGGCGCATCGGCACGTGTATCGAATCCTTGCAACACATATGGCTTGAGCTTTTTACCATCCGACTTGGCACTCAACATTACTGAAATGCACACCTTGTCATCCCCCGTAGTCAATACTCCGACTTTTTTGTCTCCATTCTTATCGGCACACTTGCTTCCAGATGCATCGATCCAAACTCCTGTCTCGTTAGCCGCAAAAATGAACTTATAATTGTTGGGTTTTTCGAATGTCGCAAGGGTACAGGACAAATTTCACAAGGAACTTTTCGCTTGGCGGTTTCTGACATTGGGCTGTCGGTACACACAAAGAGAGTTTATGCCGTCGAAAGAAACTTTTTAACCATCCGTGGCTTTTATTGAAATTGACTCCTGCTCTTGTAAATTCGATTGCTGCTTTGTCAAGAACAATCCTTGAGTGATTCGCTTCTTATCGTCGCGTTGAGATCAAATCCAATCGATGATCAACTGATCAACTTCTGCCGCCAAAAAATGGCGATCACCTCCTTCAAGTAGTTTGCACTTATTGTTGAGATCAGACAAGAGACAAAAAGTGAGAGAGATAAATGTAATAAATGTTTGGTGCGAAAATGAAAAGATTGAGATTTTGAAAATGAATTTTAAAAGGGGCGTAGCTGCCCAGTTTCAACACAAATTTTGAATGGAAATTAAAAATTCTATTTCAAATGTAAATGGATGTATTTTTCAGTACCCCCTCCGGGTATCGTTCTATTAGAGAGCGACATTCTAATACAGCATTACAGTTGTGCCATTTTAAATAAAAAAATCAAGATTGAGTGGCACTACGGGAGGTCGAACCCGGGTGGTGTGGGCCATAGACAAGCGAGCTCCTGGCTGTACCACGGCAACTATGTGTTGGCCCCAAAAGATCCAGCCAGAGGGTTTTTCGGCTGATATTGCAATAGTGGGCTAATGCCTAGGAAAAAAGAACTATTGGGTTGGGGAGAATGAGTCGGCGCCGAAATTTAAAGAAACTTTTTGCACCCATAAAACCTTCTTTAAATACACGTTTTGTTTCATCAAAACGGTCCACTATTTCTTTACAAAATGGCTTTTGAGAGATTCCACAAAGCTTTTCTTTTTTGGGATTTTATGGATTCCCAAACACAGCTAATCAAAATGACAAAAAGTCCGACTCATTGCTTGAACAGTTTCTTCCACATAAACCTCCTTTGGTGTTTATATAAAAAAGATAGAGCACACTCAATTACATAAGTTACCAAATTTTCAGGAAGATCCCTCCAACCGTTTACTCTAGATGACAGTTTATCGATTTTGTGAAAAAAATGATCCTTTGTTGAGTTGAGGTGCTGTTTGAGTTCTCTTTTAAATATTATTTTGTAGAGAATTAGTTACCCTTCTACGGATATCAAACGCATATCATTTGACAAAGTCTGCTATAAGTTTTAGAAATTTCTTTGATTTTCGGCGCCGACTCATTCTCCCCAACCCAATAGAAACCAATTTTGTTCTCAAATATCACTTTCATCATCATTCAGATTGTCGTGGATTCCTCGGGTCAAAACGGCATGCAATGTACTGACATTGACGAGTGCGCAAACGAATTTCATCCTTGTGGGAATTTAAGAGATGAATTCAAATGCGTGAATGTGCCCGGAACATTCGAGTGTCATTGTGCCGTGGGCATTCGACTGGGCATCGCATGTAGGGGTGAGTGGAATGGAAAAAAAACCAGTAAAGCTTTAGACTTGTTGAAGTAACTATGTTTCAAACGGCAAAAACTTCACTGACACCACAAAACCTATGGAAAATGCTGATTTTACAGGCTATCCTCCACTCATACTTCTCACCGACAAATGGATGCATCCATAGGAAAAAAAATGAATCAACAAAATACATAAAACTCCATCATACGGTTATTTGCATAAAGTTTGATTATTTTTTTATACATTCCACAACTGTTGAATTAATTCACGAAAATGACTTAGTGTTTCTAAAAACCCTGCCTTGTAGCTGAAAACTTGTAGCCGATATGGCATGAAAAAAAGACCCACAATTGATAAGAAGTAAAATTTCCAAAATGAACCCTAAAATCTAGACCAAAGAATTTTCGTTTATTAAAACATGTTTTTTTGGGATATGAAACCTTCGCTTTTCTTTACTTCCCCCTCACACAGTGGGGTAATTACTGTTAAAGCACTGAAAAAAAATACAGTAAATCTTTGTGCGAATGGTAATTACTACAATTCCTACATCTAAGGGATTTTGTCATATTTTGAAAATTTGAACTCACTCTTTAATTAGCGCAACGTTACAAGGAAAGCTTGCAGCAATTCACGCAGAACGTACCCACTTCGTTCTGCTCATCTTCATCCCACTTGTTGGTTTGTTTTGAATTCCTCTCAATCAACTCCCAGAAAACAAGGCCCATCCGTCGTTCTTATGGCAAACCTAGATTCAAATTTCAAAGTTAGAAAGATGAATTTCTCTTGATATATAAAATCCTTCTCCACTTTTGAGTCATTTTGATAATCGACGATTTGTGGGGGGAGCCATATAGCGCTCTTTTCCAATGTTTATTCCAGCTTGGGTTCCATCACTCTCCTTGGCGATTCCAATTTGCAAATGTGACATTCCAATCCTTGGTGATTGGAATCGCCAAGGAGAGTGATGGCATCCAAGCTGGAACAAACATTGGAATAGAGCGCTATATGGCTCCCCCAACAAATTTTTGTATATGTTTGTTTTGCCAGTTTTGCTTTAAAAATTGTATTCTGCCAAAAGCTTAGTTCTGTTCTGAAAGCCTCGAAATTATATAGAAAGTACGGTCGAGTCGCGACAGACATTTTTTGAGTCATTTCAAAGCCAATCTCTGTGAAGCAACAAACAAAAATAGAAGACACAAACCGATTGGAAAAAAAAAGATGAAAAGATAAGAAAATTGACGCGCCTTGAGCAGAACTCTCTCCACACTATTAGGTATTGATTCAATTTTCTTTGAAAAATCAGCCATTCTAAAGGTATGTCGTTGTCACCTTTAAACTTTCCTTCTCTTCCTCGAGAACTTCAGGGTTTTGTTGTGAAATGGTTGCACGATGCTGAGGCTCAGCGTTTTTTCAGAGGAAACAAATATACAAAAACCTTGATCGAAAAAAGGGGGATTTTCCCCGGCTACATCGCCGAGATCAAAATTCGCATCGGACAATCGTCTGACAATGATTTCGCCGTATTCGTTGATGTTTATCCAAGACATTTTCGAGGCGATTCATCAGATAAACAACAATGGCTTCTCAATTTCAATCAGTTTGATTCACTAGCCAAGTCAAAAACTCTATGGACAGCTCTGACTCGTATTCCCGTCTATCGCTGTTTATCGATCGATGCCGACGAAGAGGAGCTGGGCGCCGTCGATCTTGACTCGTTTGTCGAATTCTTAACGTTTTATCGGCCGGCTTGCCCACTTTTCGCCCAGATTCGACGTCTACACATTGACGGTGAGCCTGAAGTGATCAAGGTGTTGCTTCCACATTTGCACTTGAGCAGTATCGAGAAAATCAGTGTACGGCTACCGTTTGCCCGCATCGACACTCTTGTCTTTCAAACGTATTGGACGGAGATATTGAGCCGATCACATCGGGATTGCCCTTATGTGCTAGTGATTTTACTCGACGAGCAAACCCCGTGGACGATGATCGATATTGAATCAAATGCTCGGCACTTCGAGTTTAACTGTGATCTGCTCGAGCTCCTCGAGACGGCACTCAACGAGATCCTTCAAAAAGGAATCCCGAGTCGAGATCCTAATGTCACCGCTCAGATTCGAAATTATCTTAGCGAGGCCGACTGTGGAGAAATGAAATGTGTGCATGAAAAGCTCTTAAATTTAATTGTAAAAAACCCTGGAACAAAACAAGTGGAAATTGGTGCATTATCAGCCTCGGAGTTGGCTCAATTTCATTACTTGCATCGCCAGAGCTCGTTCAAATACTACGCAAAGACACTAGTCTCAAATGCCGGTGTTCGAGTTTGGTTAAACGAGAGGGACACGGCGGAAGCACGGGTCCACTATTTCATTCAGACGAGAGATCAACGAGAGATCGTCATTGTGCTATTCGTTGATCAAAAGCTCGACGCACCCGATCCGGCTGTCGATGTCAATGTGGTTTGGATTCCGAGATTTTGAAAAGAAATGCTAGCTTATTCAAAAGTACTTTATGAATAGATTTATGGGAAATACTTGTCCGAGCTGTCTACAAGAATCATCGTCAGTTTATTGACCTTTCGTCTGCTTTACCTTAATCAAAATTCTCTAATTTCAAGAACTTTTATGACTATTTTTCACAAAATGATCTCAGAATTGATTGTAGATCTTAAAATGACGCAATTCAAAAAAAAGTGTGATAAGAGGCAAACCAAAAAAGATGACAAAAATTGATTAACAAAGAATTTTCGTTTTCTACAGCGTCTTGATTTTTTGAAGCTTTCTGACTCCGAAAACAAAATGCTCTTTCAATGAACGGATTTTCGTTTTTAAACGCTTCCGAAAGAGTTGAAGAGTTCAATTCTGGGCTTAATCTCTATCGGCTCATTGCTGCAACTGTTGAAGATAAATCGAAAATCGCGAGAGCTCGGGATCACCTTTAAAATAGCAAACAAATAGCGAATCAGTCAGCACCCGAATGGTTTAAATTCAAGCTGCAGTGAGAAGATGCAATTGAATCAATTGAGTCAATTAAGTCAATTGAGAATCTCTTTTATTTCCGCGTGTTTCTATGAGAATCTCGCCTGCATCAACCAGGAAGAAATGCAATTTATTGGGAAGAGTTTCTTTGGCCTTTTGGCCAAAACGATAAGAACTTGTGACACGCTGAGAATCTCTTTCTCGAGTTCCCGTTTGACGCAAAACTTTTGCAAAGTTCTAGTGAAAATGCCGGATTTCTCCCGAACATCCGTGTCATCAATAAACTAGAGATTGATATGGATCACTGTGCCTTTTACGAGTTTATCGTTTCCCACTTAAACGCACAAATTGACTCTGCCAAAATCCGTGTGCCGATTTTCCGACCGACAAAGTCAAAGCAAAGCCAATCTTTCAATATTTCAACATTAGGCAATATTTCAATGGTCTCTACTTTCGAGATTTCAACAAAAGTTTCCTCGATTTGCCATTTACGGCTCTTTTTCTTTGGTGACTTGTATGGGGAGGGATTCGATGCAGCGCTGAATCATTTGATCTAGCGAAATTTTTAAGAAACAAGTCGAAAGGGGTAATTCGGCATTCAAAACTGCTCTAAGTTAAAGAAAACATTCCACCAATTGGGAAGCTTTGCTTCAAAAGGACCTTGAAAAATTTTCTCATTTGCAAAAGCTCAACCTCGATCGTTTTAATGTAATGTTTCTCTTCTTCTTCTTGTAAAACTTCTCCCAATCGCCGTTGAATCGTTTTGAGAACAATTTTGGAAATTCCGATACTTGGACCGATGTTTTCAAAAGAAAATCTTAAAAAACTTCAATGCTATTTCAATTTTTTTGTGCTTTTAGGATGAATACTGATTGTGTGACAACTCAAAAAACGCTTCTCGTTTTCATTTCCAAAGAAAGTTTATCGATGATTGGTATAGTAACGATAAAAAAAGTAAAGCTTGATCATTTTTTTATTGCCCAAAATAAATTTTCATTCGAACCGAACACACATTAGAAAGTCATCGTGTTCTTGGTGCTCTCAACTTTTTTATAGTTTTATAGAAGCTGCCAGTTCAGAGTTTTGCATTGGCCCCAAGAGTTGAAGAGTTCAATTCTGGGCTTAATCTCTATCGGCTCATTGCTGCAACTGTTGAAGATAAATCGAAAATCGCGAGAGCTCGGGATCACCTTTAAAATAGCAAACAAATAGCGAATCAGTCAGCACCCGAATGGTTTAAATTCAGGCTCCAGTGAGAAAATGTTCTTGAATCAATTGCGTCAATTAAGTCAATTGAGAATCTCTTCTATTTCCGCGTGTTTCTATGAGAATCTCATCTGGAGCAACCAGGAAGAAATGCAATTTATTGGGAAAAGCTTCTTCGTATTTTGGCCAAAACTATCAAAACCTTATGACAAGCTAAGAATCTCTTTCTCGAGTTCCCGTTTGACGTGAAACCTTTGCTAAGTTTCACTGAAAACGCCGGTTTTCTACCGAACATTCACGTCATCAATAAACTCGAGCTCGACACGAATCCCTGTGCTTTATCATTTCCCATTTGAACGCACAAACTGACTTTGCCGAAATCTGCTCGATTTTTGGACAAAGCCAAAGCTAAATCAAAGCCAATTTTTCACGAGCTAATATTTCAATATTTCAATCTTTCAATAGTAGCCAATCTTTGAATGGTCTTCACTTTTGAGACTTCAACAAAAGTTTTCTCGATTTGCCATTAACCGCGTTCTTCTTTGGTGACATGTATATTCTTTGCAACGCTGAATCATCTAATCCAGCGAGATTTTCAAGAAACATGTCTAAAGTAATTCGGCATTCACAACTGCTCTAAATCAAAGAAAACATTCCACCAATCGGGAAGCTTCAAAAGGACCTTGAAAAATTTTCTCATTTGCAGAAGCTCAACTTCGTTTTAATGTAATGTTTTGGAGAGTTTCAATCAAAAAAATTTCTCCCAATCGCCTTTGAATCGTTTTGAGAACAATTTTGGAAATTCCGATACTTGGACCGATGTTTTCAAAAGAAAATCTTAAAAAACTTCAATGCTATTTCAATTTTTTGTGTTTTTAGAATGAATACTGATTGTGTGACAACTCAAAAAACGCTTCTCGTTTTCATTTCCAAAGAAAGTTTATCGATGATTGGTATAGTAACGATAAAAAAAGTAAAGCTTGATCATTTTTTTATTGCCCAAAATAAATTTTCATTCGAACCGAACACACATTAGAAAGTCATCGTGTTCTTGGTGCTCTCAACTTTTTTATAGTTTTATAGAAGCTGCCAGTTCAGAGTTTTGCATTGGCCCCTCTCTGGGGCTTTGAAAACTGTGTTTTTGCGTTAAAAACTGGGAATTTTTGAATTGTAATAGTTGAAAAAAGGCTGCATTCATCTTTTGCTGTTGGATATTTTCACCCAGTAATTTTACCCGTTTGTGACCTTGAAAATTTGATAGACCTAACATCAATCAGATGTTTTTTTAAAGAAACCAACAAATTTGAAAAAAAGTGAGAGAAATCGGAGAGTCAGAGTCATTGATTAGAGCTGTCTTAATTTAACTAACCTGAGCTCGTCATTGTCATTCATTGAAACGTTATTGAAACAAAAATGAGCTCGTCATTGTTCTCGCCAAAATCTCATCGTCTCGTTGTCGCCTTTGCGATGACTTTCGGCTATTGGGCAGTGCTGTCGATGAGAGCCGATTTGAGTATCGCCGTTCCGTGTATGGTGAGGAAAATCATTTCTCGAGGTGACCACAAAGTATTTTAGAGACAATTTAGAGCTGTGGTAACTGTTTTTCTAACTAATAAGCTAAAATTAGTCCGTTGGTTGCCTTGGTCTGGGGTCTGGTAGAGTAGAAAACAAAAATTTCGAGAACTTTGTGGTCGTTCTATGTTTTGGTGTCGCAATCCTAAAAAAAGCGTTTTTCTTTGGGCATCTCAACAAACCTTTTGCTTAAATAATTTAGCCCAAGTTTTAGAACAAAGTCAAAGCTTATCTAAGCATCTTGATTTTTTTAAAATTTAAAGCGAATTAGCTTAGTTTATCCAAGTGCATTTGATGTTTGAAGAAAAGCGCTTTTTTGAGTCAAAGTCTTAAAACGAGCGGTGTTTTACAGGTGAAATCCCAAAATGTCACTCGCCAAGGGCGCTCTTTGAGCTCAGAAGCAGCGTCTTGTCAAAGATTCGATCCAGAAACATCTCCTTTAGTCGATCAACAGGTTGAAGTTGAATTAGAGCATTGATTACCATTTTCTAACCGTATTTTCGGAATCAAAATAGCTAAGTACTTTTAAGCTTTTGGCTAAGAAATTGGTAAAATTAAGGTTTTGCCAAATATCAAAAAGATGCTTTTTTTGAAATAACAGTTTTGTAAACAAAATGGCCATTGTTTTGTTCGGTTTTAGGGTAATATTGAGATGGAGCTCTGGGCCCAATCATTCCTGTTCACGGGCACTTTTTGCGGAGGTCTTTTGATGAGTCTCTTTGCCGGCTATTTGTCCGATCGATTCGGCTCCAAACTGATGATGCTTTGTGAGATCGGTGTTTTGGAGGTTTATCAAAGAGTTTCCAGGGAGTGCCCTGGTGGCAATGGTGTGCAGTGGGCTTTCTCCGATCGTCGTCGAGTCCTATTGGCTATTTTTCACCGTGAGAGTCACGATTGGACTGGCCGAGGTGTGGCACAAATTTCAATCGACAATTCACACTTACAGTCCTTCATCCTTCCATCACTCAACACGTTGGCCTGTAGCTGGTTCCCGGCAAACGAAAAATCGACAGTTGCCGCCATTTATTCATCCGGGGCTCAGGTTGGTTGACTTTTGTTTCTTATTGTGGTTTATTATAGTAATAAAGTGAAGAAATGAATGGCAGAGAATTTGGAACTGAAGGGGAATTGAACCCTTGACCTTATGCTTACCGAGTAGATGTTCTACCACGGAGCTGTCTGCACCTTCTTTGCCCAAGAAGAAATAGGAAAGACAAGAAAGAAAGAGAGGAAAATATAAGAATACAAATGTGTAATAATGAGATTCAAAGCTACTTTTTGACTATTATAGTACTTCTAGCTTGAAACAGCGAAAAGAGCGTTTAAAGTTAGCGTCAACACGACAGTATGGGAGCTACATCTATGCCAAAATCAAAAACTTGTCATAGCCAACCCCTTAAATAGTATTTACTTTTTTTCAGTTAGCCGCCGGTGTCTCCTCTCTCATCGCCTCCTTTTTTTGTCTCTCATCTCTTGGATGGCCGTCAATCTTTTACTTCTTTTGTGAGTTTTTTTGATTCAAGCAATCACCCCATTATTTTAGGCGCTTTTGGTGCAATTTGGCTTATTGTGTGTAAAATCTTCATTTACGATTCTCCACGTGAAAGCCGTTTTGTCAGTGAAAACGAGCGAGAATATTTAGAGATCAACGTAAAAACGATTGTGAAAAAGGTGGGGAAATGAGTGCAATGGAGGATTTCTTGAGATTCAGTCGAAGAAGAGAAAGCTGTGGAAGAAAATTCTGACGTCAAATGCGATTTTCGCGTCGAGTTTCGCGTGGTTCGCCGGGAATTTCATCTCCAACATTCTCCAATCGTTTCTGCCAACATTTTTGAAGGAATCTCTTTATTTGCCAATGCATCAAGTTGGTTTAACAAGATCAAATAGCCAGTTTCTTTCTCCAAGAGGACTCATTAACGTTAGAGTTTTCAAAAGAGACACCAAAAGAGTGGGTTTTTCTCAAAGTTTCGTGTTGGCTTGATAAAATCGGGAATAAAATCAAGAAACGACTAGGTGGGCCTCTACACAGCCGTTCCATTTATCTCTCAACTTGCCTTCAAAAATCTCGTCAGTCCATTGGCTGATCGTTTGCGCGCAAACGGAACCCTCGACGTGAGCACCGTCGTGAAATTGTTTCAAAGCATCAGTGGGTTTTTGGTCAGTTCAAAACTTTAGCAAAACTTTCCCTTTAAGGCTGCTTTGGTTCGGCGATTGCAGGTCTACTGCTTGTCATCGTTCCGACGTGTGCCCACCCGCACTACGCACTGGTTTTTTTGATTCTATATGGTATCGAGGTTTATAGAAATTTTTCCGGTACTATGGGAGTTTAGGGGGTCACTCAAAATTTGCATAATCGTATCAATTTGCATTTAAATTTCCTATTCATTTTCACGCGATTACCATGACTACAATCAAAAGGGTTCTAAAAACTAACTATTATGAAACTAACTAGTTAAAATTAACTACCAAATCTTTAAACATTCTATTTTCTTCTCGCGACTCCTCTTATCACTTTCATACCTATAAATGACTCAATTTTTCCGTTTTTTTCATTAAACTGTTACAATTGAGACAGTTGCTTACCTTCCATAGCAATCTTCTAGCCACTCGTTAAAGTCAACGTCAGATTTTGCAACAATTTTCAATCATTCTTTCAATAGATAAACCGCTTTTAACTGTAATATATTTGCTGTAGCGACACCCACCATAACTAAATAAAAAAGTAAGTAAAGTGGTAAATAAATATATAAAAAAACACGTTAGAAAAGTTGTTAAAATTCTTGTGGTTAAAATAAATATTAAATCAACAGAGAAGTTAAATGCAAATTAATGTAATTATGCAAATTTTGAGTGCCCTCTCTAAACTCCCATAGCCTCCTTTTTGCTTCTCGCTCATTAGTTTATCTCAACAATAAATGGCTTTCTTTTTAAAATCAACTTTTTATATTCAAAGTTTTGAGTGGTATTTGGAGAAAAATTTTTCAGGCATGTCACTCGCTTGTCAAATCCCGGGCTTTTTCACAACGTTGCTGACGATCGCTCCAGCTCACACCGGCGTTGTCACTTCTGTCGGTGAGTCGAGAAAAAGAGCAATTACTTTATCTGTAATCTTTTAGGTGTCATATTTGCCACATTGGGTAATCTGGCCGGTCCGATGGCTATGTCGTTAATCGAAAAAATGGTGAATATCTTTTGATTCTCGAAAAAAGAGAATGGTTTTAATAGGAAGTCGAAAACAAATGGCTTGTGATGTTCATTTTGAGTGCTGTTGTGCAAATTATCGCCGGATTGGTGTTTCTCTGTTTTGGGACCGGTTTGTTAAATGTTAATTTACTTTGAAATTCTTGAAATGCCGTTAAATGTCGTTAAATGGAACTGTAGGTCGAGCACTCGCTTGGACCGAAAATGAGGGAGGTGCTTAGAAGAAGTCGAGTCAAAGATATCAATCGTTTTGTTTTACTGAATGGCCAATCAATAAATCATTTATCCATTTCAGCTAACACATCTCTAAACCTTTTTCCACTTTACCTTTTATCACTTTGACGATTCTTTCACTCTTTCTGATAAAGGAGTCAATGTTTCGTTTGTAGAAACGAGTCAAGTTGTGAAATAAACTTTATTCTATAAAATTTGTACAAGAAATCGCCCAGAGTGCAGAAAAAAGAGCATGCGAAGTGATTTTCAGTAATAAAAGCGTTTCATTTCATAGGCAACTCTAAAAATAGGTGAACCTCTTGTCTAACGTAAGGAAAAACAAACGAGATAAAGCCTTTCTTCCTTGCCTTCCCCTTTCTCTCCCACAGAACTATCGCGTATCCTCTCGTGGCATTTTCAAATACATTCAGGTATTGACACTGTCTCTACCTCAACTCGCGCATGTCCCTTGAGATGAAGTCACTCTTTTTCTCTAGCCATTCCTTATTCATCCACCGATGCTCATTGTACTCGTCGAGTATCCCGTTTCGTCGATCTTCCTCATCGACTCTTGCAATCTCATCATTTCCTCTTAGAATATCCCATGTACAACTATCGCTCGAATAGGACACATGACCTGAGCAGTCTGGTGGGGGAATCGCCGTCGAGAGCAGCGCCTCGGTGCCATTCTCCTCTTTCGCGAAGATCTCTCGGATGGCTTTCTTGAAATGATCACAAGAGCTAAACCAAAGCCACAGAGACTTCATTGTTGTAATGATGGATTGATGACGTCTGAGAGAAACTGAGAGAGATCCCTGCGGAGTGAATTCGAAGACCTTAGCGAAAGCAATATGTAGCGGGAGAATCGAGTGCTGCAGCCATTCGTCGACCGATAGACACTCGCAATACTTGATCGATTTGAGCAGGTTTGGGAGTGGGTTTTTTGGGACACAGACGCCATTTTCCGATCTACAAACCTTTGCCCCTTCGACCTCGACGAATTGATTGTTGAAGTTGTAGAAGATAGCGATTTGATTGGCCAGAGAGTCGTCGTCCCGGATCTCCACAAAAATGGTGTTCGATCGATACGAGGTAAGACGGATCTTCTGGATTTTCCGTTTCCGAAAGAGGTCACATTGAATGAGAAATCTTCTCAATCTCTTGTTCACTTTCATCAACAATGTGCATGAACTTATTGGCAGCTTCTCGACGAGCATTTCTTTCAGCTGTGCTGGGAGAGAGTTGAGAGGAAGCCTTCGACAGTTCCAATGGCATTTTGGAGGATCTGAAAGGTTGAGCTTGTAAATTTGAAAACGCATGCTTTTTGTGAACCCCAATTCACTGGCGATAAAAATTTTAACCCATTCGTCAACTTTAATGTAAAATTACCTCTAGACTTGTAGCTGAACATCGCTAATTCGAATTGGAATAAAAATAAGAAAGAAAAGTCAACGAATAGTTTCTATTTTGGGCATTTTGGAAACTGGGGATTTTTATTTTGCAACGAAATCAGCAATGAAATCCACCCGAATGACGCTCTTTCCCTTGCTTTACATCTGTACAATCTTTTATTTCTTCTTTTTTCACTCGAAAACTCCCTTGCAAAACTTTTGATGAGTTTTGAGAACAATAAAATCTTGTTCTTACTCTGAACTTTACAAAACGACCATAAAAACTCGTACTAATATGACCATTGTTCAATGTCAACGTTTATATCAAAAACACGTTGCGATTTTTTAACTTTGGAAGAATCTAGTTGCCCTGAAGAGTTATTTATCATTTGAAGGTTATTTGAAAGTTGTTAGGCTCTTCCGGGAATTGCACCGATAAAAGACCATGAAAAACGTCGAGAAAAAACTGAACTGAAAAACTTTTCTAAAAACTAAACCGACTGAATGCACGATTTTTTCATGAAACTGCTCTGTTTCTTTCTATTTTTTGTATTGATGGCAAATGATGTGTTTAATCGCTTTTGTTTGTGGAGAAATAAATACCAACACCTAGATTACTGATCACAATGTCAGTTAGCTTATTCAAGCCGATAAATTGACTGAAGTGAATCGGTGGAGGATCACAGAAAGGAGCTGTATTGGTGGAGAAGTTGTGGGGTTTGAGTAATGACTTGGAGAAGATGAAGATCCACAATCAGCCCCTACTTTTGAACATCCGAGATCAGAGGCGCAAGAATTTCTTCTATCAAAAACCTCTCGTCGATCGGGTCGACGTGGTCGGGTGAGCTCTTTGCCCGGCAAAAACGATTTCAATTTATCTATCAGATTTTCTCGATTTGTGTTTGAATTTTGATGAATCAACCGAAAAAATGCACCTTAACAATTGTCTTTTTAGTTCTTTTAAGGGCTCTAATAGGAAGTTATTTGTGCTGAAACCCCACTGAAAATTAAATTTTTAAAGAAAAATTGCTCGCTATTTAATCATAAATCATAAATCATAATCACAACAAAGAAAATGCGCGAATTTTCTATTAAGAAGAGCCGCTGAACTCGTTGATGAGCTTCTAAAAGTTTGTTAAGTTCTTTTTACTAGTGCAAAATCTTATACACCTTAATCCCTGTGTTGCACAATCTCAGCTCACTCAAATATTTCTCGCAGATCTCCTCGAATTGATCACCAATAGCTCTGAAAGGAAACGTTTATCAGAAAAGAATTTTTAAGAAAAAAAAACACCATCAAAAAGTTGTACATTTAAAAAAGTGAAAATTGATGTTTGAATGTCTTCATCTTCGTTTTGCTAAACAAAAATTTGATTTTAAAAATTTATTGAATTATCGAGCATATCGAACGAGTAGTTTTAAAAAATTGTAACTTATTTAAGGTCATATTTCTTGCTACGTCTATACTTTAAAAAAAAAGATCAAATTTCAATGATGCCTAAAAGAGGGCTTGGGCACAAAACCCAGTGATGAGACCAATTTTTCAGAGTTTAATTGATCCATCGAGCACTTTAAGGTATCATTTGATAGCCTAAAGTGCTTTTGAGAAGCTATATAAAAAGTAGCAATTAATATGGCTTAGATAATATTAGCCTGTAAACTAAATAACCGGACTCTTTGGAAAAAGTGGGTTTTAAAAATGATGGCTGAACTAAATGAGATCTAGTTTGTTTCATTTGAAAGATATATCTTTTTTGCAAGATAATTGCTTTTGAAAGATTTTGAAAAGCTTTTGTTTTTGAACATTTTCGGAAGTGCAAAGAAAAGTTGTCAAAAATGACAAAAACAGAAAAGCGCCGACTTTACAGCATTTTTTGGGTGTAATAAAGCTCCTAGTTGGCATAGAAAGTTAGTGTCAGTTCCCATCAAAAAAAAGTTGCCAACCGTCGATTCTTGCCTTCGCTCCGTTCAATTTTGCCTACTCGCCTTTGCGCTCCCGAAAAACCCGCAAAACGAAAGCTTTTCTAAATTGTCAACAAACATTTTGCAGAGAAAATTCAGATCTTTCCAATGGTGCAAACCGTACTCCATTTGGTGCATTCAACATTTGGAAAATCATTCTTCAATGCTGGGTTATTCATTCGAAAACTCAACGTTCAACGTCTCTCCCAACTTACATGCAATTTTGCCCTTCTTGTTTTGCCGGTGCATAATTTAGTTTGCTAAGTTGATTGATTTGACCCATCATTCCCTGTTATTTGTGTTTTTTCTTATCTATGAAAATCACTACCTGTTTGAAGGCGGCCATGTTTCCGACTAAATCTGATTGCAGTTCCGGGAAACAAACGTCGTAAGCGTTAATTTGTGGAGTGATTGCTTCGAGGGTTTCACTCGTCAAATATTTCACCTAGATGTAGTAGAAAAATTTGCAATTTTCACACTTGTCTGAAGTTTATTTTGCGAAATTCTCTCATAATCACAAACCTCTTCCGTTTCCAAATCGACAATTTGATGGTGATGATGCTTCTTGCAGACACACAACGAGCACAACTGTTTTAATTGGATTTCTCAAAAGCAAAAACTTTACTACCATTTTGTTGTTGCAATCAGTGCATTTAAACATATTGAAGAAAGAGTACTAAAATTTTGTTATGCGATAAATTTAACGTGAAACCTTCTTTTCGCAATCAGCACACGGTCGCCTTGATTCGGTTTGTTTCAGCGGTAGTTCGTGAAGGAATCCTAGTCAAGTACCGTAATTATTCCAATAGAAGCACACCCCAGAGGGGTATTGAAAAATAGAAGCACAGTCTCCAATAGAAGCATCACTTTTTGCTATTTTGCGCCAAAACTACCATACACCAGCTAACTTAAAATTGTTCTGAAAATATCCAAAAATCATTGGTCAAACAGCTTCTTTAATTTTTACGTTCTTTTTATTACTTTATTCGTTTTCATTAAATAGTTTTTTATTTTTAGGCAGATGTCACCAGCTCAACAACGTCCAAGCTTTGACGACCTCGAGGAATTTTGCTTGCGCCGGAAAAACGAACTCGACGGATGGTATGAAGCAGGACGCAAAGTTGCGCGAAAATTCGATCGTTTGCAAAAGGATAACGAAAGCTGCAGTGATGCAAATATGGTAGACGGAGCTGGGAACCAAGATAGACATGATGCCCATGGCTATGCCGTTTTGAATGAAAACGAAGATAAGCCACTTGGAGCTTCACGAAAACGAAAGGCTTATACGAGAAGTTAGTTTAAAATTAGAAGCTGTTGAATACGCTAAGAAAATTCGAAACAAGGCTGCCAGCGAGAAGTTTGGTGTCAATCGAGCTATGATTGTGTGATGGGTTCAGCAAAAGAACAAATTGAGCAGCAACAATCTAGTGAATCCAAGCGTTAGAAAGGAGCCGGAAGGCGAGTTTATGCTTGAAAAAGTGTTCCGATAAACATAAACAAAACGATGCCACCGAATGAGAGATCGGCACTCTGATTCTGAAATTGATTATTTAGAAAAATGAAATTCGACAGACTATTTGGGGAGGGCAGTTTGAAACTTGACCCAAAATCAATATTTTTCCACGAAAACTTACACACAGGGGTTTTTGACTATGCTGAATCGATTAGTAATACTTTTATAACTTTTTTTTAATGAATTTTATTAATTAATAACATTTTTAGTAAAAACTTGAATACAATGACAAAACTGTTGCGTATAAAAGAACCCCCTGACAGGTTAGAGGACCTGTTTTTCGGACAAATTGCCCGTATTCGAGTTTTTACTAAAGCACTAGTTTATTAATATAAAAGTTATAAAAGTATTACTAATCGATTCAGCATAGTCGAAAAACCCCTGTGTGTAAGTTTTCGTGGAAAAATATTGATTTTGGGTCAAGTTTCAAACTACTCTAGCCCCCAAAAGGCATTTAATATCAGTTGAATTACTCAAAATTACAAGATGAATTACTCAAATGGATTCGTGAGCAGAGAAATGCAAAACTGAAAATCTCAAGACAGACGATTCGAAAAGAGGCATTGAAGTTGGGATCAGTGTCGATCGATCGAGGAATCAAACAACAATGTCAAGGCTAGTGAAGGGTGGCTACAAAAGTTTATGAAACGGCACAAACTTTCTTCTCGGATTCCTACTGAATTCTTAAAAACAATTACTTTTGTGAACAGTAGTCGCTTGCGAAAACTATTTTGAAAATTTGTGAAATGTTTAAATTTATTTCTGGAGTTTCTGATAAGAGTTGAAAAATCGAAGGACAACTCAGCGGGGTGTTGAGAAATAGAAGCACAGATGCTTCTATTGGAATAATTACGATATTTTGATCAGTGTTTTTTTGAAAACAAACTTTTCAATGGATCTTCCCACGATGTTTTGTCATAATAATAGCATTTCTGACATAGTGGACACTCTAGTTTATGTTTGAAGGCTTGCGCTGTGTTCAGTTTTCTCAATCGGTTGAAACAACCATTGCACAGGGCATGCCCACAATAAAGCGCAAACGGCTCGCGTTGAGAATTTGCGATTGAATCTAAGA
The DNA here is from genome assembly GCA_958450365.1 of Mesorhabditis belari. NCBI lineage: Eukaryota > Metazoa > Nematoda > Chromadorea > Rhabditida > Rhabditidae > Mesorhabditis > Mesorhabditis belari. The sequence goes on from CAUEEP010000873.1 coordinate 153,224, forward strand.
ACAATGTCTTTTCATTTTCGGTCTCAATGTCAATAAGAGTACAACGGAAAAATTTTTCAAGCTTTACCCATTAGATAAACCGAACTCTTCTAAAAGTTCACTTTAAATGGGGTCAAGACGAGTTTTCCGTTGTGCTCTTATTGACATTTGACAAGAAATCTAACAACTCATTTATTGAATCTCTCGGAATTAGACTTACACTCTTCATGGCAAATCGGACATTCAGGAATCGTGATTGATTCAGACACTAACACATAGCCATTTTTCGCATTATCGAGAACAAAGCAGCCATTTGAGAGAAATTCTGAAGTAGTTGGAAGTTATGAGCGGTAAAATGGCTAAGAACTCACCCAATAAATAGTAAGACGGATTCGGGCAATAACCAAAGCAATTGATATCTTTGCATTGATGTGCTCGTTTCGTTTGTTCAATCGCTTTTTGCTCTTTGTAGCATTTCATGCAGACCGATTGAATGTCAAGACACCAACTTTGTGTCGGTGCACGATCACTGTTTGCTGTTTTTGAATCTGAAAATGAGAAAATAACTGGTTAGGACTATTTTTGTGAAACTTACACGGAGTTGCACAAAGCGGGCAATTCAGCGATTTGAAAGTGGAAATTCCAGAGGTCATTTTGGTCGCTTTTTCGTGGAAAATAGCCCTGGAAACACTGATCTTCATTCGATTGATTGATAAAAAAATGAAAAGAAAGGCGTTTTTTCTTGTCTTGTGCGTTTTGTTGCAACACAAAAATGAACTGTCTGACTGTTTTCTTGGAAAAAGGCTTTAAAAAAGAACCTTTTTCTAAACCCCAATAAAATGAAGAAAATTCTTGCATTCTATTCTTGCAATAAAAGATCTCAATGGCTGATCGTTGAAGATAACTGCTACTACAAATAACTGCTACTACGTGATCCTCACCGTTTCCATCGCCGTCGCCTAACATTTCGTCACGTTGGCGTCAACAATCGCCAATTTCATCATCTACACCACTTTGTGGCAGTTGGCCAATTTACTAAATAGGTATACATAATGAAAAACATTTTATTTACCCTATTTTCAGCATTTCCTACATGGCATACCTTGTCAATAGAAAGCCGAAAGATCTCGAATCATCACAGCCGATTCGGTGGGCTTGGAATTGACTTCCACTCCATTTCGTCGGCTTTTTCAGCTGAATATCTTTTGATCTTCATCAAAAAGATATTCAGCTGAATGTGATCTTAAGATATTCAGCCACAAAACTAGCAAATCTGCATCTGAACTAGCGAATTCACATCTGAAGTGAAAGAGTGGATTTTATTTAAATCCCAAAAGCTGTGTTTCTTCGAATAAACCTCTTATAATATCAAGCTTTCTAGAGGCATTTCACTGAATTTCCCTGCAAGTTCTTAATCTTACCCTTGATCTGTGTTTGAAGACATTTCAGCCAGAGTAAGAAGCCCAATACGGTATTAAAAGTTTTTTTGAACTTTTAATACCGTAAGAAGTAGACACGTCTATTATTAAAATTTTGCACACAACAAAAAGCTCAAAAGAGTTTATGCTTGGAAAAGTGTTCCGATAAATACAAATAAAACGATGCCACCGAATGAATGTTCGGCACTCTGATTCGGATCATTTATTTTCCCTTTAATACTCGGTATGACAAGATTTGAAGGAGCCAGACGACACTCACACTAAACGATTTGATTTTTTGATTTATCCAAAATCAATAGGGTTTTTTTGTTAAAAAGCACCTCTTGAATGATTAGTCCAAAGATGATCAGATAAAACAACAAATAATTCGTGCCACTCATCACAGAAATTGATTATTTAAAAAAGAAATTTGGCTGACTAAAGCTAGAGGAAATTGGCTCAATGTCATTTGATATCTCTTGAAATTTTGCATATTGGGGCTCTGAAGTGGCCACTTTTGAACTCTATTTCAAAAAGTGTTTGCATGAGTTGAGAAAAAATGAATTTGAACTTGATTTCAATTTTTTTAAAAATTTTTTTCTAATATGTTTTTGTAAACAATTTTCTCTTAGAAAATCTTTTTTCTATCTTTTTTTTGGTTTTATAAAGAACGAATAGTGTAAACAACGTTTTTGAAAAAGAACTGGGCAATTAAACCGAAGCGGTATCATCGTTTTTCATCTGAAAAGAACACATAGTTAGTCAACTTTTTATTAGACTACAGGATTGGTATTGTAAGTGTAATAGAACCGCTATATACTTACAGTCCCGTCCTTTTAGTAGTGCTCTACCTATCATTTTCTGTCTTGTCTCAAAGTCTAGGGCTCACTGGAGAAACCCAGGAAATGTTTAGATATAAAAGTCAAAAATCGGTTGATTAATATAAACATTATTCGTAAAAAGTAGCCTGATTCTGTCCAATAAAATTCTTAAAACGAACGGAAGCAATAATTGACCGAATGGCCATTTTGTAGTGTGTCGGAAGTAGACTCCATCGAAAGAGACGGCAAAGAAACGGGAAACCGAGATAACCAATTGCCAGTATTGACTAAACTCGATGAAATTGTACTCGACTGTAGGATAGTATGCGATGGAGAAGCAGATATTTCCCAAATCATAGGAACATTGAAATGGTTCCGGGAGATTGTCAGAGGCTACATATCAATAGTTTAGCAGAGCATAGCTGATAGCAAAGATAGGCTTGGTCACGTTCTCAACCATAGCTAACAACCTGTAACAATGTCTTTTGGCTAGTGATATTGTTCTTTTTCTTCTTTTCTACAATTATATCCCTTTTTAAAGTCACCTGATTGGTAAAGTCAATTGGTTATTCGTGGCTGAGAAGTAAATGACAAACGGAGCAGTGAAGAGGCTCAAAGCCATCACCTAAAGAATTCGAAATCTCTGCAGGACCAGTTATTAGATCCAAAATTAGATAAAAATAGTCGGAATAGAAAATTTATTGGCTTATACAGGATGAGGCATAATTATGGTAATACGCTTTTTTGTAAATATCTCGGCAATTTTTTGATGGAAAAAAATCTCACAAACTCTTTTTTATTGGTATTGGTCTTTTTGATATGAGTAGAATGGTTAACTAATTCTCTACAAAATCACATTTAAAAGAAAATTCAAACAGCGCCTCCGCTCAAGAAAAAGCCATTTTTTCACAAAAGCTACAAACTGTGATCTAGAAAAAACCATTATTGGGATCTTCCTGCAAATTTGGCAACTTAAGTAATTGAATGTGCTCTATCTTTTTTATATAAACACCAAAGAAGGTTTATGTGAAAGAAACTGTTCAAATGATGAGTCGGACTCTTTGCCATTTTAACCAGCTGCGTTTGGAAGTTCATAAACTCCACGAAAGAAAAGCTTTGTGGAATCTCTCAAAAGTGATTTTGTAGAGAAATAGTGGATCCTTTTGATGAAACCAAACGTATGTTTAAAGAAGGCTTTATGTGTGCAAAAAGTCCCTTTAAAGTTTGGCGCCGACTCATTCTCCCCAACCCAATAAATAAAAATTGGGAAGTTTTTCTATGGTGGATTTTTTGGTTTTTGCTGAAAACTAAATTGGCTTAGCTTTGGGACGTCTCAAAGTTCGCCCCTCCGACAAGCCATTTTATGAGATTTTCGAATTCACAAAAAGCGCTCTAAAGCGCTTTGAGCTATTTTTTAGTGTCTATCTTATCAGTTCACTATCCACCTTAAAATTAAATATGATGATGCGTGAATTAAACTTTTAAAAATCTCCGAAAATGCTTTTCGAAAACCCCCAAGTCGGAGCTTTTTCAGTGAGGTCCTGGTCTTGGTCTTTTTATCAGTTTAATCACTCAACATTGAAGGGCAACGATGTCTAAAAATGTGTGCGCTTCACTTTTTGTTATATTGGTTCATCATTGCTCTACTGAGTACAACATCTTGACCAGCGATCAAGTCGTATACAAGTGATCTTGCGCCCTCGAGGAACCGAAGTAATCCGGCTTTGGCAACTCGATAGGATTCACCCAACGGGAAATGGGACTTTGGCGAAATGGGATTCGTAATGGACACGCTGACATCAATCGAATACATCAATCTTATGCTCGACATTAGTGAAAACGAGTAGTAAAGTGGTGCCTACTTTGGTTTTTTGTAAAGTTATACAAAAAAAGATATGCTGACTTTTTGGAAAGGCACGCAAAGGTACCGAGATTTGTGCAGTGCAGAGCGATTTTCGCTCTTTTATTATACACCAAACATTATCACATATTCTTGAAGGTGAAAAATTCAAAAAGATCTCATCTTGTCAAGTACATCAATTTGTTTCATCAAATAGCACGAATCTTTTGTTTTTCATTGCCACAAAATCAAGAATTACTAGGTAAAATTAGCGTTAGAAGAAAAAAGAGACAAAATTCTGGCAGAACATTTACGAGGTCACTAAAAAAAAGCAGTAAACAGTTAAGGGTATCATCCATTTCCAAAAAGCAACTCCAAGCACTCGGTGCTTTCGTTTATTTGGCGCTTTTTTTCCACAGGTTTAAAGAATGGTCGAAAAGGAGAATCTTCTTGGAAAACTGACATTTGATAGGGTTTTATTGGGATGAGTTCTTTCTTCAATTTAATCCAAAAATTCGCAATCTTTCGTTTCATCCAATTTCTTTCACGTTCCTCGTCTTCCTCAATGGGATGTGGCCATCCTAAATTTTGCTATAAATATCGTATTTCTTCTTTTTAGAAAACCCGGCTTGAATATAAAACCAGTCTTATTCGAGATATCACTTATTTTCTATTTTGCGCTCAAATTACCGGATCCGAAATCAGAAAAGTAAGCTCAAAAGCGTAGTTTTATTCGGTTCTATGTTTTTTTTTCTGGTTTTTCATATTTTATTGCGTTAATTCAACAGTCCTGGAAGCAAAAGTTAAATGAAGCATCAGCATTCAAACTCGAAGCCGTTCATTTTTCAAAAGAGAAATTGTTGAAAAGTTGAAAATGCTCGTTGAAAGCTGAATATCGCGCTATTGGAGGGGAAACTAGCAAAACTCTTGTATGAAGTTCTGATGAGGATAAAAACAATGGTTATGAGAGCGTAAACGATTCGATTTGGAGCTTGGAAGCGTTTAAAGGTGTTCTAGGTGATTTGGGTTTACTTGAGAACGACTACGAATCAAGTAGTGATGAAGGATAATTATATAACCTAAAATTTACGTGATTTATTCCTTTCTTGTTTCCTTTTTCGAAGTTATTTTGTTATAGATTCTGGTTTCATACATATTCGAAGAAATACGGTAAAGGTTTTGATGAATTTCAAGAAAATTAACTTGTACCTTCATTCCAACATCTCATACTTTTAGCCATTGGTTCAATAAACTCTCGTAGATCATTCAGTGCAATGTACACTAAACCGCGGCAAGTTACCCGACAACACACCGAGATTGATTCCAAATGAAAGTCTTCCGTGAAAAACGAGTTCTCCTTTGGTGGCAAGAGACCCATAAACAGTCCGGATCTTCGAATTTCTTCTTCGTTTTCAGCATGGCAAGAGAAAAATTGACGATAAGGGAAAAGGAGGTAAGCGTCGTCATCTTCTTCTGGTTCCTCATCGACTAGCACAAAAAAGAAGCCGATCGATGGGTCTCTTTTGGTGTCAAGATCTTGTAGGAGTTGATTGATTAGGTACAAGTGAGTGTCGAGATGTGCGAGCTGATTATCCCAAAAGTGCAACAAACGGAATGATCTCTCGAAAAGTGTGTGCACATCGAGCATTTCCAATGCGCTCACACGATCACAACGACAAAACTCCGAATAGTGGCCGCTTCCGAATTCCTCATCCCATAGCTCGAAATTCAGTCTACAACCCGGCAACGAGTTGATAAAGAAGATGTATCCAGTGAAGGGCGTTTTCTTCTCGTGTTCGAGAGTTTTTCTTGTAAATTCTCGAATTCCCTCACTCATTTTAGAATGAAAATTCCCTTCAATAGAGGGTAAATGTGCTTCAAAGTCAGTCGGATTCGAGAAATGCGTCAATAGCTCTATAAAGTTCGGGGTTTTTGGAGTTTCTGTTAAAGCAAATCTTCGAACAGCTTCTTTCTTTTCGTAGAGAGCTCTTCGAATGTCCTCGATATCGATGACATGCTCGGTACTTTTCCTTTCCGAACTACCTGATCCTGGTCGAATTTCACTAAGATCTTTTCGAAAAATGAGACGAAACCCTTGACACCACTCGTCTCTTGAGCCATTCCCAAAGAAAACGGGGAATCGCATTCTCTGGGTGAAAATGTAATGCAACTGTTCGATATTTCCAATGGCAATCTCTAGTAAATTCGTTAGCTCCTGCCATGTCAAAATCAAGCAATTACACAAATTCAAAACCTTCATCGCAAAATTGTAGCAATAATACTGCAAAAAGAAATCAAAAGTGATTAGTGTGAAGAAAATTTTCGCTACTTTTTTCACTTTCTTTGTTGAAGCTCCATGCTCTCGGAAGTATTTTTCACCCCATTTAGGATTTCCATGTCGGAACGTTTCATCGGGTTCAATCAATGAAACAAAACCAATAAAATCTTCCATTTCTTTTCTGATAAGCTTTTGTTGTTCAGTAGTCATTTGTCGAATAGCCTTTAAGAAACGTTTAGCTATTTTCCTTCGGACTTCATTTACATGAAGAAAATCAGAGTGAAAGTTGCCGATCTCGATGTGATCAAAATCTCCAAAATCACAGGCATTTGCCTTAACTCTGATTCGATCAAAGTGAGTCTATCGATCGATTTTGCTCATCATTTGAAAGCCAATAATGGACTCTTGAATTCTGGATTCTTTCGAAATTTGTAAAGATGTAAAAGCAAGCTCTGAGAGGTGAAATGAAGATTCTATTGATGTCATTCTTGTTTGGTTATTTGAAGGCGCGATCTCGTAGCTGATTTCCTGAAAAGAAACTATTTGTTCCAGATTGATGAAACTTTTAACAAACTTTTTCTTTCGGCATCTTCTCTTGAGACTGTTCTCGATAATGAAAGTCCCAAAGTGTTGAGGAAAGCGGTGGGATGAGCAAATCGGTTTCGCTTTTGTCGATCGTTACCGATTCTTCATGTTCTTCAAGATGTGTACTCAAGCTTCTCACATCCTGAAATCAAGGGAATTTTTGATTAACTTTGAACATCTTCTGATCAAAAACCTTTTGTCTTGGAGTCTCTTGTAAAGCGGAAAGTGAGATGGTTGAAATATGAAGATCATCGTCGTCGTCGTCAAAATGAATATCATCTTTCGTTAATTGCTTTAACTTTCGCTCCTCAAACCTCCTTTCTGGCTTTACTTGCAATCGAGAGAATTTCTAGGATGAGTTCAACTTCGTAAAAAGTGCAGTACAAGTACATTTACATTGATCGGAAACAAGTGATCGGAAAGTTTTGTTTTAATTTTGCCCGAATTCCAAAGTGAATATTTCGATGGAAACTCAACCGATTCTTAAGCTCTTTTCTGTTTTGTAGCCAAAACATTTCTCTATAAAAACTTCCGTACTTTGTGAGTTGAAGGCCACCTATATTTTTGATTCTTTTCACTTCCCCGGGGGTAATCAGCGTTTTTTTGCGCGCTTTAAAGGCAAATTTGTGTCTTTCACACGTAAATTTGATGGAGATTTCGCTTTAAATATTGCTTTAAATATTTAAATATATAAATTTAGCCCTCATTAACAAGTTAAGACCTGTTAACTTAAAACCACGCCCACAAAGCCTAAAAAGCAGGGCTAAAAAGATAAAAAAAGAGCTTTATAAGCAAGGCTAAAAAGAGAAAAACATCGTTAATCCGACAAAAATTACAATGGCTGCAAGAGTTGGAATCAACGCCTTGAGGGACATGACTCTGCTGGAGTTTAGTGCAAAGCTCCTCCCTTCAGACAGCCAGTTTGAAGAATGGCTGATGGATATCGGACTCCTTCACAAAGCTTGAACCTGCCCTTCCCACCAAAACAAAGACAGGAAGGTGTATCGCATTTAAATTTGCATTTAAAGCGCAAAAGCTTCTTAGCTTAGTTTTCAACTTTTCGAAAGTTGGGTTTGTTGATTGAAAACCTTCTTTTAAAATGCCAAATTCATGTTCAGCAACCTCGATTACCCCCGGGCGAGCGAAAAAGTCAAAAATGATTTTACCTCTTTTTTTTGTAGTGATTCCACCACTTCGAGAGCCTGCGAGCCCGAATTGAAGCGCAAATACAAGGGTGTTGATCGATCGGAACAGCTAAATTGTAAGGTAAAAGTTGATTTCTCAAATTTACCTTTTGACCAAACCGTGCAATTCTGCAAGTTCAAGGGAATTTTTCGTGAAACTAATCGGGACTAAGGCCGCCGTCAATTTTCTGGAATGTTTTTTTTTCTTTTTGCTCATTGCTTGTCAACTAAACCGTCTCTCGATCACCTCCCAGAGCACCAATCCTGCAGCAAAGACATCGATTTGATGGGAAAGCTAAAAGAAATAAAAGGAAAGTATAGACTTTATTCTAAAAGTGTACCTCGTAGTCAGCTTGACATTTTTCCGGTGGCTTGTATGGCCAAGTTCCGCCATCAACACCATCATCTTTTAAATCGAGTCGTCGCATTATGCCGAAATCACCAATTTTCAATGCGAACTCTTTGTTGACAAAAATACTTAAAATCAATAAAATCAATTCCAAATCGAAACTGAACTTTTCCGGTTTTATATCTTGATGAATGACCTTCCGATCTTCTAAATAAACCAAGGCCGTAAACATTTCTTTTGCCCATTGAAGAACGGTAGCCACTGTGTAGTAGAGGTTCGGATCATTGATTACTAAACCTATGTTTTATAAGAGAAGATCACGACGGTGATGTGGAGATGGAAAATGAGACCTAGACCTAGAAATTTCTCGCTGATTCTGACACTATAAGTTTTTGCAAAATGACGTGGAATCGCGAGGTATCTGGCAAAAACTTTTTGGTATACAGGCTATGCAAGAATTACGGCTTCGCCTTTTCAGCAGATTGTCACAAAAGAATCAGAACTATATCGAGTACTTCGCAGGTTTCGCAGGTTGAGGACTCCACATCATCTTCATCGTCTACGAGAAGGCTTTGAGCGCTTTGAAGCTCAAAGCCCTGAAAAATCTCAAATAATAAAAGCAACCCGAATTGAGAAATTGATGAAAATTAAGGGTATTCTAGAGAAAGAAGTAGGAAAAAACTTACAGATCGAATTTTGCTTCGCAATGTTGAAATAAGGCAAATGGCTATTAGAATTAACCGGTCTCTCAACGATCCACTCAAAGATTTTCAAGCGAGTCATGGTTGAATCCAAAGTTAGGAAAAGCATAGGTTTCTGTTCCAGAAGGATTACAAAGTTTGTGTCCAAACGAAGTCTTCGCGATCAAGGAAAACTACAGGCCGATCCCGATACTTTTGTTTAACGAATTCACGACAATATAAAGCGCACAAGTCCAGCATTGTTTGCGAAATTTGATCAAACGGGAATCAGCCGAGAGTTGCAGGGAACTAGATTATTAGCTTTTCGAGGTGTCAAGACGGTGAAGCGCCTTGTCCAAAACCAGAATTCTCTCACTCATTTGATAACCTACATGCCAACAGTATGAGATGGGACGCTCCTGAAAAAAAGCTTTAATCGTGATTCAGATGGAAACTTCACTTTACAACACAAAATCTTGTTGTGGAAAGTCGCCAATCACGCTGAAGAAACATGTTGCAAAATACATTCGGGAAATTACTTGTGACGGTGGAACACCTAACAGACATACTTTGATTCTTGACTCCTGGACCTCGTTGAAAGACCATGACTCCATTCGTCAAGCTGTTCCTCCAGGACATACGATCACAGTAGAAAACATTCCTCCAGGCGATGGATGTTTATTACTTTAGGCCTATTAAGCAGTTGATCAAAAGGACTTTTACTTGCTTTTTTGATTCACGAGATTGATTTCTCCATTCATTCCGGGATTGATTTCTCCATTCATTCCGGGATTGATTAACATCATATCAGTTGTTCATGTTCAGTTCAGTTCATGTTCATGTTCAGTTCAATGGAAGCTCCTTCTTTTAAATCACTTCTTCAATACGCGTGGATTCAGTACATTGTTTTGTTCCTTTTCAAACACCAGCTGATGTGTAAAAAAAAGAAAGTAAGAGGATTCGAATCTACGAGCATTTGACTTGTACGCAAGCACTCTACCACTTCCCTTGTTAGTTTGACAAAAGAAAAATCGATCAGCTTTTTGTCGATTGAAGTCAGAAGAAAATTTTGAAAGTCCTCAAGAAGAGTTGAAAATTTGACACCCAAACGTTTAGCTTTCCATTTGATTACACAAAAAGAGACAACCTTTTCTCAGTGATCCCTCTTCGCAAAACTCCATAAATATTGGAAAATGGCCGCCTTGATACTCGTAATCGGTGGGTTGATCGCGATATTTGACGATATTCGGATGCACCAATTCTTTCAGAATTTCCAATTCCTTTGCAGGGAAGCCGTGATGAATTTCTTTCATCACCAGCTTTCTAAAGACTAAAAAGTCGGTACCGTTTCTAAGGACTCACGCGTTGCCATGCGTCAACAAAAACACTCTTCCAAAACCGCCGAAACCGATTTCAAAAGAGGAAAATGCCTCCATTGAAACAACAATGAGAAAATAGAAAGAGACTTTTGGAAATTATTGCATTTGTGAGAACAAGTCGAAAGCGGCGGCTCTTATCACTTTTTTTTCTCTTATTCTCTTCTCTTATTAAAATTTCGCAAAAAAAGATCAAAGTAAAGACTCAAATCGATTTTTCGCTAGTTCTTTTTGATCAAGCTGCCCAAAAAAGGCAATATTTGATATGGAAGGAAAGTCCAGTCCGTTTTTTGGGAGAGAGTGGAAACTTTCTTCAAAAGCCTTATAAAAGCTTTAAAACGGGATGAATCTAAAAACTGTTTTCCTCTCTTGAATCTCCTTGAGTTTAACTTTCGAATAAAGCTAGATATGTTTGGTTGCGCTTGAGAACATCTCCCAAAAACCGACTGGATTTTTTTTCCTACCACAATGATTGAATAAAGTTTAGAACGGTCTCCAATCTCTTTACAATTAACAAATAGTTTTTTTGCCTAGAAATTTTTTATATAATATTATTGACTTCAGTGTGGTTGCATTAATTTTAAATAATAATTTTTTTCGATTGTTGAACATTTGATACGCGCCCCGCCCTCTTTGTCATTGCCAATCGAACTTTGAGCTCAAATATCTTGGTGTTGGGTTGTTCAATTTAAATAGTTTTTGTACCAATCGACAGAGAAAGACTTGGCGCATCCAATGATACCAATAACTTACAAATTGGATAACCAACACCAATATATTTGAGCTCGAAGTTAGATTGACAATGGCAAAAGGGGTGGGGCGTGTATCAAATGTCTGATAACTACTTTTTTCAGAATACCTGTCCGTAAAAGACTCCGGACGGTTTTTTCAGATTCTCAACTATCGCTCGAAAAATCAAGGAGTCGAGTACAGCAAATGCTTTGAAATTAAAAATAAAACCTCCACTAAGCACTCAAACGATGGCACAATAGTAATTTTATACAGTAAGAGTAAATGCACAGAATCATTCAAATTTCGGTCTTTTTTCCAGATTCACTCTGCTCATTGAGTGTGCTTCGTTCTGAAAAATAAGTGTGGTTCTTGATAGGTTCAAGTCAAAGGCTTAGAAAAGGTCCGTTTCTTCGTTTCTTGTTTTGAAGATAACAGAATCTGTTTAATACAAAAAGAGTGATGGGTGTACGGTTAAACGCGAAACTTCTCTAAAAACACAAGACCTGCGACTGAGTTGATGGAGGTCCATTGAACGAGTGGAAGCTGAATCGGGTGCCGCACAAATGAACGCCAATTCTGTAGCCCCGTCGACTGTTGGCCACGTTTGGGTGTCCAAATCCAAGTATGGGTGCCATCCTCTTGCCTCGCTGTCTGAAGGTTTAAAAAATTCTCCTCACAACAGTGTATTTGGTTTGCTTACGATTCGGTCGAGTACTAAGCCTTTCACTCAAATTCATTTTCTAATTGAATAAGTCTAAAGCTATCAAATGAAATACAGTTTCTCATTGGATAGCTCAATCATTTCTCTTGTAAATGACTTTTGAAAGTCTTCGATAAGCACTTAAAAATGGTACGTCTGTCTTTCAAAAGATTTTGACGGCGGGACTCGAACCCACCGCAAGTCCCCGTATCGGTTCTATAGTCCGCACACTATCCTCTAAGCCGCACAGCCGCCGACACTATCCACTACCCTGCCCTATCTTCCCTCGCTTGTGGCACGCTCTATTGGCGATTTTTCGAAAACTTCAAAAACTTTAAAGCTTCAAAAGTTGGTCGAAACTTCAAACTTCAAGGCATTTTTCTCGCCAGGATTTTAATTTTTTTCAAAAACTGAATAGATATTTGGATTGTCCCCATTGCCGACTGTTTGCATTCCGAGCTTATCCTGAAACGTCAGCTCAGTTTGGATCATTTCGATGCTCCACTCAACACAATATTAACAAAAAACGCACGTTCTGATGCAAAATTGTAGTAATCATCGGGTGTTCCATCAGTCCAAAACCAGACCGGTCCAAAGCAACAACTGTAGAAACCCAACCAAAACTTGTTACCGAGATTTAAGGCGGCTAAAAAATGGGCACTAAATGGACGATAAAAATGAGAACTTCCAAAAAATTTGGCTAAAGCGGCGTTTTGGAAAGCATTGTGAATCGAGGGAAGATTGCCACCGGTTGATTGGCAAAACGACGAGGCGGATGACCAATTACCTGAAAGTTGAGAGGGTTTGACAAGTGCTTTAGCTGTGCTTATAGAAAGAAGTTTTGATATAATTTTCGCAAAGTTCTTCGACTTTCTCGTGATATCGCAGCTTTAACTGGGCTTTGATTTACTTTTTCCTGAGTAAATGAGTCACTATATTGAAGTTTTCTCAAAAAAGTTGTGAGGCTGATCGAACGAAAAAACATTTGCTCCACAAAAATGCTTGTCTCTTCACAAGGAAAGCTGCAAATTTCTCATAAATAAACAGCAAACATTTACCCGTTTTTCCCGTCATGAGAAAACACTGCTGAAGAGCTGGTTCAAGTGAATATCCATCGGGGCAAACAGCAACAATCTCCCTAACTTTGAACAGGAGTAACAGGGCCGCGATTGAGGTTTTCATTTGTCAGAGTGAACTGAGATAAACCGTTTTTCTAGTTTCCCTTATCAGAGATGCTCTTTGAGACAGTTCATTTCGAGTCAATGGATGTCACAAAATATCCCGAGATCTTCACAAAATACACTTTTGGAGAAAATTTGAGAAGCCTTGACACTCAACGTTTTTTGCTTTTTTCAAATTTCAGAATTGCTAATTTTGAGTTTCTGAGTAAAATATTGAACAAAAGTGTTGAAAATAAGCTGTAAATTCTACCAAGTTTTATGGAAAATCGTTAATTCTAGACGGAGCTAGGTACTAGAGAAAAATAGCCCATAATTCTTGAACACCTTGTAGAATACAAGTCTAATTCAAAAAGTCTAGAATAGTCTTGTCAAAAAGTCCTTTCAACATTTTTAATGTAATTCTTTTGTGTGAACTTGACTGATTGACCTTTTACGACCAAAGAGAAGATTCAAAGCATTCATTCAGTTGTTCACCAACGTTTCACTCACAGCGATCCCAAATGGGCTCTCATTGCTCTAAAGAACTCAAAACCTCAGTGAATGAGGGTGCTTTTGCTCTAGATAAGTGGGTAAACTATGCTCTTGCTTTCTTTCAATTCAAGAAAAAAAGAAAATTTACATAAAATCCACAGACAAGACTGAGATGACCAAATGAAATGAGCCATATATCATACGACGCAGAATTTTACGCTGATTCCGATGCTGCTATGCGTTTTTGCAAAATGATTCGGAAACGCAGGAAATCTGGCAAATTAGAGGACAAAAGTCAGTAAAAAATAAGGCTTCTTTCACCGTCTAAATATATGGGCTTGTGGTCTAGTGGATAGGGGTCTTGTCTCTGAAACAAGCTGTCAAGTTTTTGCTCGGGTTCGATTCCTTCCTTTGGTTTTTATTTTATTTTGATGTTTAGCTGCTCGAATTCGCTCTATTTTTACTTTGCAATAAGTATTATGACATATTTTAATTGATAACAAACAAAATAACACATGTGACAACAATCTATAAAGTGAATGCATGAAATTAATTTGAGCTATAATTTGATCTCAAGCTTGTTTGCCAGATTTCTCGCATTTCCGAATCATTTTTCAAAAACGAATAGCAAAATTTCTGTTTTTTTTTGGTGACACTTCAAACGACAAATTTATAAGATAAAACTGGATTTTTTGAGAAAAAATGGTTTTGTTCGTCTTCAAATACCTCTCTAATGCCACTTTTGAAGCCAAAATAAACTATTCGTCTTAGGTGAAACTTTGTTTTCGGAAAATCCATTCAAAAACAGTAACTCGTTGCTTATTCGATGGAATCTTTCACTGCAAAAATGTTTATTAATCTTGCGACTTGGCTTCCCAGATCGTATCTTTCATCTTGCCAGCCATCATTTTGAGGAATTCGGCGAAATCTATGGTCCGATCTCCGTCCGAATCTCCTTTTGACATCAAATTCGCGAGCTCGTTCTCGTTAAGGCTCGTCCCGAGTGACTCCATCACTATTTTCAGCTCATTCGCCGTGATCGTACCCGTTCGATCCTTGTCAAAGACGCTGAATGCCGCTTTGAACTCGGCCAGTTGCTTTTCGGAAAAAGACGTCATTGCAAGAGAGATTCTTCTGAAAATCCATTTGATTAACGCAAATTATGATTACAGTAAATAAAGCAAAAAAATGAATCCATTTGACAAGACTTGTATTCTAGACTTTTTGAATTAGACTTGTATTTTACAAGGTGTTCAAGAATTATGGGCTATTTTTCTCTAGTACCTAGCTCCGTCTAGAATTAACGATTTTGCATAAAACTTGGTAGAATTTACAGCTTATTTTTAACACTTTTATTCAATATTTTACTCAGAAACTCAAAATTGCAATTCTATAGAACTTAAGAGCCTCTGGGACGCGGTTTCTTGCGAGCAAATTTTGAACATAAACAATTACTATTCAAAAATGTAGCAAACAGCTTAGGTTTTCTAGATTTGTAATTTAGGCATTTACAAGGGTTTCATCCATGATTGTATAGTTATTATTAAAGTAACTCTTGAAGTTCAAAATTTGGTTACAAGGAACAGCGGTTCGCTTCAGGTCCCAGAGGACCTGAAGCGGATTTTTGGGGAATTGCTAATTTTGAGTTTCTGAGTAAAATATTGAACAAAAGTGTTGAAAATAAGCAGTAAATTCTACCAAAAAAGTTACCAATAATTAATTGATTACCAATAATAACTAGGCGGAGCTAGGCATTAAAGAAAAAGTGC
The DNA here is from genome assembly GCA_958450365.1 of Mesorhabditis belari. Lineage (NCBI taxonomy): Eukaryota > Metazoa > Nematoda > Chromadorea > Rhabditida > Rhabditidae > Mesorhabditis > Mesorhabditis belari. The sequence goes on from CAUEEP010000873.1 coordinate 168,587, forward strand.
CCGTAATTCTTGAACACCCTGTACAAGTTAGTATAATGAAATGTTGGTCAAAACTAACTTTAAGTTACCATAATAAATGTAAATATAAGTATTTAGATAAATAGCAAAGATTAATAATAGTTGGTTAGGTTTTAAAGTTTTAAGAAAATCGTTAGTCATTAGATTTAGCAGTAAAGCAATACTGGATTTCCTTTTATTCGCTTGATACTTTTAAAATTGAAAATCGTAAGCATCAGATTGGAAAGAAAGTTCTCGGGAAAAGTTTGCATGTTAATTTCTCAAAAACCAAGCCATGAATTCTTTCCAGATTTTTTGGTGAACTTGACTATATTTCAAAAAGTTTTTGACAAAAAAAATTAGAGTGGGCTTCAGGTAAAAAAAATAAGAGATTTCTTCAGCTGAAGTGACCGAAGTGACTTGAGTGGCCAGCCTTTAAACAAGTTTTTAATGGGTTAATGGATAAGCAATGGGTTCCATTCAAAACCTAAAATCAAGTACTTAAAATAGGGAAAATTTGTGATTAAGGCAACCTTTCAGAATCACCTATTTTAGCAAACACTCAGTGCCAAGAAGATGACACTGAAAAATGATTTTTTCAAATGCAGCTTCTCTATAAAAAAATTCTTGGCCAAAAATAGAGATTATAGAGCGTATTGCTCATTTATGCTAGCTTTACCTCATAAGGAATTGTTTTTCTAGTGCAAAAAGTGAGCTGAATAATGAATAATAGCTGGAAAATAAGACTTTTTCAAAAATCTCTATAATTTTAAGGAAAAGCTGCACTCATTTTTTACGAGTAATTTCTTGGAGTCGAATTGTAAATAATAGAAGAAAAAGTTCTTGAATTGTTGGATTCGTTTTTAAGAAATTCCAGTCAAACTTTTCCGAGAACTTTCTTTCCAACCTTATATTATAGAATTGCTAATTTTAAGTTTCTAAGTAAAGTATTGACGTAAAGTGTTGAAAATAAGCAGTAAATTCTACCAAGATTCATGGAAAATGGTTAACTCTAGACGAAGCTAGAGAAAAAGTGCTCGTACTTCTGGAACACCTTGTAAAATCATTACATGATCAAAATCATGTAAGCTGTCAGTTTTCAGGCCAAGATTTTATAAAGAAATTATGTGCAAAAGTTTAGGAACATTATAAAACTCTTAAAACTTTGGCCTACTGTAGTTATGAGATCTAATCTAATGTAGTCATGAGTTATGAGAGAGAAAAATTGAATGAAAATATGTAAAGGATCTAGTTCATTTCTATTCTATCTATTTTTACTGAGTACGTTTTCTTAAAAATCAAAAGAAGAAATCAGCACTTTACTGATTGAAAAATTTGTGTACAGCCAAGAAAGAAAAGTTTCACAAAATTCAGAAACGACAGAGTGAGTTACGAGGGAGCCTGTCACATAAAAAATATCCATATTTTCCCACAGAAAGCTCAATTAGCGGCGTGAAAATTGTATTCTTTGAAATTTCTTTCCACCTTTTCTCGTGACATTTTTGTCTCACGCAGATGAAAATTTCCAAAAAGGCTAAAATTTTTGAGAAAATGAGTGTTTTTACGGAAAAAAACAGCAACTTCAAAATGTAGTCTCAAAAGCATCAAAATCAACATCAAAACCTGGGGTTAATTCTAGCTCTTTCTGGAGGTCCTGGCTCGAGAAAGAGCACTGAATGTGAGAAGTTGATGCTCAAGTATGGCTTCTCGAGTCTTTCATCGACAGGTGAACCTTTGAAGAATTTGTTGCTGACATTCTTTTCGTCAAAAGCTCACTGAAACTTTGTAATCAAATATAATTTTTGTTCTGCTTTGTTTTTACGTTTCAAGCTTAGCAATAGTCTTGATTTCAGTGCTCTGTTGTGTACTGTTGGAGAGTTTTCATAGCGGCACTCGGCACGCTACTTATTTCTGGGGTTTTTGAGAGCGATCTTGTCAAAATTTTAGAAGAAAATAGAATGTTTAAAGGTTTGGTAGTTAATTTTGACTAGTTAGTTTCATAATAGTTAGTTTTTAGAATCCTTTTCTGATTGTAGTCATGGTGAAAGTGAACAGAAAAGTTAAATGCAAATTTTGAGTGCCCCTCTAAACTCCCATAGCACCGGAAAAATTTCTATAAACCTCGATACCATAGAAAATCAAAAAAACGAGTGCGTAGTGCGGGTGGGCACACGTGGGAATAATGACAAGCAGTAGACCGGCAATCGCCGAACCGAAGCAGCCTTAAAGGGAAAGTTTCGAACTGACCATAAACCCACTGATGCTTTGAAACAATTTCACGACGGTGCTCACGTCGAGGGTTCCGTGGGAATGATGATTTGAATTTGAAGGCAAGTTGAGAGATAAATGGGAGGGCTGTGTAGAGGCCCACCTAGTCGTTTCTTGATTTTATTCCCAATTTTTTCAAGCCAACACGAAACTTTGAGGAAAACCCACTCTTTTGGTGTCTTTTTTGAAAATTCTTAAATTAATGAGTCTTGGAAAAGAAACTGGCTATTTCGATCTTGTTAAACCAACTTGATGCATTGGCAAATAAAGAGACTCCTTCAAAAATGTTGGCAGAAACGATTGGAGAATGTTGGCGATGAAATTCCCGGCAAACCACGCGAAACGCGACGCGAAAATCTCATTTGATGTCAGAATTTTCTTCCACGGTTATCTCTTCCTTGATGGAATCTCAAGAAATCCTCAATTTCTATTTATTTCCTACTGATGTTGATGTTGATCTCGCTGTAGGTCGGCCGTTCGACTCCCTTTACGTTTTTCTTTTTTTGAACAGTTGTTTTATAATGTTCTCTAACCCCCTTCTCTTCGTAATTGCTAAATATTCAAAAATTTTGTTCAAATCTTTCTATTTAAGTGTTCAACAACAAATATAAATATCATAAAAAACAAAAAATTTAACAAACATGAGAACATTCGATGAAATGAGTAAAACATTTGTAAAGGAGATTCACGATGAAATCAAACAAACTAGTCGAATACTTTTTGCCAACTCGGATCAAACTGGAATAAGTCGAGAGCTACATGGTGCAAGATCTCTTGCTTTTCGAGGCGAAAGGTCGGTGGAAAGACTTGTGCAAAGTCAGAACGCTCTTATCCAGAGCATTATATATTGGAGATATTGACTTTGCAAAGTGAACAAAAATAACTTTCACTTTCATCTTTCCCGCTCAATAGTTACCGTAATTCCCCTAATAAGCGCCGTACCTCAACTTTAGACACTCCCTTCTCAGCACCATTTCAAGATAACGTCATGTGTTATCTACTAAAAGATAGTAGAGAGGTAGGGCTATCTTTTGATATATAACACATGTTTATAGCTCAAAATTCGGCTCAGCACGGGGCGCCTAAAGTTGGTCATTGAAGTGGGCGGTCGTTGCAGGTATTAAGGTACAAGTTTTCGGCACCTTAAAGTGAATCGATCTATTGAACAACTTTACACTTATTTTTTTTTCAGCAAAACGGCCGCAACGGTTTGATTGTCGACTCGGCCCGCAATGGACTTGGACTTGGCCCACAATGGAATCGACTTGGCGGCAAGGTTTACTGGGTCGATCGGGGAGATTTTTTCACTTTGCTCAAAAAACGTAAGTAACTTTTTCTCTTTTGAACTGCACCTTCTTTAAACAATTATCGATAATAATGAAAATTATGTTGTTGATTAATTGTTTCTTTCGTGTTTTTTACAGTTGTTGCTGTTGTTGTCGAGTTTTGAGGTTAGAATTTCAGCTGTGCGACTTGGCGACTCGTTAATCCGAGGGTCGGGGGGTGGACTCCCAACCAAATTTCAACTTTTTTCTGCAAAAAGATCAAAGTTTACGCTACCTAGGGTAATTTTACCCGCTCATCACGAAAAACATGTTTTTAGCCTAGGTTTTTAACCAAAAAATTGACGAAATGTGATCCTGAGACTTTTTTGGGTCTGACTGAGCTCATTTAAATGCTTATAAAAATTTGAAAACGGAACGAATCAACAAATGGTCTTTGTTCCTATTGAATACTGTGTTCCTACTAAATACAGCTTTCGAACAGGACTAAACTCGTTAAGATTGATTAAGTTTGAGACCGTCTCCCAGCAAATCTGCCATTACTTATTAGCCAGCTTAATAAATGCTGAAAGAGGTGCTTAAAGTTGATATGGAGGTGAGTTCTTGGACAGTATACATCCTTGTTCCAACATATGCAATTTGTGTTCGTAAGTTTAATTAGCTTTTCGATTAACTGACTCAAAAGGGTCAAATCTGGGCGATCACTTTTTTCAGCTTATGAAGATCTTGGCTTGACTCGAGCGAAATTGTTCTTCTACTCATATGCGGCCATTTTTTGCTTCCCACCCAGCGAACAAGGGTTTGAAACTTTCTAATAAATTTTGATTATTTTCTTACACCCGTTGCGTTCTGTTTGGGTTCACACGTTTGTCTTTAAAAATGCGACACAGCCGGAACTCACAATGTTACCGCATATATCAAGTGCCCATATTGTTGCAAGTGTTTTTGCTTTAAATTTAAATTGTTGAAAAATGAAATAACGTTAATTGGAAAAAAAAAGCAGACGGGGTTTTTTTTCTGTTAACAATGCCCATTTAATCATTTTGGTCATCAAGTAACTTGAGCTATATCATGGATTTAAAAGCTTGATTTACCAAAAAGTCGACCTAATCTTAGATTAACCATCCTAACATAGAGAACTTTCTAGTTTCCTTAGAACCCGATCAGTCTATGATTAACGAAAACCAAACAATCGTGCTTTACAAGGAATTCCTCAAAAACAAAAACACCGAAGACTAAAAGAAGCTTATTATAGCTTATAAAAGACAAATTGATTATTGCGGAGCATTTCCTTTGTCGACCACAAATGGATTGATGGAAGTGATCGAGTAAGCGGAGTGAAAACTGAAATACACTTTTGAAATTTTCAAAATCTTTCACACAATTGTGCCTCACGTTTCCTTCGCCTTGATTTTAATGCAGAAGCTGAAGATCTCGAGGGTTCGGAGACGGAATGCCTAAACCAATCAAATATTTTCTAAGCTAAGATATATTACATATAAACTCTATGTTTTTATTAGTAGTTCTCCTTTTTCTTACCTTCACTAGGAGGACGATGATGCACACGTTGAATGTAGGGAACAGATTGGCGATCACGGGACTGTATGGGCACAGGGAGCTCAGACCTAAAAATGTAAGCATTTTATTTAAAAGATGGAAAAGACCCAGGCCTAATAAGTTGAAATGGACCAATTCTTGGCTATTTATATCAGTTCTTTGTCAAACTAACCAAGAAATCCTCCCCATATCACCATTGTACATGGGATTATCTCCGTGATACACGTGACGCACAACTGGAAACTCATTTTATAAAAGGTAAGATGATTGATTTGATTCTTCTAATCATAGTTTGCGCTAGTGAAAGTTGTACCAAATATTGGTACCAAAATTTGTATAAGTTGAGAAAAAAAGAACCCTTTTGTAGATTGCCTTTCGAATTGTAAACATTTTTCGCATTGTTGACTGAATATCTTGTATTTGTATTTTTCCTATTAGCTTGGTAAATATGAAAGGTTATTTTTTTGATCATTTTTAACACGACAGAAAAATTTATTTAAACACTTTCAAAATCAAATGTATTCACCACAAGCAGCATTAATAACTTCTTTCCAACGTCGCCCCAAATCACGAATGCTGTCCTCGTAAAATTGAAGATTTTTAGAGGCAAAATAGTTGGCAACCCAATTTTCAATGTCCTGCTTTTGCTTGAACTGCTTTCCAGAAACCGCTTGTTTCATAGACTGAAAGAGGTGGTAATCCGATGGGGCTAGGTCAGGGCTGTATGGTGGGTGAGGAAGAAGTTTCCATCCCGACTTATCGATCTGTTCGTGGGCGATCTTTGAAATGTGCGGCCTAGCATTGTCGTGAAGAAATCTGACCTTTGATGGATCGATCCGCTTTTTCCTCAGTGCTTGATGGACTCGACCCAGTTGTTCTGCGTAAAGTCTTCCATCAACAGTCTCGCCTTTATCTAATACTTCAAGATAAACCAATCCCGTAGTATTCCACCACACACAGAGCATAACTTTCTTCCCGTGTATCGGAGGCTTCGGGATTGGATGAGGGGTCTGCTTCGAACTGAGCCACTGTCCATGGAGTTGAATGTTTTCATACGGAAGCCAAGTCTCATCAGATGTCAAAAAATACTTCCAAAAGTCACGATGGTGAGCTTTGCGTAGAAGAAAAGAGCTCAGGGTGACTCGTATGGCTTTGTGAGCATCAGTGAGGTCGTGGGGGAGCCATTTCCCGCTTCGATATGATTTCCCAAGAACGTATAAATGGTTTTAAATGGTAACATGAGTGCATCCGAACTTTCCTGCTAATTTTCTACACTTTTGCGATGGATCCAAGTCGACCTCGTTCAGTAACAGCTGATCGTCCAAAGTAATCGGTGGCTTCCCATGTGGTGCATCTTCCCATGACTCGTTTCCCGTTTTGAAGCGATCGTACCAAACATAACATTGTTTGTAATTAAGAGCAGCTTCTCCAAAAACAGTACAAATGTTCTGATGGCATTCCGTAGCTTTCTTGTTTAACTTGAATTCAAAGAATATGGCAGCCCTGATTTTAAATTTTTGGTCATCCATCTTTGTCGAGCTGAAACATAGCAAATATTATTCAAAACAAAAAAGTTTTTGCAAAAAAACATAAGCACATTTTGAGATATTATTGAGAAAAATCCTAGATAGTGAATGTTCTTCGTAACGACAGGGCAATGTTTTTTGTGAAAAATAACCTTTCATATTTACTAAGCTAAGAAGTTTATCGATTGTGATCAGATATCGCTATCAATTAAGGAAAAAGCATCTCCGCTCGGATAAAAGATTGGAGAGAAAACAGTCGTATAGAAGTCATATTTTGAGTTGTTAATATTTGTGAAAACGGCGAATCATGTACCTGGGCAGTCAAGATGGCCACGAGTTGTGCTTGAGCCTCTCGAGTGGCCTGTGAACAAACGACCGTTTTCACGTGTCCATGGCTAAATACACAAGTTTAGCCTAATTCGGTTTTGGCCATATCTTTTTTGAGACCAAAAAACTTACAGTTTCCAAGTGATAAAAACGTTCAATTGGAAAATGATGCCGGACATGAAAGACAGCGCTAGAGCTCCATTTAAATCCAACCATCGAATACCATCAGTATCCTAGACAATAGACATTTGAAAACTCACTAAATCCAATTTTTAGCCTTTTTACCTCTGAATTTCCTCTGAATCTGAATGAACTTCCTTATTTCAGTTTTTTTTTCGTACTTTAGCTAATCAACGTCAGAAAGTTTTCAAAAGCGACCACAATTAGGGGCTTATTAAAAGTTGTAAAGGGTTCTCGACTAGCAATTATCTCTCAGGACTTTATGAACCTAATCATTTTGAAAACAAAGAAAAGAAATGTGAAAGTAACGCGGTTTTTTCTACCCAGAATTGTCCCCCAGTGAAGCCATCGGTTGTGAGATTCACTTGAAACATTTCATAGATCATTCGAGCTCGATCACCGAGTCGTTCCACGGTTGGCTGAAACATTCGAAGATTTATACAATGTTTACCAACAATTCACATACAAAAAAACAGAAAATATCTCTTATAAGGGAATGTTCTAAACGGAAGGTATGAGATTTTAATGGCAAGAAGATGCAAACACCATTCGTGGAATCCAGTACTGGATTTATTTTTTGCCAGGGAGCCCGCATTATCGAGAAAAAACGCGTTTAGAATTCGGGCATCTACTCGGAAGGTGGCTCCTGGAGGCTAAGAGGTCGGTAAACTCGGTAAAATGTGGCCCGATGGCCTAGTGGGTAGTGCGCCCGCAGCGAATTTTGCTCTCGGATTCAAATTCGATAAAGACTACTTACAGGGTCAAGCCAGAAATGAATGTGACTGTTTTGGATGAGCCATACCTCATTCGATAGATCTCATGATGAAAAATTAGCTCTCCAAAGTTAGCTCTACAACGAGAAATGGGGCCGCCAAGGAGCAAAAATGACGTTTTTGACCCTCCATGACAGGGCTGGAACTTTCTACTGAATCAATATTTTTGAATAATCTTTTTTTTGCATATAATAGAACTTGAATGAAACTAAAAAATAAACTTTCATTAATTATAGAAACTTACGATGTTCCTATTAAAAAAAATTCATTAAACTTTGGCTAAAATCAATAGCTTTGAAATGTAAAATTTTATAAATACTTTGGGAATTAAATTTTACTATTTTTTAGTTTCATTCAAGTTCTATTAAATACAAAAATTTATGCAAAAATATTGATTCAGTAAAAAGTTCCAACCCCATCAAGGAGGGTAAAAAAAATGTCATTTTTACTCCTTGTCCGCCCCTCGTTGTAGAGTTACTTTGGACAGCTAATTTTTTGCTCATCAATATTCATCACGAGATCTATTGAATGAGGTATCACTCATCTCAAACGGTCACATTCAATTCGGATCATTCCCTTTTTAGCCTCCAGGAGTCATTTTCCGAGTAGATGCTCAAATTTTAAACGCGTTTTTCTCGAGAATGCGGTCTCCTTGACAAAAACTAAATCCAGTACTGGATTGCCGAATGGTGTTTGCATCTTCTTGCCATCAAAATCGCATACCTTCCGTTTAGAACATTCCTTTCTTGGCCAACCTCTTGTGTAGCGATGATCATGAAAAGCCAGAGAGCACTGAAGGCAATTGGAGAGAAGATCACAAAGAAGAGACCGAGTTTTGTATCGAAAATGAAGGACATTTTTCTAGAATTATTGATATACATACATATTATAGTTGTTATAGCTACTTTGGGTAGCAGGCTTGCATTTTTGTATAGAACTCATCCTACCTAGTTTTACTAAATTAATGAGGAAATTACTTGAAAAACCTCGGCTTGTGAAGCAGTTTTGATTGTCAAACATAACTATTTAATAATTTCCAGATCTTTAAACTAACCCAGTGATCGTGCAATATCTATAGAGAGTGTGAACGAAAGAGAAAACGAAACCAGCACAAAAAATGAGATTCTGAGCGATGGCCCCGTAACGGCTCCATTCAGCACCGAATGTCACCAAACGAAGGCTGAATATTGTGTAGCCGTGGTTGTCATTCACAAACATCTGCAATGGGAATAGGCTAACAAAGATGAAAGATAACCCAAAAAGTGAGAATGGTCAACTCCTTGCTTTATCATAGTACTGTTTTCTTATGCCCACACTTACTGGGTCAACGGTCATCGTGCCAAGAGCATAGCAGAACGTGTAGATGGTGCTGATCATGAGGAAACCCGAATAGGCGCTCGCCACTCGCCGATTCGTCCAAATCACGTAGAACAGGAAGATGTTCAGGAGAAGGCCCACAGCTGGAATCGCCGTCAAGAGAAGCGTCAAATAATGCATCCCTAGGATGAATTCATTTAAATGAAACTTACAATAAAGCGAAAGTGGAAAAGAATTAAGAGCTATTTTAAGATCTCTGCTTTTCGAATTGAATCTCTAACGATAGTTTCTCTAGAATGGTGGAGCAATATAATACATATAAAGTTTTCTCTATTCTTTAGTTCTAGTACAGGTGAAACTGAAAAGAGATGGATCTTGGTCTTGGATCAATGTACGCAGTGTGCTCACACTTTTCTATGAAAAGAATGAATTTCTATGAATTTTTATATGAATTTTCCTGTCAAAAGAAGTTTTCCTACCCTACCCCAATCATGCCAAAAATGTTTCCTACGGCTTAAGAAATAAAAAAAGAGCTTTTTTCGGAAAACCAACTATTCTGTTAAGAGTTAAGTGAGGAAAATTATATGCCAAGTATTGAGAACAGTGATCCTTGACCATAAAATTAAGATTCTAGAACATTTGATACGCGCCCCGTGAATGAATGAAAGAAGAATAGGCCGTCCAAGTCAAAGATCGTTCTCATCCACGACACCCTCATGTTGCAAAACTGACTCGCTCTAAAATTAACAGCCTTGGTTGGGAACTTTTGGCGCATCCCGCATACAGTCCGGACCTTGCCCCTTCTGATTCCTATTTCTTCCGGACCATGAGTAATGAGCTTGCGGGAGAACACTTCAATTCGGAAGAAGCAGTCAAAAATTGGCTCCAAAAGTTTTTCGATTCAAAACCAAAATCTTACTACGAACGAGGACTCCGCAAATTGCCTGTAAAATGGGCAGAAGTCGTCAATAATAATGGAAATTATTTGGAATGAATTTATGGTTTTATGTTGAATAAATTTTAGTTCAAAATCCCGCAGTTTTCAATTCACCAACCCAATAAATATAAAGCTTTCTCTATTCTTTAGTTCTAGTACAGGTGAAACTGAAAAGGGATGGTTCCTGGTCTTGGATCAATGTAGCAGTGTGCTCACTTTTCTATGAAAAGAATTAATTTCTATGAATTTCTATATGAATTTTCCTGTCAAAAAAGCTTTCCTACCTTACCCCAATCATGCCAAAAACCTTTCCTACGGCTTAAGAAATAAAAAAAGAGCTTTTTTCGGAAAACCAACTATTCTGTTAAGAGTTAAGTGAGGAAAATTATATGCCAAGTATTGAGAACAGTGATCCTTGACCATAAAATTAAGATTCTAGAACATTTGTTACGCGCCCCGCCCCTTTTCCCATTGACAATCCAACTTTAAACTCAAATATCTTGGTGTTGGGCTGTCCAATTGAAATAGTTTTTATACCAATCGAAAAAGAAAGACTTGGCGTATTCAATGATACCAAGAATATTTAAATTGAACAGTCCAACACCAAGATATTTGAGCTCAAAGTTAGATTGCCAATGGTAAAAGGGGCGGAGCGTGGGCAATGTAAACTTTTCTTTATACTCAAAAAGTAAATTACTCTACATTTGATACGCGCCCCGCCCCTTTTCCCATTGACAATCCAACTTTTCTTCCGTAGAGAATTTGATGCGCCTTTGTGAGAAATTATTGGGTTTCAAGTCTACTCGAACATCCTTTGTACTCAAAAAATAATTGCTGATCTCCGCATTTTTTCATTTTTATGCCGATAATTGCTGGTTTCTTTCCTTCAAACGTTAGGAGGAAGGATCAAAGTTGAGGAAGTTATTAGAAGTACCATGTAGCCGAGAAATCGGATGACATTTTCAAGAGATTTTGTCAAGAGGCAAAAAGATGTGTCGATGTAGCGAACTTTGTAAAATTACTGGATTCAACTAGTGCGGAAATGAATTGTTTTTGAGAGAATTCGAGAAATGTTCGCATTGGCTCGTAGGCTATGATCGAACTAGACTATAAACAAAGTTATCTTGCGAAAGGTTTCCAAGTGATTTCTCAGAGAATGAGTACAAAGTAGAAACGTTAACATCCAATTTTATGTATGGTTAGTGCTTTACTTAGTTCAAAACCTATTTATTGTATAATTAAATGGTTTTTGTACCGAGGATTTTTGGATTGAAGAATTGAATTGAAAAGAAAATTGAAAATCAATTCACTGAAGTTTCGATGGAAAACTATGAAAATTTAATCTTTTATATCAAATGAATTTAACAGATTAATTCGACTCGGCTCTATGTGTCTATTCCCTAAATTCGGATCTGAGTCATTGTCTACGGGTGCCTAGTTTTGAATACTCAAAAAGATAACACTGAAACTTTTATGTTTTGATTTTTATCTTAGAAACTCACCAGCTTTTTGAACTGTTTTTGTCGAAATTTCTTGCAAACAGCGCCGATTCTGATTAATTCTGGACATTCAATATATCATTAAAAATTTTTGAAAATATGGAAACTATAAAAGACTAAAAACAAAAAAGAAAGTTGGTTTATATATAAAAAAATAATCTCCGTCCGTCTGTGCGCGCAGTACGCGAGCGGGACGCTTTAAGTATTTTGAAAAGCGCTGAAAACGTGGCTAATGAAATTTCATGTATTAGGTTGGCGACATTGAAATATTTCGTTTTTGAGCAACAACAAAATTTATTCGTAAAAATAAACTAGAAACAATTAATCAACAATAGATTCCCCACAGCTACCAATAACATTTTTCTATCTTTGACGCAAATTATGGATACTCTCTTGAAAAAATTGTGCTGGTTTTGATTGAAAGAAAGCAGAGACTCATTTTTTGATGTCGTCAATGTTCTGGAACTTGTGTCTTTCGAGTGAATGCCGAATACTTCGAAAGAAATGGTAGTCAGACGGGGCAATATCTGGACTATAAGGCGGATGAACTAGAAGTTCCCAGCCCAATTGCTCAATCTTCTCTTGCGTAATTTTGGCAACGTGAGGACAGGCATTGTCTTGTAGTAATCGCACCGTTGTCGGATCAATGCCTTTTGAGCGAAGAACCGCGTCCGCGCGATCTAGTTGTTGAACGTAAAGCTTGCATCAGCAGTCTGACCAGAAGTTAACACTTCGAAATGAACCAGGCCTCGGGTATTCCACCAAACCGATAGCATAACTTTCTTTCCGTGAAAACCTGGTTTAGGTATTGGCTTTGGAATTTCTCCCGGGTCGAGCCATTGTCTTATCCTTGTAATATTGTCATAATGAATCCATTTCTTATCAGAAGTTAAAATTCCAAAATCCACTATTCTTGGAAATTCTATGCAAATTTCCTGAACAAAGAACTCTGATGGCTTTGCTTGCATCGCTTAGTGAATGTGGAATCCATTTTCCAGCTTTATTGAGCTTGCTCAATTCATGCAAATGGTTTTCGGTTGTTTTATGATCACAATTAAAATATTCCGCAAGTTCACATGCAGTCTTTATCGGATCACTTTCGATTATCTGCTTCAAATCGTTGTTTGTCCTCGTCCCAGATCTTCCAGACTTCCGTCACCCTTTCGAAATCTTTTGAACAAGTTTTGACATTGATGAACATTTACACACTCAATTCTCTACTTTAACAGGTTTTTTTTGTACAGAAAAGATGCTTTTGTATACGAGTAAGTTTTTATTGTTTACAAGTACGTTTTTTACTATTCTGTAATGTATATATCTCTAGAAAAAAAAGTGAAAAATGGAGGTTTCGCTTCTCGCTTTTCGTTTCTTTTTCTTTCTATGTCTTTTTTTGAGCTTTAGTCTTGCTAATTTTCGACGTGATCCTCGACAATTTCACTTTTTACTCCCTAGAGACTTGGCAAACGAATAAAATGATAAAACTTTAGAAGATTCTTGTAATTTATTGGGTTGGTGAATTGAAAACTGCCGGCTATTGTCATATTTGACAGTTTGAGCACTTTCTTCAAAAGAAACCCATTTTGGTGTCAATGGAAAAGTTGTAGAGAATCAAAAATTAAGTTTATATCCAAATTTTCAGAACGATTCAAAAGCTGGTTTTCCGGAAATGCCAAACTTACGAATTTTCACAAAACTTGCATTTTAAGCGAAACTACTAAGTGTATCTTTTTGGAAATTTGGCTATAACCCTAATTTTTGATTCTCTACAACTTTTCTATTGACACCAAAATGGGTTTCTTTTGAAGAAAGTGCTCAAACTGGGACATCTCCAGGCCTCCATTTTTGAGTCTTACACTTGTCTCACACACAAACCAAAATCCTACTACGAAAGAGGAACCCGCAAATTGCCTGTAAAATGGGCAGAAGTCGTCAATAATAATGGAAATTATTTGGAATGAATTCATGGTTTTATGTTGAATAAATTTTAGTTCAAAGTCCGGCGGTTTTTCAACCCAATAGAAAAACAAAATGCAGGAAAATGTTCGGAATCAACGGTGCTAAATTTCTAGGGGAAGAAGGATTGAGCAGAGGAAAGTGCTGTGAACAAAACTCGTCAAATTGCTGCGTTTAATCAAAACATTTAAATTTTTCATTTTCTAGCATTTAGCCTGCAAAACACAAATACTAATTAGATTAGAGGCAAAAAAATCATTTTCGGAAATTTGAACGGGGGAAAGAGAAGGGCGCAGAATAGAAGGCAGCCAAGCGAATCTCCGATTGATACACATAATGGTAGTTCTAGGCTTCATCATAAGCATGTAGAATCTCGTCGTTTCAAACATTTTTGAGCACTTTGAACGTAGAAACGTCCTCAAACCACACAAATCGGTGTTTCTTTCTTGGTCATTTCATTCTTCGATCTAACAATGAGCACTTAAGTAGAGTTGGGTACAAGGTGTGACACCAAAAGAGGAATCCGCAAATTGCCTGTAAAATGGGCAGAAGTCTGAATAATCATGGAAACTATTTCGAATGAATTCATGGTTTTATGTTGAATAAATTTTAGTTCAAAGTCCGGCAGTTTTTAATTCACCAACCCAATAGCACAGAAAACAAGATTTCAGTTCTAATTATTCTCTGATTTGCGAACACATTTCATAACTCATGTTTTTGAATGAGGGAGATGTTGAAATAAAGTTCGAGAGAGTTTCACAAAGGTTTGTTGCCTCTGAAATCTCTCTAAAGAATCATTTCATTATAAGGATCACTTCTGGGGTGAATATTTGTAAACTGACTAATGGCTTTTTTAAAATCATCCCAAAATGGGATGAAATGAGAAAGTTTGAAAACGCTATGATTCGATTGACATTTGATTTTTCAACAACCGTGCACATAAAGATCTGGTCTGCCTCGTAATCGCCAACTGTTTAATCGCTAATTCTAGTTCTGCTAAACATTTCAAAAACAAATCTAAAAATAGATCACTGTGAAGATCTCCAGAAAACCATTTCTCATGGTTACCTGCGAAACAAAAACAAATAAAAGTTCTTTTATCAATTTGTCTAATGACTGAACTCTTTCAACTTCTTGGAGACTTCACGCGTTTCGATGAAATAAGAATAGAATTAGCAGAACTTTGAACAATTGTAATCACTCATTACAATTTGATTAATCACAAAACGGAAACCAAAACCTATTAAGAGACAGCTGCTAATTATCATTTTCAGCCACCACACGAGCGTTCAACTTAGAACACCGAAAACTGAATTTTTTTCAATTTGCTGTATTTATTGATTTACAGCACTGTCCCCAAAGTTGCAAAGTAGTTTCATTCGTAAAGTTTCAGTTTCAAAGTAGTCAACTTTTCAAATGTCGATTGAATTGGTGAGCGTCGACTCTTTTCCAATCATTCAACGATGGCTATCGATTTACAGCGGTAGCTTTTGTCTTATCAAAGCTTGATTTAAGCTTTAATTTGAAGTACCGGCTCTGTTCTTCAACTTACTTGGCGTCTACATCATTTATGTGGGCACACCGAAACGACTCGGAAGCTATAAATACTATCTGTTAACCATGCAGGTATCAATTTCGCATTTGTTGGAAACTTTGTGACATAAACCTTTCACATTTTGGTATAAACGTGCTTTCTTTCAGCTGACCGGTGCAGCGTTTGACTTCGGTTTGATCTTTTTCACTTTTCCCATCTCAGCCATGCCCATGTTGGAGGGTATTTCCTTGGATTCGCCAGCTCTTTTGGGGTTTCGACCCCGTCACAGTTTGTGAGTTTCGTCCATTGAAAACCGAGACTAAACAATCAAATCAAAGTCAAAACCAATCAGTCGAAGACTTACAGTCAAAGTCAAAACGCCTAGTTCAAAGCGAAAATGCTTTCAGGGTTTTGCAATGACTCTTTTTCTGTATTTTATCGCAACGATTACTGTCACAATTTTTTACAAACAACAGTCGATTCTCCCGGAAAGTCATTTGCTAAAACAAGGCAAAGGGTGCGTTAAAAATGAAATATTAGGTTGGAAAGGTCAAAGTGAAAATTTCGGTCTGAATGCTTTTGGTGCTGGGAAATACCGATAAGAAGAGAAGAAAAAAATTCGCACTTTGACCTTTCCAACCTAATAGATTAAGTTTTTGTTATTCGAAAAAGTAACATTTCAGAGTGAAACAGCTTTTTGTTTTCGCCTTCTTTGTACAGCCACTCATCTTCGAATCTCTTCTGTTTATTTTATGCCAAAAGAACGATCTTGAACAAGCGATTCGAGATCAAACAAAGGTTCAACAAAATGGTGTAAACCTTTGAGAAAAACGATACAAATTATTTTGAAAGGAAATATTCGGTTGAGTACTAATTCTTGATAACACTTCTACGTTTTGATTTTTAGAAATAACTACTGTATTAAATAAATGCAAATTTCTATTGATTTTCTAAAAGTAGCTTTTGGGAGATTAAGAAAAGCTCTGGTTTTAGAGATTTTATGGTGGAAAGAAGTTGAGGGAACGGTGAACGCTCGATAAAGCGATTCCAGCACTTTCTTTCACAGAAACTAAGTTTAACTAAGCTTTGGGAATAGATCTCATATTAGGCTGTCCAGGAAGTCTTTTCGTTCCTTTTCGTACCTCCATTTAAAACCAACAAATGCCCGAATTGAACTACGGTTTGTTTCATTAGAAAGGGCAATTATTTTTCTGCAGAATAACATTAAAATTGGGTTTTAAAATGTCTTATGTTTGGATATTTTTGGTAGCGTGCAGTCGGGTAGTCAAAAAGGGTGACGGCTCGATGAAGCAACTTAGAATATTTTAGCTAAGGAAACCTATCTTTGAGTCGATAGATAAAGCAAAAAAAGTTAAACATAAAGCCGAATTCTCAGCTCAATTTGTCTAATTGCTTTAGTTATACGTCGATTTGAAGAATTTTCAGTAAAACACGAACCACTGCGCAAATCCGTTTCAAAACGAACTTAAATTTGCTTCAAAAGATTGCAAATTCAACCATAAACAACTTTTATTTGAAGAAAATTTGAATTGTATTGGTGCTTTAATTATTGGGTTGGTGAATTGAAAACTGCCGGATTTTGAACTAAAATTTATTGAACATAAAACCATAAATTGATTCCAAATAATTTCCATTATTATTGACGACTTGTGCCCATTTTACAGGCAATTTGCGGATTCCTCTTTCGCAGTAGGATTTTGGTTTGTATGTGAGACAAGTGTGAGTCTCAAAAATGGAGGAGATGTCCCAGTTTGAGCACTTTCTTCAAAAGAAACCCATTTTGGTGTCAATAGAAAAGTTGTAGAGAATCAAAAATTAGGCTTATAGCCAAATTTCCAAAAAGATACACTTAGTAGTTTCGCTTAAAATGCAAGTTTTGTGAAAATTCGTAAGTTTGGCATTTCCGGAAAACCAGCTTTTGAATCGTTCTGAAAATTTGGATATAAACTTAATTTTTGATTCTCTACAACTTTTCCATTGACACCAAAATGGGTTTCTTTTGAAGAAAGTGCTCAAACTGTCACATATGACAATAGCCGGCAGTTTTCAATTCACCAACCAACCACCAATTCACCAATTTATTAAAACCAAAAATTGAATAGGGGTTATCAAAAATGAGTACTCAGCCTAATATTAACGTTTAACGTAAGTGGCGTTGTTTTCAGTATAACCCTGCAATGATCAACTTCATCAATCATACCGGCTTTTACGCTATTTCCGGAGGAATCCATGGCGATATAGACGGCTTGGCCCTACTCTATTTTGCCCTTATTGGAGTGACAGGTCTTGGTGGGTGCTTAGTAAAATGGTGGCTTATTTTTCGATTACCCAAAACTTCTGTAATCTCATGCGAAAAGAAAACGTGGTTGCGACTGTTGTAGATGTTTTTCTGCTCTAATTATCCTGTTTTTTCTTAGTTTTGATAACATTTTTTAGCGCTGATCCTCCCAACTTATCACAGTCTTCATCAACAGCGACGTTTGATGAGCAAAAAGACACTGCGCTTTCAGAGGCTATGGCTCCGAAATCTCACTATTCAGGTAAGTGTTTAAAAGCTTTATTAGTTTACTGCAAGTGTTTTTACTTTTTTCATTGCAGGTGCTCATCTTTATCGGTGTTGTTTTCGTGCCTTTTTGTTGGGAGACCGCAGTTGCCTTGGGATGGCCCGAGTCTGCTCCACTAAGCGGTTCGTCGATTTCAATCTTTGCCGTTTCTTTTCATTGCAATCTTTTTTTCCAGCTTATACAATCTGGACAACAGCCATCGGATGCTCACATGGGACTTTATCAACGGTGGTTCTTCTCTTTGTCTATGATAGCTATCGAAAACGATTGTTTGAGTCGGTGAAAATGGTGATCGGAAACAGGAAGGTGATGAAGTGATCAATGAAATTTTTATAGAAGAGTTTAGAAAGATCAAAGGATTTCTGTCACAGCAACTTCTGTTATGAGTCAGCAGAAGTCAAGGAAATAGCATCACAAAGGATTTTCGTTTCGAATTTTAGACCTATCCAAACTGCTCGATGATTCAATAAATTTTTTTAATCAAATTTTTGTTTAGCAAAACGAATGATGAACACAGAAACATCAATTTTCACTTTTTTAAATGTACAACTTTGTGATGTTGTTTTTTTTTCTTAAAAATTCTTTTCTGATAAACGTTTCCTTTCAGAGCTATTGGTGATCATTTCGAGGAGATCTGCGAGAAATATTTGAGTGAGTTGAGATTGTGCAACACAGGGATTGAGGTGTATAAGCTTTTACACTAGTAAAAAGAACTTAACAAACTTTTAGATGCTCATCAACGAGTTCAGCGGCTCTTCTCAATAGAAAATTCTCGTATTTCCTTTGTTGTGATTATGATTTATGATTTATAATTCAATTTTTCAATTTTTCTTGAAAAATTTAATTTTCAATAGGGTTTCAGCACAAATAAATTCCTATTATGGCCCTTAAAAGAACTAAAAAGACAATTGTTAAGGTGCATTTTTTCGGTTGATTCATCAAAATTCAAACACAAGTCGAGAAAATCTGATAGATAAATTGAAATCATTTTTTGACGGGCAAAGAGCTCACCCGACCACGTCGACCCGATCGATGAGAGGTTTTTGATAGAAGAAATTCTTGCGCTTCTGATCTCGGATGTTCAAAAGTAGGGGCTGATTGTGGAGCTTCATCTTCTCCAAGTCATTACTCAAAACCCACAACTTCTCCACCAACATAGCTCCTTTTTGTGATCCTCCACCGATTCTCTTCAGTCAATTTATCGGCTTGAATAAGCAAACTGACATTGTGATCAGTAATCTGTGCGTTGGTATTTATTTCTCCACAAACAAAAGCGACTAAACACATCATTTGCCATCAATACAAAAAATAGAAAGAACCAGAGCAGTTTCATAAAAAAAACATGCATTCAGTCGGTTCCGTTTTTAGAAAAGTTTTTCAGTTCAGTTTTTTCTCGACGTTTTTCATGGTCTTTTATCAGTGTAATTCCCGGAAGAACCTTATAACTTTCAAATAACTTTCAAATGAACCTAAAAACTTTCAAATGATAAATAACTCTTCAGGGCAACTAGATTCTTTCAAAGTTGAAAAATCGCAACGTGTTTTTGTTATAACCGTTGGCATTAAACAATGGCCATATTAGCACGAGTTTTTATGGTCGTTTTGTAAAGTGCAAAGTAAGAAGAAGATTTTATTGTTCTCAAAACCCATCAAAAGTTTTGCAAGAGAGTTTTCGAGTGAAAAAAAGAAGAAATAAAAGATTGTGCAGATGTAAAACAAGGGAAAGAACGTCAATCGGGTGGATAGTCCACCGTAGCCTCGGCTCGCATTTCATTGCTGATTTCGTTGCAAAATAAAAAGGCCCAGTTTCCAAAATAGCACCTATTCTTTGACTTTTCTTTCTTATTTTTATTCCAATTCGAATTAGCGATGTTCAGCTACAAGTCTGAAGGTAATTTTACATTAAAGTTGACGAATGGGTTCAAGTTTTTTTTTATCGCCAGTGAATTGGGGTTCACAAAAAGCATGCGTTTTCAAATTTACAAGCTCAACCTTTCAGATCCTCCAAAATGCCATTGGAACTGTCGAAGGCTTCCTCTCAACTCTCTCCCAGCACAGCTGAAAGAAATGCTCGTCGAGAAGCTGCCGATAACTTCGTGCACATCGTTGATGAAAGTGAACAAGAGATTGAGAGGATTTCTCATTCAATGTGACCTTTTTCGGAAACGGAGAATCCAGAAGATCCGTCTTACCTCGTATCGATCGAACACCATTTTTGTGGAGATCCGGGACGACGACTCTCTGGCCAATCAAATCGCCATCTTCTACAACTTCAACAATCAATTCGTCGAGGTCGAAGGGGCAAAAGTTTGTAGATCGGAAAATGGCGTCTGTGTCCCAAAAAACCCACTCCCAAACCTGCTCAAATCGATCAAGTATTGCGAGTGTCTATCGGTCGATGAATGGTTGCAGCACTCGATTCTCCCGCTACATATTGCCTTCGCTAGGGTCTTCGAGTTCACTCCTCAGGGATCTCTCTCGGTTTCTCTCAGACGTCATCAATCCATCATTACAACAATGAAGTCTCTGTGGCTTTGGTTTAGCTCTTGTGATCATTTCAAGAAAGCCATCCGAGAGATCTTCCCGAAAGAGGGGAACGGCACCGAGGCGCTGCTCTCGACGGCGATTCCCCCACCAGACTACTTGGGTCTTGTGTCCTATTCGAGCGATAGTTGTACATGGGATATTCTGAGAGGAAATGATGAGATTGCAAGTGTCGATGAGGAAGATCGACGAAACGTGATACTCGACGAGTACAATGAGCATCGGTGGATGAATAAGGAATGGCTAGAGAAAAAGAGTGACTTCATCTCAAGGGACATGCGCGAGTTGAGGGAGAGACAATGCCAATACCTAAATGTTCTTGAAAATGCCACGAGAGGATACGCGATAATTCTGTGGGAGAGAAAGGAGAAAGGCAAGGAAAAAAGGCTTTATCTCGTTTGTTTTTTCTTACGTTAGACAAGAGGTCCACCTATTTTTAGAGTTGCCTATGAAATAAAACTCTTTTATTACTGAAAATCACTTCGCATACTCTTTTTTCTGCACTTGTCTTTTGGCATTAAGTGTGCACTTTGAATAATTTGGCTTGATTTTCAATTAATTAAGTTTTTTTCTCACTTCAAACAAAAATTTACAACAAAGGTCGCCTCACTATTGTTAAAGCTCTGTATTTTTGAGATCCATTCAGCATTCTATCAAACTTTCGAACTGATCGTCTTTCTAACAATGGTAAATTGAAGGGTTCAAAATTTTGACGAAATTAAAGTGTATTTGACAAGTATAAACCAAACAGAACAATGCACAATATACCGAATTTACACAAATTCATTGGGAGAAATTAACAAAAAACATATTTCTGAAAAGATTTAGATAGGAAACAGTACAGGTGAATGAGTAAACACAAGGTATGGAACATAAAAGCTAATGATACGCAAGACTAGACATCGACTAGACAGATAAGGTATTTACAAAGAGTTATCAAAGAGAGCACGTGAAAACTAATTTTTGTTTTTGATTCATCAACTTTTTTAGTTGAGCCAATTGCAAGACAGCCTCGATCACCGCGATTTTTGGCTTGTGGATTGGCGATGTGTCATGGATGCTGAGAAGAAGGAAAAATCGTTGAGGGAAGTGGAAATGTAAAAGCACAGTCAGCACAGTTTTGTTTTTCATATTTTTTAGGTGGATCAAATGCCTCACGAGCTTTGCAATCTTTCAATCAATAAGGTTCAAACGTAATTTGTGGCCTTTACTATCAGCGTGAAGCATCGAAAAACCCGCCTTTATAGCTAGCAAAATAACGGGGCTATAATCAATAAGAATCAATAATATAATCAATAAAAGCCTTTGGACGTAGCTATAGTTTACTTTCTGCTAGTTTTCCAAGACTATTTTTTCCAGTTTTAGTGAAGGGCTAGTGGGAGGATTTGATCAGCTGATGAGCTTTGGATGGCCCCTCCAAAGCTGCCACGAACATTTGCTCAGTGGCTGATTTCGGGAGGATGATTGAAATGAATAAGTTTGCAAAGAATAGACTTTTCATAGTGCAAAAATTACGAGCAATGTCCACCAACAATTCTTCCAAAAATGTCCACTAATTAACGAGTCCACTAACAACTTTATAAAATTAAAAAGCCGTGTTAGTCGGCTGAATTTGCATCGAAATTGAGGGGGTTTTCTTTTCGCTTTTCGCTTTCCTCCCAAAGATCACCGAGCGGAACTCGTTCGAGAGATAGGCCATCAACCTGCAAAAATCCTATCTGATTACAGGGAATCGTTTGATCAAAATAGATTTACTCGTAAACAAACAAAACAGATTCGCTCGTAAACTCGTAAATCTAGTTTTTTTTGCCTGGAAACTAAAATTAGCAGGAATCAAGTGACCTCCAGCTAAATGGTTGGATACTACTGGGACTCGAATCCTCGATCACTGAATCTCCGGCTGTCACTCTACCGATTGAGCTATCTAAAGCTGAGATATCAGACTTGTCATAGAAGGCTAGCGACACAGGAGTCAAAGCTGTGACCCCCAGGTTCAGGTTTTCTATGGTCAATGGCTTTATGGCTTTTTTTTAGTCCACAGGAACAAGAAGTAAGGATACAACATTTACCACAATGGAAGCAAAGAGGTGAGATCATTGACGGTGATGGCGACGACGAACATATTGAACAGCAGCCAGCTGTGCACCTCACTTTCAGCGATTGTTGTTGTAATGTGCAGGAAAAGCTAAAAAAAGAGTTATTGCAAAAGACAAAAAAAACCCCTGGTTAACATCCACTTACAAGGGAATGGCCAGAAGTGGAGGTGGTTCGAGTTAAGTTATACCTCATTCGATAGATCTCATGATGAATATTGATGACCAAAGTAACTCTACAACGAGAAATTAGTTTCATTTAAGTTCTATTACATGCAAAAAAGAGTATCCAAAAATATTGATTCAGTAAAAAGTTCTAGCCCCGTCAAGGATCGCTCTAGCCCCTCTTGTCGGCTCTTTTTGCTCCTTGTCACCCGCATTTCTCGCTGGTAGAGTTACTTTGCGCGGCTAATTTTTTTGAACATCTGTATTCATCATGAGATCTATCGAATGAGGTATCACTCATCTTAAACGGTCACCTCCACTTCGGGCCTTCTGTTAGTGACCACAGTCAGTAGTTTGGCGTTTACCTTACCCCATACTATGAGCATAATTCCCGCTGTACCTGCATGGCAACGACGATCATTTCCATAAAGAACATGAACATGTTAATCGCGTGGAATCTGAGAATAATTTCATTTGCTAACTCAAAAATGAACTTTACAAGTATTTTTTAATTATTAGGCTACAAGCAAGTCTTTTCGCGATTTTTCAGAATCTCTAAACTGAACTACCAGATATCAAAAACGCTCTTTGATGCGCTCAGCTAATTTCAAAAGAAATCATAGACCTTTAGACTTGAAATTGTTTGCAAAATACAGTAAGCATAATCATAAAGATTGATTTGAAATTTTGAAGAAATAGTGTCTTGATAAAATCCGAGTCAAAAGAACGTGAAAAAATGAAATTTGACTCGGTACTGAAGCTCAATCTGAAGCTCATTTCTTCCATTAAAACTTCCCCAGAATAAAAAGTTTTGCCGCTGTTTTTTGTTTAAGATATTGATCTTTAATTTTAACAATACAAAAGTTTCGTAGCTGAAAAATTTGAGTTGAGTGAAAAGACTTTCTTGCCAACCTAATAGCAAATGAAAAATTCGGCTCTTGCGTAGTTTCCCGGAATTTTGAGCAGGTCGTCACGCTTTGAGGGCCTATAACTTTGTCCAGAAATCATACTTTTGTTAACTTTTTATATCATTTCATAGAGGACATTTCAGGCTTTCAAATAATACCAAATAGAGCTTGACATGATTTTTTATTCCCATGAAAACAAGGCTACACGACACCCGAGTTATATAGGCCTCATTTGCTCAGCGTTGGCTCTGATTTTCATGGACTGGATTGACCAACCAAGCTCTATTTGGTATTATTTGAAAGGCTGAAATGTCCTCTATACATTGATATAAAAAGTTAGCAAAAGTATTATCTCTGGACAAAGTTATAGGCCTTCGAAGCGTGACAGCTCGTTCAAAAAACCCGAATTCTTTCAAAATACCCGGAATCTACGCAAGAGTCAAAAGTTGTGACAAAATGACAGATTTTTAGGCAAAACCAAGGCACTCTCTAAAAGTGTATGAGTTTTTTGACTATTCCTTACAATCAAAAAAACTATTCGATTGGGGAGAGAGAATCAAAATCACTGGCCAAAAGCCGAAAATTGACCTGGGTAATGTAGCTGGGATGAATTATAGAATCTATTTATTATTATAAGAATTATAGAATTCATCCCAGCTACAGTACTTCTATCCTATGATGTTCCTCATGTAAACTTTTAGTGTTTAAAGAAATCGTTGAGAGATGACTGGTTTCTTTTTTTAGTCTCTTAAGTTCCCAAAATGTCATTTTTTTATCCACCCTTTTTTCTGATAATTTTCTTCTATTCTCACTTTAAATCATTGGAGTTTTTCAAATTCTTTTTTGACCCATTCGTTCGATGTTTTCGCTGTCGAATCAAGCGATAACTCGTGAAAATATTCAGAAGAAAAGTCCCACTTTCAATCACGATCAGAGTGGTTGAGACGATCACTTGGTAGTCTTTCTGCAAAAATATCTTTTATTTCTTCAAAGATACAAAAAAATGGTTAATGGTAAACACAAGACGGACTAGGAAGGTCAATATAGTAGGCATCATTTTGAGGTAGACGAGAAATTCAGCGAAAATGCGTTCATTGTGCTTGAAATCTCCCATCTGACATCCAGTTAGGATTTTTGAAAGTTAGAAAATGAATGAGACTCCTTTTTTTGGAGAGTATGGTAGCATAAAAATTCTGGCATCTTGGCGGAACACCTTAAATAGTGTCTAGACTTGAAATCATCTTCTAAATCCCTATTGTGAAATCCAATTAGCATTTTTAAAAGCTAGAAAACTAGCCAAGTTTTGTTTTTGATATAAAAAAGTTACTGTAGTCATTGCAAGTTGGAACTAGGGATCAGCTCAAACCGTGTTCACACTTAAAATGATCGTTTAGATCACTATTGTGATATCCAGTTAGCATAACCAGCTTGGTAACTCACCGAACTATTCTCGAGAATCCAATAATATCCAGGGGCTATTTTGACAAAAGTGGCTCCATAGATGGTATCGGGCGAGTTGAGAAGACACGGAAAGAGAAACATCACTGGGAGGACGATCCACCAAAAGTATGACTTCCAGTACTGAAAAACACAGTGGAAGTTTCTAGTGGCATTAGGGAAAAGCTGAAAGTATCCTTGGATCCAGGCTAGGCCGGATCTAAACTCTGATACTTTTTGAAGTCCCTAGGACCAGGGTTTGACTCTATCAAGTGGCCAGCAATCTAATTATAAGTAGATGTCACAGATTTGATTACTGATATGTTTGTCATTCTATGGAAAGGGCAAGTAATAAAACTCGATCAGCTCGATTAGCTCCATCACTCGATAAGTGAAAAACTCGAAAACAAAAGCAATTTGATTTTTACTTTATGAAAATCAATATTATTTATCTAAAAGTTATATTTCTAGAAACCTGAAACTAAACCATACAAAAAAGCTTTTAGAAAGTTTTAGTTTCTCATAGTTGGCTATCACATAACTCGTTTTTCTTATTTTAAAAAAGAAAAGAAAAACTGTGACCCACATGAGCATATTTCACAGGGAAGGCGACACAAGAAGCTCGATTGAGGGCGATCAAAAAAGTGCCGACGAATTGGATGAATATCGATGTGTCAAGCAGATAAATTAGAGGATTTGTATATGGATTTTTGGCAATTAAAGCGTATACGTCGAGAAACTCGTAACCCGTCTCGGGAAGGCGACGAATGAAGAAAGAGCATAAGAAGCAGAGCATATCCTGGAAAATGAGGGTTTGAGGAAAAGGAACCAAATCTGTAGAGAAAAGGACCGTACTCCATTTGGTGAGGGTTTCACTCAAGGGCACACTTTTTAGTAAGCATTCAACCGGAAGTCACTGATTGGGTTCCTGACAAAATCAGAGGCTTCCTAAGCCTCAAATGGCTCAATCGGTAGAATATCGGCCTGTAGATCTAACAAGGGAATGGCCAGAAGATGGTCATTTCGATTTCTGTCACATTAGTCTATGGAAGGATTGAGATCCCAGACTTTTATGGCTTAATCGACAATCGTGTTAGACCATAGCTTCAAGAATTAAGAGTTTAACCTCCACCAAGCGACCAATCATCTAACAGATGTTTACAGTTCTCTGGCAAGATTGAGCTTTCAACTTTGGATACTTTGAATACTTTGAATTTGGATTCTACTCAATAGTGTCAACCCAAATCGTTGGGTTCGATTACTAATCGAAAATCACTCACATTTGACAAACATAGGAAGAAAAGTTTCTGGAATTCCCCGGGAAATCCCTTCTTCCGATAACTATTCGTTAGGCGACAATAGGCCCAGAGAGTAGGCAATCCCATCAGAATGGCCAGAACGAGCATCGTCACTTTGCATGGGATCTCGAGTTGCAATTGATAGAGGAGATCATCCGGGGAGCTCATTGAGATTGGTAGCTGAACTGAGGTTGGAGATCTGAAAAGAAAAAGGATATGGAAAGTAAAGGCAGTTGAAAGTTACAAACATTTATATGCATTTTGCAATGGATAATGAGATTCTTGTAAAACTTTTTTGCCTGTATACCTTTGACGACTAAATGGATAGCTGAAAATTTGATGTAGTGCCCTGTTCGAAAAATTTGTACCTAATGAGAGCTAATTTTCTATTCATTTCTTTATTCCCAGGCTTTTTTATCGTTCTTGTAGCTAGCTGAAAAGTTTAAAAAAGAAAGAAATATTTAAAAGGCAGAAAATATACAAGGTAATCATGGAAATACGTGGAAACTTTCCCTTGTTTCCCACGTTAAAAGATCAAGTTTTTTTGGGGAATCTCAAAGCCACAAAATTTCACAGCTAAAAATAGAAATCCCTCTAATTTTCTACAAAAACCTTTTCTGCGAATTTTCAAAAAAGTAATAGATATGGGAAAACTCTGAAAATAGCATTTATGCAACAATTTAAATAAAGCTTTTGTCAATTTTGAGTTAGGTTTCACGAGAAATTAAGTTCATACCCGAGTTTTGACCTAAATACCTGAACTCTGTAGGTAAATGGGTCAAGATGCAAATTCCCTCTCTGCCAAACAATTTACTCTGGAAGTCACAGGTTTGCTCCCATTTTGTTATAACTTATTACTAGGGATGCTCGCGAATTGATGGATTGCTTTTGGCAAACGGTGAATACATTGATTTGTGGCAAAGCGTATACTGCTCGTAAATCGTAACCCGTCTCGGGAAGGCGACGAATGAAGAAAGAGCATAAGAAGCAGAGTATATCCTGGAAAATGAGGGTTTGTTTTCACTCAAGGGCACACCTTTTTTTACCATTGTCTTTTTCGATAATTGTTATCGAATTGAATCCACTTCTCGTCCATCGTCAAGATATTCTCAAAAAATGGTTCCTTTTCGACTTGAGAAGCAAGATATGGCTGATCGAAACGCGTGCTCCCAGATTTTCGGTGCTCACTTGATGTGGAACCCATTGTTCATTACGATTGGTTTTTCCGATTATTTCCAAATGGCAGACAATTGTTAATAGGAGATGTTCACATTGGAGATGTTTGGCAAGCTCTCGTGTTGTTTGCATTGAATCGGCTTCAATAAGTTGTTCCAATTCATTATTATCGATGGCTGCCGAGCGATGGTTCGTCTTCAAAAAATTCAATACCTTCTCAGAATCGGGCAAGCTAGAGCTGGCAGGATCTTTCGGTCATAACTTGTTCTCCAAAAGCGGAACAGAGATCACGATATGATTCGGCAGCCTCTTTGCCCAGCTTGAAATCGTAGAGAAGACATACATACTTTTGATCCACCATGATCTAAAGCAAATATCAATTAAAAAGTAAAAGCTCTGACTTAGCAAAAACCATAAAAATAAAGTAAATATCTATTCATTCCTAGGTGTAAACGGATATGGACTAGAATTTGGGTTAAGTTAAAGAGAGTGGCTCCCTTTTGATATCCAGCCATCTCTAACACCCCGACAATCCAACTCAACTCCTCCAACGTATTAGAGGGGAGTCCCTGTGAAATGATCGACCTGAACTGCAATTGCATAGACCCGGAAGATATATATCTTTATTTACAGTAGTACAATAAGACGAATAGATTACAAATGAGTGAAAGGGGAAGGGGGGACTCCAAGTGAGAGCCTCACTTGTCCTCCTAGGCAATCCCAAGGACCGCCCCTTCTCGGCGATGAAAGGGATGAGCACAGGGGAGAACACATTTACATAAAATTAGACAAACCATTCAATAATAACAATAGTAACTAAAATATCAGTTTGGCTCGGAGCTGAAATATCCAAGATTACAAATATACAAAAGAAAATCAAATAAGGTTTTCAGATAAAAAGTAGAAAATTTTCTACTGACCGAAATTTCTTTGCATCAACCTTGTATTTTTTCAATTTTGCTCCCAAAACTGCTTGAAATTGATAGTTTAGAGGAATATTTTTGAATTGAGTAGTTGTGTTTTTCAAAATTCATCACTTTTTCTTTGCGTTTTTGAGAAAGAAACTTTTCTAAACCTCTTGAATGAGTCAGAAAAGATTGTCTCATTCGTAGTCTCAAAGAGCAAGCGGGGAAACTCAATTAATTTCTCAGTCAGCACCTTCCCCTCGTTTACTTTCATTTACTTTCATTCAATTATCGGGCTTTTTTTTGTGTTTGGGTCCACGTAATTTTCTCAAAGAAATTATGCTGGAGAAAGCTTTGAATTTTTACTTCCTTAAAGTCGTTCATTTTTCTCTAAATTTCTCTTCATCCATTAAAAGTTAGTTGTCAATCTTTTAAAGCAGTTCTTTTATCTTTAAAATATAATTTTGTTTAAGTCAATAAGTGTTTGAATAACTTAATAATTATTAGTAATTATTAGTGGAATTACTTTATGCGGAATTAGTTAATAAAAGGAGAATAAGGAAGCGATTCTTGAATGTCCAATCTGTTAAAAGTTCTTCTGTTAAAAGAAGCCATTTCAATCCTTTTTTTCAATAAGCTTCCTTATTTCAAATAGCCATTGAAACAAGAATTTTCAGTATGCCAACTCACTCGTATGATCGTTCTGATTGGGAAGCCGTTGAGGACAAGATTCCGAGGTATTTATTTCAAAGAAAAATTAACTTTGCGACAAAGTTTGTAGCATTAGTTGAAAGCACAATTAGAACCCAAATTGGCTGTAGTTTCGTTTTCGGAAACTCTGCTATGAGTTCTGAAAATTCATTTGCTGTTTCAGTATTAAGCGCAAAACAGTGCTGTTGAGACAAAAGCTCTACAGGCTGATCAAAAAGTTCCCGCACAACTTTTTGTAAAAGCGGCTAGCAAATGTCTAACTTATTTTAAAAGTGATAAGTGTTATAGAGATTTAAAGTCCTAATTCTTGGCTATATTTATCTACTAAAAGCTTTCAAATTGGATGCATACAACTCATTAAACAAGCTCTTCAATGAGCTCAACACAGCACGCCGCCATTTTTGACGATTTTCTTTATGAAAACTTTTTAAAAAACCTTTTTTGTTATTGATTTCTTTAAAATGTAAGATTTATTCTCGCTTAATATAATAAGAATAAGATCTAACTGTTTTGTCAAACTTTCCTAATCAAAATTCAATTTGATTTTAAGTTCATTTTAAAGATCAAGGAGAAAAGCGAAAATTGAGCGTTTTTTGATGTTGAATTTGCATCCAGATTTTAAAGTCTGTGCTATTCTAGCTCTATAAATTCATTTAACTTCATTTTTTGAATAAGAATAATGCAAAATTATTCTGGGGAAGCCTTTCTGTTCAAAAATTGTTCAAAAATGGCGGCGTGCTGTGTTGAGCTCATTGAAGAGCTTTTTTAATGAGTTGTATGCATTCAATTCGGAAGCTTTTAGTAGATAAATGTAGCCAAGATTCCGGGCTTCAAATCTCTATAACACTTCTCATATAAGATAAACATTTACTAGCTGCTTTTACAAAAAGTTGTGAGACTTTTTGATCATCCATCCACAACTTTACCCCATTTCAGTCTCCCCACAACGGCCAATCGTTCCTCAAAAGATGACGAGCTGCGTGCCGCTTTCAAGCTCTTTGACAAAGACGGAAACGGGGTCATCTCGGCAAAAGAACTGCATCAGGCGATGGCCAACATCGGCGAAATGATCACTTATGAGGAGATCGACGTGATGATTCGAGAGGCCGACGCAAACAAAGATGGACAAGTCAACTATGAGGAGTTCTTGAAGATGTTCCAGAAGATGTGATGTAAGAATTGCTGCAAAATTGCTTTAAAAGCTTGACATTTCACCTGTACTTTCCTTTGCTTTCTAGAAATAAACCATTTTAAAATCCCCAGCTGCCCGTGGGGGCTGTATGTTTAATCACCACGCATTACAATAAAAGAAACTCTTAGATTTTGCTCATTACAGCAGGTTTCAGGCAAAGAAAAATTTAGAATTTCTCTAGAATCAGAGATTCTCCAATTGCTCTTAGCTTAAGCACTTTACAAAATTGAATACTTTAAAATACGTGGAAGAGTTCAGTTGAGAGTCCTTCACATATAAATTCAAGCGATAATAATGAAAGCCCTAGCTGGCATTTATCGGCCAAGTGCCAATACGGATGTCGGTATTTGAAACAGAGCTGTCGATCACCTTTCTCGTAATCCAATAATAAACTCCCAGTCAGTTTGGATGTTTTAACACAAGAAATTTTATGGCACACCGATGTACCAGTTTTATCTACTTTCAAAGGCTCATAACTTTCTTTTTTCGGGCCTCCTGTAGAGAAAGTTTGAGAGCGACTGATTGGAACCTTGGAAGTTCAAGCCTTGACAAAATGAAAACATGAGTAATCGAATTTGCAAGTCTTGAACCTTCATGGGTCAAGCATGAACCATTTCCCTCAACTCTTGAATTTTATTTCTAGACCTTTCTAGTTTTAGACTCAGAATTCTCTTTAAGGTTAGTTAACATTGCTGCACAAACAAATTATTGTAAAAATTGTTGGTTTCGTTTTCCTTTCGGAATACCCGATTGCAGTTAATGAGATCGGCAAGTGGTTAACTGTTGAGATAATGCAGCTTTTGAAAAAGAAAATTTAAGCGACTGCAACGCTCAGCCCGACCATGAAACGTGTAAAACTAGGCCATGATTCTAGAAAAATATTTGTTTAATTCTTTTTCTTTGTATTTTACAACAAAGCGTTAACCTTTTGAAACAGTTCTTGCTCATTTTTGCGTGTAAAAAAGTAATTAAGTTTAACTGAAGCAAAGAAAAAGCTAAAACAAGTCACTGGTCAAACATTTTAAGGTTTTCTTTTTATACAGGAAACTCAAGAAATGAAAAAGATGAGAAATACTATGAAAATGTCTAATACAGTCAGATTACAGAAATTGCTTTGCCATTGATGGTCTCTCCCTAACGCCTCGACTCGATCTTTTTCTTTGCATCATTAAACGCGTTGTCAGCCTAGAAAAAAACGTATGAAAAGGTGGACAAATTCTCGTTGATCACCAGCGATTAGCAAATGATTTCTAGACGACTCTACTCTGTGTGCTTTGCCTTTCTCTCACCTTATCCGCCGCCTCTTTCCCCGCTTGTTTCGTCTTGTCGGCCGCAGTCTCAATTGCTCGACCTTAACACATAGAGAATATAGGGATTTTTGATTTTCACACAAGTTATTCCACTTCCAGCTTGTCTAAAAACTTTCTCAGGCAACCGACTCACTTATTTTATGGGTCGAAATGAAGAAAAATGTTCAAGAATCATTTCTCTGGAAGCAGATTGAAAAAATATTAAATCTGAAGAAAGTTATGAATGTTTTAACATCAGAGATTTTATGGCACACCGGTGTACCAGCTTTATTTACTTTCAAAGGCTCATAACTTTCTTCAAAGTAAATATTTTTCAAACTACTTCCAGAAAAATGATTCTCAAACATTTCTCTTCATTTCGACCCATAGCACAAGTGAATCGGTTTGTTTGGGAACATTTTTAGACGAGTTGGAAGTGGAATAACTTGCGTGAAAGTCAAAAATCTCTTTCGTAAGGGTGTTAAAGAGATTTTTTCACTAAATCAATGTTCATACTGCCTTTTCATTCCACTAACCAGCTGAATCGAGTCCCTCTTTCAGTTTACTGCCGGCCTCATTCAGCGCATTTTTTGTATCGTCGACCAGTTCCTGAATTAAAAAAAATGTAATCAAGGATATTCTTTATTACTAAAATCTTTAATAGTAAGAGAATATTTAACAAACCGATTGCCCGATCACCAACGCAATGCACGAGAGCAGTAACAGGATTTTAAGCATTTTTGATGTCTCTAAACATTTTTGTATCATTTTCAAACGACTAACAACATTTTTGAAAAACTAGAACAAAAATTCTTGGTTGATTAAGCGTGTGATTGAAACAGACAGCCTCTCGTCACTATTTGTATCAGCAACAGGCTGTTTTGTCTGAGGGATTTGTGCAAGATCACTCTTTGAAATGACGAATTTAATGATGTTTTTGATGGGACGACCGAATCTGTTTGCGCATATGAACAGTAGCTCACAAAAAACCCATCAAATAAGCTTGTTGCACTTTTTTTCCTAATAATTCCTCAAACAATTCGTGCTCTGAGCGAGCTTTTGTGTGTGTGTTCAAATGAAACACGCTTTCATTTAGTGTTTTTCATATTTTATTTTGACAAGTTTCAACTCAACCCATTATTTGGACAGAGTTTTACTCTCTGAATAAAGATTAGTTCACTTGTATGGGGCCACAATTGGAAAATTACACTCAAACCTCGTTCGTGATCGGACTTTTCACCAAAACTTTCTAATCTAAACTTCAAGCGTATAAATTCGATTCGACAATCCTTTGAGTTTTTCCGGATTAGCCAAAATTGGCTTTTTTTAAAATAATCTCTTCAGGAAAATCTTAGACTAGAATTGTATATGAATGGAATTGTAGATGAATGACATGGTTTTTACCAGCATTATTGGTGGTTTTCTCAAACTCTTCAATTTGAAGAAATATACCATTAGAAGTCAAAAACAAAGAGAAATTCAAAAGTAAACTATCAAAATAAAAGTAAAGCAAAAGTTTTTGACGCACAAGGAATTGAACGCGAGCAAAAAAAAGAGGCATAGCTCGTCTCTGATACAAGCCTCTCATCCACTACACCACTAGGCCATCTGTTAGAGACGTGTGCGCGACATCGACGACTGCCTTTACTAAAACTTTCAATCTTA
Organism: Mesorhabditis belari; assembly: GCA_958450365.1. Classification (NCBI taxonomy): domain Eukaryota; kingdom Metazoa; phylum Nematoda; class Chromadorea; order Rhabditida; family Rhabditidae; genus Mesorhabditis; species Mesorhabditis belari. Next base: position 201,706 of record CAUEEP010000873.1, read on the forward strand.
TAATTAGGCTCGCTGACCATTCGTTTGTATTTTGGCACACCTAAATACCTAAACTAAACTTTAACAACCTAGCAAAAAGAGTTGAAACTATGTCAGATCATTTCCAAAAAGATATTTAAATTTACAATCCAAATTCATAAAAGTTTTAGTAAAGGTACAAAGAAATGAAATAGTATAATTCAAGGAGCAAGAAAAACCTCCATTTTCGCCGTTCGAGTACAGGTTGGCAACTTTCCAGCTAAATTCTAAGATACACCTAAGCTACCGTACTCAAGACGGCGTCTCCCTTTTTCCCCGTCCCTCCAAAAATTTATTCTTTTGAAGAATCGTCGCCCTGTCTTCTGCGCTCATGTTCTACTCGTGCTATTCTCTTGTAAATATTGTTTGTGTTTATTGTTCCCTCCTCCTTGTATTTTTTCCATCCCCTCCCTGTTATCTTCTTAAAATTGTTAAATTTTTAGGGTTTCTGTACTTTTCTCGGTCTTTCCACTTTGTTGATCTTCAGACCCGTGTATTTCATATCACCGATAAAGTTATTAAAATCTAAACATCTTTTCTCTATAAACGCCAGCCAATCTAACCCAGCCGCGCATCGACTTGTTATTCTTCTCATTTTGGCAACCATTTGGAATTAGTGTTTTTGAGTTAAAAGATTTAGTAGCTTGGGTAAGGTTTCGACGCAGAATGTAAATTTTTGGAACCGTAATACGTTACTAGACAATAAGGAAGTTTTAGTAAATTCTTACTAAAATTCTGAAAAAACTTACCCCCCCCCACCCCGTTATCTGTAAAGCACCAATTTTTTTAAATAAAAAAATAACGTTTAAATTTTCTTTTAAAATAATATTATTTAGGAAGCTTCGCTCAGGAAATGCGGAAATTTCTCTTTTATTCGAAGTCGTTCGCACAGCTTCTTGGAGACCCTTTGGACCCTTTGAAGGCGACTATCCACGAAGACGACAATTTGCGTTTTGCAGTTGGTGTGTTCCGTAGCAGGGTATTTCCTGACGTGCATTTGGTTGTCACTTGCTTCCATGGACCGCATCAGCACATTCAGACAAGCTCGACTATGTATATCTACAATGAAGGTATGCAAAATTTTTTCTTATCATTATTTATTTGTCCACTGGAATACGAATTTTTTATTAACCTCTAGTGAAGGTTTATTTACTATTTATTATACAGAAATTGAGTTTATATGAAGGACTTTTAGCTGGAGAGAAGTTCGAAACAACGGTGGTTTCAAGAGTCGAGAAGAAAAACGAGATGTTTTGCTTTTGAGACTGACTAAGAAACTTGTCATGCCTCCTCCATATGTTGCTTCACGTGTCATTGGTGGTGCACACTATTTGCTCATGGTTGGTTTTATTCAATAAATAAAAGTGAATTTGCTAGGGTTTTATTTATTTATAATAACCATCTTTTGCTTTTCTGGGATGGATCCATAGAAATAACTAATTTGGAAAATCGTTTGGTTCAAAATCATTTATCCGTATAATCAATTAATATAATAGCAGATAAATATAGAAGGTTTAAGATAAAATTTAATTTAGGGCTATCCCACTGGGCTCATAAAGTCTTTGGAGCGAAATCAAGAGCCAACACCTTCGTTTCTTAAGGGTATGGTGATGTGCGAGAACGAGAACAGACATGGTCATATTCCCGGTACATCTGGAGCAATGCCGGGTTTTTCGGGAGGTCCCGTCTGCACGATGCCAAATGGTGAACTTCTCGGAAGGTATCTTGGTAGCGGAGATATCAATTTGGGGCAATGGACTACTTGTCAAAGATGTCTCTCGAACTTGGCACTTACGCTTCTCGAGGCTCACTATTGTGAAATTCTTCCTGGAATGACGCTCGAAGATATATTGACCAACTTCATGGTGGCTATTCAGTTGGTTAGTTTTTCTTATTCTCTTAACATTTATCAATTTACACAATTTTCTTTTAGCAAAGCCCGGTAGCTGCAAATGTCGGCCAAGGGCAGTCATCGTGAATAGGACAATCAGATGAATTTAACTAACTGATCTGTGAAAATGTTTATTAACTCAATTTACGCTTCAAATAAATTTGTTTTTGTATTTTTAAAAATAATTAAATTAAACATCATTTAATTTTAACAGCAAGCTTTTGAAATCAAATGAAAAAAAGGATGGCCTGGAAACCAAGAAGGTACCTTTTAGAATTGTCAATTATTGGTGACCTGGCGGAAAAAATACAATCCAATTGTTCCCTATCTTTTTCAGGCTGATCGCATTTCTAAAGTGTCACCAGATATTATCGAATTCAATCTTTGACATGTTTCCATTCATAGATAGATATAGCCTACTTCTGCTTGCCGTCAAAATATCGAAAAAACCAAAGCTAAGACAGAAGTGTCCTAGATTCCGGCGTGCGAGAAAACTAAAAAAGCTTCGTGTGTTCGGGTCGCGCAAGCTTCGGGTAGCGTAAGCTTTGGGTGGCGCAAGCTTCGGGTGACGCCAGCTTCGGTCGACCCAAGCTTCGGATGGCCCAAGCTTCGGGCAGCGCAATCTTCGCTTTCTTGCGCTACGCCTTTAAAAAAAAGCGTTAGACAAAATGGCTTAGGCGAAATGGGGGGTAATTGGTTTTTCATGAATGCTGTTAGAAATGTAGTGGTAGAGCCGAGTAGTAGAGCGCTCACATAAGAGTCTATTGCTGCCTCTTACTTTTTTCTTTTCTTTCTTCGGAAAACCTATTTTAGACCAATCCCTAAGCAATCTCCTTCCTCAATTTTAGATCAAAAAGATTAATTTTTCAAACAATTTTTTACCAAAAACAACAAAATTAACGTAGCAAAAATCAAGAAACATATATCGATAAAATAAATGAAGCATAATTTGGCTTGGCTTGACTTGGCAAAGCGCATAAAAGCCTGTGATCCAGAACTCATCGCCTCAGTTTTAGATATATGCCAAAAACGTTTTTGCCAAATTCCTCGCGGTTCCGCGTCATTTTGCAAAAACCAAATACAGCATCGAAATCAGCGAAAAATTCTACATAGGATCGTCTAGGTCTCATTTTCCATCTCCACATCACCCTCGTGACCATCCCTTGCCAGTATAGGGGGGCTACCGTATAGGGAGGCTGCAGTAAGCTGCTTCAGTAAACAGCTACCGTAACCCTCACAATCGAAAATAGCACTTGAAGTGCAAGTAGTAAAAAGGCTCTATACTAAAGATTTATTTTCCAAATCTCCTCAAATTTGTCGTAAAAAATGCCATTTATTTTTTGATATGGTGTGGGAACATTTATTGTCAAAAGAGATCAACAACTTTAGAGTGAAAAACGAAAACTAACCAATATCTAATTAAACAATCAATCCTTTGCGGTTATTCGGGTCGAAGACGCACAAATCCCTCCAGAATCCTCGTTTGCTTTTAAAACGGCCGACATCTCTCCGTCATTTGCTGGGCTTGCAATTTGAGTTGAGCTCGAGGCATATCACGGGACATTATCTAAAAATTTTGAATTATTTATTTAGGGATGATTGTTGAAGTATGTTGATTTACTTGACTGTGCATCAACGGAAAAACGATAAATGTAAACTCAAATATAACCTCATACCATCTAGCTAAAAATTAGCAATAAGTTGAAAAGGTTATAATTCTTGATAATTACATTTACCAATAAACTGTTCTACACTCAAAAGACTCGCCTCAAAAATGAAAGCAGTAAAATCGGTGTTCTTCTGTCGAAGTGCGTGATCAAAGAGCTCTTTAACGAGGCCGATCTTCAGTTGACCTTCTTGAACTTCTTCTTTTGGCACTTCGTTCTAAAGAATTTGATTTTTTTAATGAAGAATGCTTCATTTTAACATTAGTCCAATTTTCTCACCTCCTTAACACCCTCCTCTTCAACCAACAACTGCAACAAGTCAAACGCCTTCTTGTCCTCTCCAATCTTTGCCAACAGACATGCACATTCAATTAACTAAACAAAACTAATGATTGCTTTAAGATGAAGTCAAACTGTGCTCGGGTTGAGTTTTTGCTGTAGACGATTGCGATCCTTCTTATTGAATTCACTGTATTCGACGAGAGCGTTGACAATTTTATGCACAACTTGTGAGTATTTTTCACGTTCATTGGAAATTAAAGCCTAAACAGGAAAAAATATATCTAGAATACACAGTCGAACTTCGATATAACAAACTTTTGGCCGGTCCCTTGAAGTTCCTTATATCGAAGTTTGACTGTATTTTAAAAGCTAACCGACTAGTTAATCCCTTTGAGTAGAAGACGGAGATCGGATGAGACACGAACATCAGTCAACATTTGAGCACAAATTCGGTCTTCAGTCAAGCGTTTAACAAATGGCCAATTGTCTGAGTTTTAAATAAAGTTGTTTCATTTAAAAGTCATCAAATTTCCAGTACCTTTAGACGATTGATGAGCCTGATGATGAGGAAATGAGAAACACCGACACGATTTGGAACATATTCCTGAAATAATATCATATTGTATTACTATCAATATTTTGTTTTTGATCAATCAAACGGAGACACACGTTATCGTTTGCATTTGATTACACACCTTGTAGACCCTCTCGATTTCCTTTAAATCCCCAGTTGTGTCAATGAAGAGCTGCAGGTATTTGTTGTAGAAGCTGAATAGCTTATATTGATTTAGAAACTTGATCAAACAAACCTGTCCTCAAAAGTGAACTCCGGGGCTTTCACTTTGTTGTTTGGTGATTCGTAGAATTGCACAACTTTCTGCGCAATCTTTCGTCTTTCGTCTTTTCGTCACCTGACATATTGACATGGCAGTGAGAAAAAAGTGATGATCGTTGAGGGGGTTTGGCTAAAATTTTAATTCATAGATTAGGACATTCAGCCAATTCACTGACCTCATACGTTTCACCACCATCCGAGTCATTATCTCATTCAAAGCGGTGATTGCAAGCTGAAAATCCCATTGAAACATTTAACCGCTCAGTCTTTGCCTTTAAATCATCTTCCTTAGGCTTGTAGTCTTTGTTATCCACATCTCTTGTTCGAATTTTTACAATTCCATTCAATAAAATAAACAAAGTGGGATGAATCTAAAGAAACAAAATGCTCAAGTTTTCCAAAATATTAATACCTTTAAAAGTTTCATCTCTCCAAGATTTTTCCTCGCCGTTTTCTGGCGGTTATCTAACGGAGCCTAAATGAACAAGTATTTTTTTTTGTCAAATCTAAATAATTTACCGTCATGTTGCTCTCCAGTAAAGCATTGAATGTGTTTACATCTGGTTTTACTGATAGATGCTTCATCTTTTGGAGCAATTTGAGAGACACCTTAATCGAAAGGTGAGAATTTTCAGACAACAACTTTTAACCCTACCGAAAACTGAGATTTTGCTATCAAAGTATTAAAAGCCTCAACACAAGGAGTGGCACCAGATGAAAGAATTCCCTAAATACATAAATTTGACCTAAAATCCTTATGATTAACCTGGAATAGTTGATTTGCTTTCTCCGTACTTTGAGTATGCTTAATAATCCCACAAATCATTGCCGATTTGACCTCGGGAGTTTGTTCAATTGATTCGTACAGCAAGGAAATCACATCGTCCTGAAAATTGTTACAAATTAAGAAAAAGAAAGAGACTCAATTTCACCTTCCATTTTGGTGGATCAGCTTCTCCAAAGGTTCCCAGCCCGTGCCATTCCAATTCCTCGTAGAACGGCACATTTTCTCCACCATAATACGCCAAGAGAAAGAAGAGATCTTTCTAAAAGATAAAAATCAAAGTTTAAATTTCTAAAAAAATTCCAATATTTTGGTTTGGGTTTAAGATTCGACTTTATCAGTAGTATATAAATGCCATTTCGGGCGCAACCATCCCCATCTCAAATTTTTCCCCTTTCTTACATCTTTTCGCCATCAAAACACAAAATCATTCAAAAATTTTTCAATAAGATGATACTAGCTCGCCCCATCTCCCATTCAAAATCTTGTCCCTTTTCGGCTATTTCCCCTATAGAAACATACAAAATTAAAATAAAGCACATTTTAAATGTGGAATTCTAGCCCAGTACTACCCACTAGCACTCAATTACATTATTCCTACTTTATATTAAAATTGTAAATAATGTTAAAATAATTGACAATTCTAAAAAGTAGCTTCATGGTTTCCAGTCATCCTTTTTTCAAAAGCTTACTGTTCAAATGAAATGATATTTGATTTAATCCCTTTTTAAAAATAAAAAAGCAAACTTTATTTGAATAATCAATGGAATTAATAAATTTTCAATAAATATTTTTCACAAATCATAAATAAATTCATGTGATTAGAGAATAGAACATTTGGCCTTCTAGGTCTTCTTAGCCTTCTTGGCCGGACGGATTTTGTGCACTCTTTACGTATTTCTCTATCTAAAAGAAAATTGTACAAATTGATAGATGTTAATAGAATAAGAAAAGCTGACATAGAGCAATGCACATTCCATCGATCGTCCAGGAAGAATTCGTCACATTGAGCCTCTGTAAGCGAATGTGCCAAGTTTGAGACAAAAGCCATCGATATACCTACCTTTAAGACACAATCCGAGAAACTGGCCATATTTCGTGTAGGTAGGACCCCATAAAAACCGGGGATTTCCTCAGAAGTACCGGCAAAGTCACCGTTTTTCATCCAGTCCTCGTTTGCGATCACGCCTGGAAGAAACGAAGGTTTTGGAGGAGCATCCTTTTTGATCTCATCTGGATAACCCTAAATTAAATTTTATCTTAAAGCTTTTGTATTTATCTGCTATTATTTTGAAAAATTATTTTGAACAAAACGATTCTCCAAATTAGTTATTTCTATGAATCCATTTCAAAAATAAGCAAAATATGGTATAATTAAAACTTTAGTAGATTTGCTTTTATTTATTGAATAAAACCAACCACGAGCAAATAGTGATTACCAGCGATGAGATTTGAAGCAACGTATGGAGCATCTTCCGCAAGCTTCTCATCCGATTCCAAAGCAAAAAATCTTGTTCTGGCCTTTTACATACCACCGTTGTTTCGAACTTCTTTCCAACTAAAAGCACTTCATATAAATCTAATTTCCGTATAATAAATAGTAAATAAACATTCGCTCGATTTTAATAAAAAAATTTGTAATTAAGTGAACAAATACAACCCTAATTTATAAAAGAAAAGTTTAAAAAAATTTTTGCATACCTCCGTCATAGATATTCATAGTTGACCCTTTCGGAATGTTCTCATGCGGTCCATGGTTCCAAGTGGCAGCGAAGTGTCGGTTGGGAAAGAGGTTGCTACCGCAAGTAGTAAAACTCGATCAGTCGATCAGCTCGATCACTCGACCAGTTCGATCACTCAATCATTCTGAATAGTGTTATTCGCAGAACTCGCAAGTGTGAAGGAATAAAATTTAAAATGACAGCATTTGGCTGAACATTTTATGCAGTTATAACTATTCAAAATGATTAAGTGATCGAACTGATCGAGTGATCGAGCTGATCGAGCGATTGAGTTTTACTACTTGTCGGTTGCTACAGAATACACCAACCGGAATACGCAAAGAGTCATTTTCTTCGATTTCTCCATCTGCGTTGCTGTCATTTGAGAATTTCCACCTAATTGAAAAGCTTCAAAGCTATTCAACGCGATAATATACTTCGAATTTCTTGAGCACGATAGGGTTTTGTTCTCTCCCGCTTTGGCTTCGATGTAGTTGATATTTCTAAACAATGTGGAACGTTCAGAGTAATGTTTTTTGGATGGAAAGGAGATATTCTTAATTCTCCAAGGAATCAAGAATACCTTCTTGATTCCGCAAGCTAATTGAATTTGCGCTTTTTGAAAAAAGAGTTTTGACCTTGAAAATTGTGAAGTGTGAAGTGAAAAAATTGAAATGGGCTCGAACTATTACGAAGTAACGGTTTTTTTCTCTCAAAGACAACTGAACTCTGTAAGGGGCGGGCAATGAACTGCTTGTGTGGGTCCTAGGCAATAAATCTTATCACCCATTGAAAGCCAGCACCTTTTCACTTCCCAAACAATCAAAACCAAGAAAAAGAAGTCTTGAAAGTTACACAATAAAAAGCATTGAACGAGATTGACTTTTATTTCATTTTTGTAAAACAATTTCTAACTTATTTGGTTACTTCTAATGCTACTTTTATTTCTTTGAAACCAATTTAAAAAATAAGTTCAATTTTTCGGCATTAAATTCCACCCAAAAGGGCGATCGATCTCTAAAAAATTGAAAAGAAATCTATCTAAGGTTCATGAAAAGTTCTTGTTTCGTTTTCGGCGTTCTTTTTTGTTCTTTTTTTGTTATCTGGGGAGAAAACTATTATCTGGAGGGAAATCTCAGAAAAAAATTAGCTGGAGGAATCTTTTCGTTTGTGTTCCACTTGATTTTACTTGATTTTATAAGAAATAAGACATTTTTTTATAAGTGCCTATATTTTTTCTCTATATTATATTATAGGCACCTATAGTTAGGAAGAGGGCCTGTGCTGCAAGCTCCCTGCACTTAGGCAGGTCCTGGAAGGAGTCAATGCTGAAAGCTCTCTGAGATGGGCAACTATAAGCGCTTATAAAATTCAGATCCTAGAGAAATTGCAGCACTGACCCTTAGCTAGAAGCGCTTATAATATAAGACATAAACATTCCACCCCAGCTAATTATCCCTGAGATTCCCCTATGCCCAGATAATAGTTCTCCCCCCAAAATAACATAAAAGTACCAGCGTTTCCTCCTTTAACTCAATGAGTTTTCAGTATTTCAAATTCAGGGAAAGCTTAACTTCATGAAAAAATGTTGCAAGCAGTATTGGTTCTTTTATCGTTCATATTTTTCTACCCTGAGAGTGCTGGACTCGAGCCAATACCTGAGAGTCAACTAAATCCATTAATGAAATCTCCATTCTCCAAGTCACCAGATTTCTCCAAGTTAGTGCTCTGTTTTGTTCATTTACCGCTCAAACCTATATTTTAGAAAATCCAAGTCAAATACCGCATAATTGATCTAATTGCGTAAATTTAAGACTTTTACGAAAAAACACTACTCTGAACGTTCCACATTGTTTAGAAATATCAACTACATCGAAGCCAAAGCGGGAGAGAACAAAACCCTATCGTGCTCAAGAAATTCAAAGTATGTTAGCTTTGAAGCTTTGAAGCTTTTCAATTAGGTGGAAATTCCCAAATGACAGCAACGCAGATCTTGCTGGCTACGATTTTGATGATTTTGGCCAAAGACACGGCATTGTAGAGACCAATGAGGTAATGAACTAACTCTTTATTCAAAAACAATCATTCAGAGCTCCTTGTTGGATATTTGGGATTTGAGACAGACGGATACTGGATTGTACCAATGTACTGATTTTGATTTCCTAGATAGCCGCCAATTTTATATTTTTGTGAAAAGTAAGAAAATAACAATATTATGTAGAAAATATTTTTTTGGATGAAACGCACTTTTTGAAACGATCATCTAGACCTGCTAACTTTACGATTGGAATGAAAAATTCGGCAGTTATTCCTTGCCGAACAACTTCGTTAATCAACGGTAAAACGATTTTGAATTTACGAAATGAAACTTTAGTTACCAACATGAAACTTATTGTGAACGGCGAGGAATGGACTGGATTTTGCTTGTAGGTGATTGTAGATTTTTGAGTACTATTTTATAAATAAATGGTCATAACTTTAGCTTTCAGTGATATCTCTGACAACTCAACACAGAAAATACGAATCATAAATCAAAAAGACTTCAATTATGTCGGCAATCCAAATTGCACGCAAATATTCAAATACTATGATCCAAGGTAACTTTCAGTTTTGCACTTGTTTTAATTATGTTAAGAGTTGGTTTTGATTTTGGTCCGATAGCTGATCAGTTGCCCTGGAAGCAGTCTGGCTTCGATAGAGGTATATTACTTGGAGATCCATCTCCAAACGGATGTGTTTATCAAAATGAGGAGATCATTATTGAGCTGAAGGTAAAACTACAATCAATCTCCAAGAAAACTCTCACTACAAGGTTTTAATGGCGATTCCCTTCAAGAGTGGCACACCGCAAATGTTAATCGGGTTTTTGATTTCCGGTGTACTATGAATTACTGTTGGTTGCACTTTTAGTGGCACATTGGTGAACTGCTCCATTTCCCACACATTTTACGCTGAAGAAGATCGACTACTCTTTTATTGTAAAAACTGTTCTTCGCAGGATCCTGTAATAGCTCTTTTCCTAAATAAGAACTTAGATTAATTTAGGATTTTATTGATCAATTGCTTAAACGACTGAAAAACAATAGAACACTGGAAGATATTGATGCTTTCCATAAATCACAATCGAAAAATGGCTCGTCAGTATTCTGCGATTGGTATGATTTCAACTAACTTGCTTATTTGATGACCAATACGAGAGACATTGCCAACAATTTAAGATTTAGGCCAGGAAATGTGTACAAGGAATTTAAAAATCCAACTATTTTACCCAAAGTTCAAGAGAGTTCTATCTTGAATAGCGTGGGGCTTTCAATTATTATTATTATTATTATTATTCTTTTTCTTTTTCTTCTCGGGACTTTTATGATCAAAAAGTGGATAGCAGTCGACAGGAAAAGGTTTGATAAAACTTTTTCAAATTGATTTCGATTTAGCAACAATTCAATTTTGCCCGGTACTGAAGTAGAGATGACCTCCCTTAAAAGTAACGAAGAGGTAAAGTTAGAGTAGAGGAAATAAGTAGAGGAAGAGGATTCTTTGAGTAGAGGAAATAAAAACCAAACAGTAATTCGTCAAAGAATCTTGTGTGTTTTAAAAACTTCTTTTTTAGTTCTTCTTTCTTCAGTATTGTTAAGTTAAAAGGAAATCGTTCAATGTTGTTTTTAGGTTTTTGAAGTTCGGCGATCATTCATAGGCTATGGAGCCTATGGACAAGTCTTTCTATTAGATGGCTATGATGAGTGAGGATTTCATTTCTTTCTAAAACACAAACATTTTTAGGCCAGCCGTGGAAAAGTGCTTGATGTCTAAAAATCTTCAACATCTCACTCGTTTCAAGCAAGAATTCGAAGTCTTAAAGTTATTAAAACATCCCAATGTTGTGCAATTGATACAAATGGAATCGTTTGAAGGGTCCGAAGAATTTGGAATCATTATGGAATACTGTCAACGAGGGGATTTAAGAGAATGTGAGTTCAAAATCTCTTTAACTGTTTACTCTGAAACTAAATACATTGTGGGGCTCAAAGGTAATGGCCCACCTCAAACTTTTCAGAGTCATCATCGAATGCACCGAGTAATATGTTTAAAAACACAATGTAGACTTTCAAAACAAACATAAATACTTTGATTTCAGCTCATGCTTTCTGCTTTCTGCTTTCTGCTTTGAATGCTTTCTAAAACATGATCTAAAAAAGAAAACTTAAGGTTGCTGAGGTCAAACTTAAGGTCAAAAGTCATGGCCTAAGCCTAAGTCTCAGTCAGCTTTGCCTTTGCCAAAGTCAGCTTTGCCAATGCTATAAAAGTTTTCGAACTCTAAATACATTCAACGAAAACAGTATAGATAAAACAAAAATCCAAAAAGAACTAATATTTTGTATTTTGACTTTTTGCACCAATAATAGCTTCAACTCGTCGAGGCATTGATTCAATAAGCTTTTTGATGACACCTGCGTCAATTTTTGGTCTCTTTTCTTGTAATTTCCGGTACAAATCATCTGAATTTTTTGCTTTATATCCTTGGAATTGTTTCTTCAAATAATTCCATACATGTTCCAAAGGATTTGCATCGGGGCTCTGACAAGAAGACGTCACAAAATGGCGGTAGCAGATTTTGACGCCGTTGAGAGGCGAACGCCTATCACATTCTGACACTCGATCCAGAGGAAACCATATCGAGAGAAATTTTGCGCACAACAAGCGGATAATATTTCTTGTCCATATCTAAAAAAATAAAAATAAATTAGAAAAAAAAATAATTAATGAAAGCTGTTGAAGATAAACGCTTAGGGGGGGCATTACTTTTGACATTACTTATCAACCTTAAGCTTTTCAAAAGAAAAGGATTTCAATGTGCTAAAACCAAAATATTTATGCAATTTATTTATGCGGTTATGAAAAATCTACATTTTGCTTTTAAACATATTACTCTATGCATTTTTTTTATATGAAAACTCTGAAAGGTTTAAGGGGCATTACCTTTGAGCGGTACTGTAAATTAAGCTTTGTTTAATCCAACCATCATTTACACGATAAAAACGGTGCTCATTTGGGGAGAAGAACTCTTTGATGCTGTTGATTATATGTTTCGAAAGCACGGCATCATCCATCGAGACATTAAACCTGAAAAGTAAAATTTACTTGATTTAAACTCATAACAATTTTTTTAGCATTTTTCTTACCGAATCCTTTTTCTTGAAGATCGGAGATTTTGGGTTAGCGAAAACTGTTGAAGATACTTGTACGGGGACTTCGATGGGAACACAAAGATATATGAGTCCTCTTCAATTTGAAGAAGAAACTCTTTCGATTGAAGAAGGAGATCTATACGTGAGTTTAAATTGGGATTTTGTTTACTTTCTTTTTCGACTCTTTCCAGGACTCTCACCGCAATGACGTCTACGGTTTAGGGCTTGTCTTGTGGGAGATTATAGAGAGAAGGTTTTGAACTCAAAAACGTTGCTCAAAAGAAATTCGTTAAATTTTAGAATAGTTTTCTCTCAATACGGTTTGATTGGCAGCTTTAGGCGAGATCATTTCTTGTACGATATCATAAGAAAAAGATTTGATCATTTGGTGGCTCCGAGATGTCAAGAAGAAATCAAGAACATTATTGGAAAGTAAGGGAAGTTTTTGAAAGATATTTACGAGGATTAGATGTACACGATTTGTTCGTCGTGACCGACCGATGGCTACTGAGATTCTGGAAGAGTTACAGTTGATCGCAAAGGTACACTTCCCCAAAATCAGATGTTAAATCAAATCTAACGCACTTATCCAAACTTGAATTTTACAGAACGATCCATTTCTCGCCAAATTGGATTTTGTGCCACTTATTGAAGAAGAACAAAAGAAAATCCTGCGACCAATTGGCTTTGATGGATCAATGAATAGAGTTCCGATTGAATCTGAAATCTCTTTGAACTCTGATGATTTCTTGCCACCCTCCTCAAATTGACAATTAATGACTTTTTCAATTAATGACTTCAATTAATGACTAAAAATAGTGTGTATGTAACGATTTCTTTCCAAAGTGCTTCTTTAGCAGTTTTTTTGTCAATGAGATTGCGCACAAGTTTACGAATACACATGTTGGCTCTGTAAAAGATTTGAATCTTACAAAATCGTGGCATCAGTTTTCTAAATAAATGCTTTTCTTGCACATTATTTCACCACAAAATGCAAAACTGGTTTACCACTCTAGTGCTAAAAAAATGACCAAATCACGAGCCAGCATTATGTCCTTCAATTGTTAATTGAAGCACTAATTCGGATGAGGTGACGGGTGCAGCCACACGATTGTCCTCGTCCAATGGCTAAATTAGAAAATGAGTAACTCAATAAAGTAACTTTCTAACTTTCTTGTAACTTCCTAAGCTTAGCAGCCAACTCAATTTATCCCTTCACTATTTTACAACTTTAAAGTCAAGAAATTAGCACATGTCCGAAAGCACATGTCTACTATGCAACACTACGCACCGTCATCATGCGGTGCGGATACTATTACAATATTTACGGTGATCACAATCATCTTTCAGAATATTGCCCTCTTTTAACTCTTCTTCTCGCTCAACACGGTGTTATCAACACTTTATCTGTTCTTTTATTGTATCAACCATATCGAAAGTTTACTAAAAACTTTCTCAAGCAGAGTGGTCGTTTTATTGGGCTTCATAGAATTGGTTTGTGATAGGGAAAACTTAAAATATTTGTTTAGGATTTTGCAAAAGAATTATTGGAACGAAATCGACCATCTCGATTGTTGTGTCAAGATCTATGTGAGGAAGGAGACTTTGTTCGAAGCAAGTAACCGATTTTTGCAATCTAAACAGACGGCTAAGTTCTATTTTGTGCCCTCGCTCATTTCTATTTTGCACTCGATTCTGTCGCATTGTTGGCCAAAATTTAATTTTTTCGTGGTCTTCTCGTGACTCTCCTACTTCCTCGCATGCTTTCGCCGTGCTTTTTACTTTCTTGTGTCACAAAGAGCGCATTTCGCAAAATTAAGGATAAATCTCATAAAATTTGTCGGTTTCTGTCAAAAAACGTCATCCTCAATCCATTTTTTTTTGTAAAAGAACTCTGGAGAAGCTCCAAAACATTGTTTCTCGTCAATTTTACTGTTTAGCATGTAAAGCAAGCGGTGATTGGTTTATAAACAATCTTTCAGGTGCGATCTGCGGAGGGATTGCCCACAGGGCAGCTGGGATTCGACCCGAGCCTAGCTCCGAGCCATTGAAGCTCCAAAGCACGCACCCAACTCATTGAATGGTCGATTTCCATTTTTCAGCTTACTAGCTCATTTTATTTCAACTTCGTCTAGGTTTTGATGATTCATTCAAATTCTGAAAGATTCGCAGTTGTGACATGACTTAAATCACTACCAAAAAATCTTTCTTTCTGTATCTGACTTGAATTGAACTTGCAAAAACCTAAGTTTTGTATTTTTTCGGGAAAACTTTACTATCATGTATTTACAAAAACAATCGTTTTTCTCAAGCGAAATTCTTTCTGATCTTCGTTTTCCCTACAATTGGTTGCTGTTGTCGGAAGTTGTTGTTGAGGAATGAGTAGAGGATGTTCATCTAGAAAAAAAAACAGTTTTTGGCTATAATTTTTAAAGAGTTCAAGTTTCTCTTATATTAGGGTGGTGCAAAAGAAACTGCCGATGGGTATCAGCTCTCATTTATCAGAAACGAGCGATGCTAACGGCATTATTTTTGTATGTTTTGTTCGCATATTTGTTTGCTATTTATTTCGACATTTGAATTTTTTGGTTGTTTTTTATTTTATTTAAAAGTACTTATATTTTTTATTTAGATCATGGTCGAGCAAAAGTTTGTGCTACGAGCAGCATTACTGTTTAACCTCAAAATTGGAAAGTCTGCTGCCGAATCGCATCGTGCTCTCTGTGCTGCTTTCGGAGATGGCAGTTTGTCTCTCAGGCAGTGTCAGACTTGTTTTCAACGATTCTGAGAGGGAGACGAGACTTTGGAAGATTACGAGCACGGTTCGAGGCCAGAAGTCGTGAACGAAGCCAAGCTGAGGGACGTTATTCAGGCCGATCCATGCCAATCTGCTCAAATTCTTGCGAAAATATTCCATTGTGATCATGTCACCATCGAACGCCATCTTTTTTTTGAATTTACCGTCAAATCGGCAGTTTCTTTTGCACCACCCTAATATCAAAGATCTTCTAAATTCCACCTGTGCCTCACTCAACGTGATCGGCGTCTTCATGATCGTCCAATCGACACAAGTGTTATAGTTACCCGTTGTCAAACTGCCCGTATAAGTTAGAAATTGGGTAGAAGTTAGAAGATTTTTAAGTAAACTTTATTTCAGTTATTACCCGGCATCATTTTGTTGTAGTTGAACTTGAGACCGGATGTCAAATGAGCTGTGGCACCGTGAACGTCTGATGCATCGCCTTTTTTGATGGCATTGAGAATTTTGTCGAATTCGGGATTAGCAGCACCTAGCTGGAGCACAAAATTTGATTATTAAACAAAAAGTTTGAGGAATTTAGATACTTTATAAGATTTTGAAGCTGCAAATGAACAATTGACTGTATCTATTTTGTCGAATGATGATCGTCCAATCAAGTTAGAGCAAAAAGTTAGAGCGCAAATCGACACAATTGTTATAGTTACCCGTTTTCAAACTGCCCGTACAAGTTAGAAATTGAAAAGTTAGACCAATGCATTGCAAATGCTGTAATTTCAAAGTCATCTTTTAAAATCGCCAATGAACCATTCAAAAGAGCGGTTTTTTTCAAAATTAGCTAAAACTAAAAAGTAATGTCTTTTTATTAAAGCAATCCGTATTTTAATTGGTGTATTAGTTAATTCAAAAGCCAACTTTGCTCTGACAGCCGATTTTCAATGCATTAACCCAATAATAGCCTGGATCTTATACTTTTTTTTGTACAAAAGTGTTCAGGTATTTGGGCTTTCTAATGTTATAAAGAACTTAATTCTAACTTAATTTAAAGCCAATTTGAGTTTCTTTTAAGCGCAGGCGTCATTCAGCGATATCTTGTGACAAACCTGAGCAAACACTCCGATCACGGCAATCCCGTTCTCCTTTCCGACCGAGTTGTCAAAAGTCGCATAGTCGGGATTGAAATGTACAAAGTGAAACTGAAAATCTTCTTCTTCTAAAGGACACAAAGAATACACCATTTGCTCTGTAAAGTTGTTCACCTCAGCCACGTATCTCTGTCCATCCAATGAGTGCTCACTACCCGGTGCTCCCTTCTGACCCCAGTGAGCGTGCATTTGATACAGACTATATCGTGACCCATCAGTTTGAGTGGCCGCAAATGCTAAAGATTTTTATGAAGCAAACAAGGAGCACAACAATTTCCTTACTTGAACGATTGTAAGGCACAGAGGTTTTAAGGGTAAACGTTGAATTGGCACCCTGTAAAGAAAGAAGTTTAAAGGCCAATGCTTTTCGACAGAGTGACGAATTATAGTGGCTCACTTCAGTGAACCTAGATTAGCCAAAATTGGGTGAATCGTTCTGATTTTTCTGGAGATAAATCTTAAGAATTTCTCCTAGAATGGTGCCCATTATCTAAACGATTCAAGATTTCAACCTTTTAAAATAACCTTCCAAAGCTGAGAGCCGAGTGTCGCTCGGCATGATATTTATGGGATTTTGAAAGTCTCATTTTTTTGATAAAAAGTCTTCAAGATTTTAATGATTCACAATTAACCATATTTACTTATGAAAAGAAAAGCTATAGACTTTGAAACAATAAGATTTTCTTGTTGCTTAGTGGCTTCCCTTTCCCTGAATGGTTCAAGTGAAAACAGATTATATTATTTAAGTTTTGGTGACATTTCTCAAGAATTTTTGCACTTAAACTGCGTAGAGCATGTGAAATTTCGCTCATTAACATAAGAAATTCAATCTCAACGAGATTTTAACAAGATAGCTCTCAAAAATCCCATAAATAAGTAGCGTGCCGAGCGACACTCGGCTCTCAACTTTGGAAGGCTGTATAAGAAAGTTGAAAGCTTCAAACGTTTAGATAATAGGCACCGCTCAAGGAGAAATACTTAAGATTTACCTCCAGAAAAATCAGGACGATTTACCCAATTTTGGCTAATCTAGGTTCTCTGAAGTGCGGCGCTATAATTGCGGCCCTTCTGAGAGGTACTCAACAAGTTCTCAAACGGTAACCCACCCATGTCATCGAATCCCCATCACCAGCCGCATAGTTAACTTGAAGAATGCCAAGAGCCGGGTCTCTGACAGCTGTTTTTGTGTTCAAGTTTATTGGCGAGTTCTGGCTATCGGCAGCAGCTAAAAGTCAAGTGTTTTACCAGTTGCGATTTCTAAACCCGTATAACAAGTGGCCGTTTTCACGTCATTCACCGTGTAGTTCAACTCGTGCACCATCCATCGGCCATCGCTTTGACAAACGAAAGCTCTGGAAGTCATAAGTGTATGATAGAGTTAACTCAGCAAACTTTGTAGGTTATAAACAAAATCTACTTACTAACCCCAATCTGTCCGATCTTCTCGATATCGTGTGCCCATTCCACAACTCGAGAACCACCCGAGTCGCCCCACCACCTGGGCATGAGATCCACGATGTGAGACAGCCTGAGAAAACAACACAATACAGTAGACTTTTAAAAAAACTGTCTTGTTACCCAACCTAACACAACAATTCAGATTCATAAGCTTGTTGGAGTTTTAAATTGTTCCTGTTGAGGTTTATTTGCTTCATCAACAGTGTCTTTTATAGGTTAAAGCCTTTTCTGCAGCTTGCCTCACCCAGCATACTATTGCCATCTTTGAAATCGGAATGAGTGCAAATGTTGCACTCATCGAGTAGTGGGCATCGTGATGGGAGTAGCGAGGGACACGCTAGACACGATGCTGTGCCACGTTCTGTAACTTGTAACTTGTCAACTTTTATTAGAAATTGTTTAGTAATGATTGAGCTTATTTCCTTCTCTTTCTTTCTTTCTCTTGACAAGTTAAGGTATCGGATAGCTCAGTGATTAGAGCAATAGATTGAAAAACAAAGGGTTGAGGGTTGAGAGTTCAATATCCTCTCCGGAAATCTACAGGGTGACCAATAATTATCGTGAAAAGGTATTTGAAAGCAATAATTGCTTGTTGTACATTAATATTGGATAAATTTTAGTTATTTTAAAACTAGAGATTCTTAGTTTCTTAGAATTCTTAGAAACTAGAGAGTAGCAAGTTTCACTCAGATAGAAAAGAAGACTACGCCAATTTTCACAATTAAGCCATCATTTTGTAGCTAAGAATCTTTCAAATATCTTGTCACGATAGTTATAAGCCACCCTGTACTTTTTCTTGTCAATTCCTTCACTTCTTTGTTATGCAAATATTTTGTTACTTTCTATTGAGTGACCGACACAGCTGCAGAAGACGATGCTCATCACGTACAATACAAAAAACAAGCCCATTTTTATTACCTAAACTTTAAAAGTTACAAGAATGTTTTAAGTGCAAGGTACTGTAAAGTGCTAGTTATTCAAATCAACAAAACGACAGAAACTAGCCTGTGCTTTTTAAAACTGTTCTACTGGACTGCCTTTATGTCTTTTTGTTGATGGAAAAGAGGTTTTTGTGCAAAAATTATATGCAAATCCTTGAAGCGATGCCAAAAGACTGAAAAAAAGCGATGAACTGCTTGGGTCATTGGAAAAATGGAAAAATTGGGGAAGTAGAGGCAGAGATCAGTTTCGGGGGAGACAGGGAAATGAACTTATCTAGATATTGAGTAAAATCGCCATGATTTCCTATTAAAGTCTATAAAAAACAATGATAAAGACAATACCGGTCTCTAGCACTCGCTCGTTTCTATGGAACAATGTTGTGCGTCGATTCTTTGGGATCATTAGTTGTACACCTTGTTATGATCGTTTGCTCAAAATCCGGTAAGTCTTGCTAACACAAGAGTCAGGTATGCGTCTGTTTTAGTCATCTCATCATGAAGCCACAGTTGAGTTTATTATTGTCAGCCACAGTGGTCAATCGACACGTTGACTTGGCCTTTTAGTTAACCCATTCGAAACTTCTGCAGCGAATAACCGCTGCAACAAAAACTCAGAAACGGACCGCTGCAGCGATTATTCGCTGCAGCGCTAATTGAGCCATCTTCATCCAATTAATTGGTTTTTTTTGCTGTTTTTCAGCATTACATGCATATTCCGATTCTAGCAGATCTACAAATTACGTGGGCAAAAAAGATGTTTCATATTTACCCGGAATCAATGCAGTCTCTGGTTTTGCATTGAAATGTTCCATAATAGCTCTAATCTTATAAAGCCGATCTGCTGCAGGATCCAGTTCATTATCACAAAAACGCAGATTTCGAAGAATAGATTCAAATTTTGCTCTTGACATAATGTGGGACATGTGGGAAAATCCTCCTAATCCAGGTCTGCTACTCCAGTAGTCACGAATCCTCGGTAATTTGACGATTCCCATTTGAAGATACAGATGATTGAAGAGGAAGAGCTTGAGAGATTTTGCATCAAAATTCTTTCTTTGTTTGTTTTTCTTTTTCCATGTTTATTAGATTCGCCTACTAACATATTGATTAATTTGTCGTCGATAAAATAAGAATAATAATCGATAGGATCTTGAAAAGTACTGAAGTCAAATCGAAATCGTTCTTCATCAAAAATAAATGGAGTAGGAGACTCTCTCACATCTTTCCAACCATAAATAAACTGCTTCGGAGTCAAAAAGGTCAAAAAAAAGGGCTTGGTACGTAGACGAATAAAAAGAAAAAGCGTTGCGGTTTCGAATGGGTTAAGTAATACAAGCATTTTCGATTTAAAAGCTTCAACTTTTATTGTAAAGAGTTAGGAGAGGTTCTCATTTTTTTCAAATCAAAGATCAGTTTACATCTTTTTTTTTCCACAGTTTAGTTTTGCTGCCAGTTGACGTTTTAGTGGACGATAATCTCTTCCTTTTCATTTTCTCTCAAACTTTCCTGAATTTTGACATCAAAGTTTAGGTTTAGTTGTTGAATTTTAATAGAACATTGAAATGAGATTAAGGTTTTTGGCTGCAAGAAACGGCCAAACCCACCACCGAAAAGTCGATTAACCATTGCGAAAAAAGGTTAAACATATGCACTCAATTGAATAATTTTCAGTTTTTGTGTGTGTGAAAGTTTCTTCGGCAATTGTTATCTATCATCTTCGCGAAAATTTAGGCTGAACATTGTAATTCAAAAATGATCAGACGTTTCTTTAAACTTTAAAAAAAATTAGTCAATCTTTCAAGGAATTTAAATCTTCTTACCATTCTCCTTTAGATTTTGAGGTTTCCTTGTCCAAAGTGATCGGGATTACCATGAGTGGTGATGAGATAATTGATCTGGGACAGCTGGACCCATTCGTTGTAAAGCCAGAAAAAAAAATGGCATAAAAAGTGCTACTAGTGCTACCAACCCTTTATCATCACGTTTCGATTCTTCACATCATTTTGATTTGGGGTATCGACGAGAATGTTTAGCTGGTCATCCGTGACCAGTGAGACGGCGCCGACATAAGTGAAACCCAGTGAAAGGGCATGATTCTCGAGATTTTGTATACGAGTTGTTCAGCTTATTTTCGAGTTTAATCCTCGTACATAGTTGAGCAAATGAAGAGATTCTAACCCTTCTTCTCCCATGTTAGCCAAACATTTATTTTGCTTTAAAAATCCCGGTAGATGTTTCTAGCTATGCTAGTCATTTTGATTGAAACCAGTCATTTTGATTGATCGCATTCCTAAAGCCAAACTTTCCAGCATAGCTAGGAGCCAATTAGAAGTGTCACATATTTCCTCTATTTGACTTTCAGAGAAAGACGACACAACGGAGCTAGTTAAGTCACAAAATTCCGAAAAAGTGTCGAGGCAAACTGTACAAATTTCGAAGCTGAGCTGAGCTGTCGATAAATAATGCGATGCAAGCATAATTTCTTTAATTTTTGACCGTTCATATCGTTCGGTTTGAATGATTTATAGAAGCTAGTCGTTTTACGAACTTTTCAAATTCTTCTCTGATAAGCTGGTCTAAATGTGCTTCCTTGTCCAACTCTCTGTAAATCAGGTTTCCCAAGCCAAGCTTTAGATGTAAAATTGGGGGAAAACATTGGGGAAGTTCTACTGGACGTTCTTTCTGGGGGAACGTGATTTCAGTTGTTGTTTACATCCACACTCGTGCTTTCAATCATTTTCCCATTTATCATTGGATTTTTGCAACGACTTTGACCATGACGCTGTGACCGAACCGTTGACATGCCGTTCCACCTTTGTTACTCCCCTTTGCTCCTCTTTACCATTTAGCCAAAAAAGAAAGATCTTCGTTATAAATATGATTTCCTTAAATGTGACCATTTGCTTTGATTTTCAGTTCTATTCACCTTCATAACCAATGCGTTTTTTCCTTATCTTCCTCCTCTTGGCGATGGTTTTGACAGCTGGTGTTGCTGGGATGCGCCCAACTCGTGTCAAACGGGTATGTGCTTTTCCCACCATAATATCCGTAATCTAACGACACTAGCTTGTGGGACAGATAGACTCGAAAAAATACTATCTTATATAGAAAGATCTTTTGTACAGATATCATTTGGAAAAAGTAAAAAATAATAACAAACTGAACCGATTTAGCGATGTTTGGACTGCGGCTACCTTCGCCAACAATGCTGCTACAAAACTAATCAATGTTATAGTCCAAGAAATGGAGAAATATGCTAACTGGACAATAAAAAATGAGGCATTTGTTTGTGAAATTTGATTCTGTCTTTTTTTTTCTATTGAACATTTCAACTTTTGCAACCAAATTATTAGAATAAAAGAGCCTTCACAAAAGTTTTTGTGAAAGTACTTGTATTGTATCTTGTATCTTGTATTTTTGCGCTTTTGCAAATTGCTAATATATCAACATTTTGGACCGTTTAAAAGGAAAAACTTCTGTGTAAAATTTCTTTAAAATGTCAATTTCTGAAAAGCTGTCGCATGAATTTTGGGGATAGGACAAAATGCGACCTTTTTTTGCGCACCTGGACATTTGCGCACCTTTTTTTGCTGGAAAAGGTCTTAGGAAAGGTCTTAGAGCTTCAAAAATGTTTTCGTACAAGGGAATCGTATGAGTAGATTCCGAATTTCAACAAATCACACCTCGCTAACACGTCAAATTTGGGCTAAAAGGCAAAAACTGCGGAAAAGCGTTAAGTTTCGTAGTTTTTGCCTTTTAGCCCAAATTTGACGTGTCAGCGAGGTGTGATTTGTTGAAATTCGGAATCTACGCATACGATTCCCTTATATGAAAACATTTTTGAAGCTCTAAGACCTTTCCTAAGACCTTTTCCAGCAAAAAAAAAGGTGCGCAAATGTCCAGGTGCGCAAAAAAAAAGGTCGCATTTGTCCCATCCACTGAATTTTTAAAACAAATCGATTTTCGGTATCACCAAATTTTTCTGGGTCGAATGACGTGAAATTCCTATAAAATAAGCTTAAACTTATTTCGTGCGGATGTGGTGCGGTGCGCTATCCGCTCACACCTGCTCCTACACGCCTCGAAAAATTTTCGTGCCCACAGACAGACGGACAGACAGACAGCCCTCAATTCTATTAGGTTGGAAAGAAAGTTCTCGGAAAAAGTTTGCACAATGATTTCTCAAAAACCAAGCCATCAATTCTTTCCAGATTTTTTGATAAACTTGACTATATTTCAAAAAGTTTTTGACAAAAGAAACCAGAGTTGGCTTCAGGTAAAAAAAAATCAGAGATTTCTTCAGCTGAAGTGACTTGATCACTTTTAGACAAGTTTTTAATGGGTTAATGAATAGACAATAAGGGCCATTTAAAAGCTAAAATCAAGTAATCAAGAGAGCAGCGTTTAGACAAGTTTTAATGGGTTAATGAATAGACAATAAGGGCCATTTAAAAGCTAAAATCAAGTAATCAAGAGAGCAGCGTTTAGACAAGTTTTAATGGGTTAATGAATAGACAATAAGGGCCATTTAAGCTAAAATCAAGTTCGGCAGCGTTTAGACAGTTTTAATGGGTTAATGAATGCAATAAGGGCCATTTAAAGCTATCTATCAAGAGAGCAGCGTTTAGACAAGTTTTAATGGGTTAATGAATAGACAATAAGGGCCATTTAAAAGCTAAAATCAAGTATCCAAGAGAGCAGCGTTTAGACAAGTTTTTAATGGGTTAATGAAGAGGCGATGGGTCTCATTCAAAACTCTAAAATAAAGTACTTAAAATAGAGAAAATTTGTGATTAAGGCAAATTTTGATCTAATTTCTTTCACTTTTCAGAATCACCTATTTTAGCAAACATTCAGTGCCAAGAAGATGACACTGAAAAAATTCTTTTTTTTTTGAAATAAAGCTTCTCTGTAAAAGATTTGTTAACCAAAAATAGAGATTATAGAGCGTATTGCTCAGCTATGATAGCTTTACCTCATAAGAGTTCTCTAAAGAAACCACACTCATAAAAACCCTCCGTTCACTTTTTGCCTAAAGTAAAAAATAGGTAATACTGAAAATTATTAAATGACAAGTAACGAAAAATTCGGATAGAAATGTTGACAATCGGTGACTTCTGTAGGAACATTATGAATCCACGAATGAGGAAAGAAACGATAGAAAGTCCAACAGTAGATCGTCTTCTAAGAAAAGCGTAAATTTGGGAATGCAATCGAATAGTTAGCTTGGGAGTTACTTATTGATTGCTTTGAATCAAAAACGCTGTTTTCAAGCTGACTATTTGATTGATTCTATTCAGAAACTCAAGCATGAAGTGAAATGAAAAGAGCAGAAGATCAGAATAGACGACAGACTCAGATTATAGAGCGTATTGCTCATTTATGATAGCTTTACCTCATAAGGAATCGTTTTTCTGGTGCAAAAAGTGAGCTGAATTTAAGCTGGAAAATAATAATTTTTTTTAAACTCTATAGTTTTAATGGACTCATTTTTTTGCGAGTAATTTCTTGGAGTCGACTTGTAAATAGTGGAAAAAAAAATGTTCTTGAATTGGTGGAGTTGTTTTTAAAAATTCCAGTCAAACTTTTTTTCGAGAACTTTCTTTTCAACTTAATAGATAATGGTTTTTCCAAACAATCCAAAAAGAGGGTCCTTTTTCTTGAGAGACTCCCGGCGACGAATCGACGAATCACCTGGCAACAGTGTCTTTCCACAGTATCTCAAAATAAATTTTCGAAAGCGTCGCTTTCATTGGTGTGCACAAATATTATATAATGAAAACAATGAAGCTTTTGTTGTTTGGGTTTGGCTTTCGAAGGAACCGGTTAGCCCAAGATAGTGGTGGGTAAAGGGAAAGGGAAGGGGAGGGGAGGGGAAGAGAAGGAACGGAAAACTCGGTCATGGCGACCAGGCGACCTACAGCAGCTCGGGATTCGCTAGCCCGTCTCCGAACCAACTACCAACCGAGCCCAACGTTGCTTAACTTCGCAGATCTGACGGGATACGGTGCTTCAACGTTGCTAGACCGTAGCCACTTTACAGAAAAATGCCGATGATAAGTGGTCTAATTTTGAAGTTTTGTTAATAAAATGAGATTTTTGCGGAGCTTTTCTCTGTGGAAACGCTTTTCCGGGTGAAGCAATCAAATGGCTCAAACGCGTTACCGGATCAAATGCGAGCAGTGTGCTCATCTTCTCCCAATTCCTTACCGACTTTGTTTTAACTGAAGAAGAAAAATGCTTAGTTTTCGTTGATAAAAGAAAAACTGCAGTGCTTTTATTCAAAAATTGTACATCACTTCTGCAAATCTTTGAGGATCTCCGGGGCAATGGTGGCCGCATCGTCTCCATTGACGAATTGAGTGTTGTCGGTGTTGTACAGCGATGAGTGAGTGTCCTTTGCTTGAATCACAATTTTCACCGATGCTTCAACAGAAGCGAACTTCTTTGAGACGTCGTTTTTGTCGGATGGAATCCTGAAAAGAGCTTGATCTTTTAATTTTGATAATTCTCACTTGATCTTTTCGCAAGGAGCAAAGTAAATCAACGAGTCGCTTGATTGGATTTGCGTTTGTCTCTTGAGCTGTTTCAAGCCGCTGAAATTTTGAATTGATAAAAATAGGGATCAGTAGTGGAAAACTAATGATTAGTTAGCTTCTTTGTAGCTAAATTTAATCATAACGTCAATAGGTACATTGTGGAAAAGTTTCCCACGTTTAACATACCTTTCAAGCTGTAAAGACTGATAAAAACGGTTAAAATGATTCTAAATGAGCAAGTCTACGACTACGACCGATCGATCTCCTTACAATTCTTCGTCCACTTGTGTATTCTTCGGTCCATCACACGGGAAGCCAGCCAACCAAGCTCCAGCTCCGAGTAGCTCTTGTCCAATTGCACTGACCGTTTGATTGAGGCCGTAGACAAAGAGAGTGACCGGTGGGACATCTCCGCCCGATTCAGCCAGGCCTTGGAGGACACCGGTGGCTGAGTCTTTCATCTAAGTTTTTGTGTTTATGAGACTACAAAGGACGCTAAACCGTTTGACAGCTGAGGCAATTTGAGTCAGGTTGCGAGACTGCGAATTGCGGGAAAACGAAGACGAGTCTTGGGGTGCCTGAAACTCGTTTTGTTGTTTTTTAAGGTTTTTCCAAAGCTTTAGGTGCAAGAATGTTTAAAAGCTGGTCAAAGTTTAACTTAAAAGATTATTTTGTAAAGAAAGTGTTGCTAAAATTAACGAAAAATAATGTTGCATAGAATTTGGTTCCTATTTGGTTTCTTTAAGGTTTCTTTTCCCACAAATAACCTGGGTTTGGTGTTGATGGGGGACCTGATGGTGCTCCTGAAAGTGGAACATTGTAATGTTAACAAAATTGTCAAGCTAAGTTTTTTGTTTCTTCAAAAACTCACCTTTTTTCTCAAGGAATTTGTCGACGAGCTCTAGAAAGGAGAATTTTATTTTATTTTCTCAAAAATTTACCTCCAGTTACGCAGAAAACGTGATTCAGATAGATCTTCTCGCCTTTAAAAGTACGAGTTCTCCATTTGTCTCTAGAAATCATTTGATTAAGTTACAGTTTTTCTGAAAAATCTACTTTCTATCCGAACAGGCCAACACGTGTTCGAGTTTGCCGGAAGTCACCGTGATCACCTAAACTTTGTGTGCCTAAAGTAGGGTTTTCCATAAGTTATTGTGGTTCTTAGATTTGTGATTTCTTAAAAATCAGTCAATGCTGACTTTGTTGAACAGACATATCTCATTCGCTCGATTGAACTAAGCAATCGTTATCAAATTTTGGATACTAGTTAGCATTTACTTGTAGATTATTCATTAAAAATTTCAAATGAAACGATTGGCTGGTTTTTAAGAAATCACAAATTTTAGAATCACAAGAACTTATGGAAAATCTTAATATATTATTAAAAAATATATTTTCCATTAAAATCTAACATAAAAGCTCAAGTTCTTTCCACTCACTTTCCCATTCCCGGTGACAAGAGCCGTCCATTCATTTGATTTCCCATTACAAGTCACCTTCAAGTAATCCTTATCGTTCATTTCAACTCTTCTGAAATTATTGTTGTTCAATTTCTGGAATATTTTGTTTTAAAAGGTATTGATCAAAATCTGCTAGTTAGTCCTTTTATGGGTTGAGGAATACAAAGTCGACGCCGAGATTCGAACCCGTGACCTATCGCTTATCAGCCGAACTATCAGCCGCTTATCAGCCGAAAGCTATCAATGAGCTACACCGACACGTATTCCATTGCCGGGTAGAGTCTTATGCTTTACTTGGTATTTGGTGTCTTGCAATGAGTTCCATCTGAGCGGAGTTTCTTCGGACACTTTGCTTTTTCGACTTTTCTCTCGCTGCATTTCTCTTCACTGCTACTCGAAGAGCTGCTCGACGAGTCATCATGATAGTCATTGTAGTCTGAAGAGATTTAGAGAAGAGAGATACCAAATTAATGAGAAACATACATGGGTATAAGTAGGTGGGTGATGAGTAGCTTGGCGAGTAACCGTTGGAACCACTCTAAATTTGAATGCGGTAAAGCTACTGTTGCTAGATTTGTTGGCCTTTAAGAGTTAGAAACTTTAAAGCGTTACTATCTATTGTTGGATCAAAACTACTCACTTGCCCATATCCTCCGTATTGAGCAAGAGCTACGGTGGATAAGACGAACAACAGCAAGAAAGAGACCATTTTAGGGGAAATGAATGCCTTTCTCCTTTCCCTTCCTTCAGTCTATTTAAACAGTGATTGCCAGAAACATTTCTCATTCTCAAAATTTCATATTGGTTGATGGGTCAAACTTTCGTCAAAACATCGAATGCCTCAGAAAACATTGAATGCAAAAGAATTCCGAAATGTTTGGTTTAATGTCTCTCTGTCACTCGTCAAAATATTCAGTCAATTTTGGAATTCTTTAAAATTTCAATTTTATAAGAAAAAAAAAATTTTTGTCTAACCAAAGATCATTGTGGAAAAGACTGAAAGTAGAAAGAAATAGCTTTTTTAACTTTTTACCCTAGTTCAACTCAGGGCTGGACAAAAAGGCCAAAAGTCATGGCCAGCCAGGTCAAGCCAAAGCTAGGCCAAAAGTCATGGCCTTGATTTGGCCTGGCCTGGTTCTGGCCTAGCCTTGGCCTGAGTTTTTGTTTTTGCTAATTTTAACGATCTTGACGTTATTACATTTGTTTTGTTTTTTAGATAGATAAATGATTATTGACACTATTGTATTTAAAACTCAGCACATTAACATTATCACACATGGCCTGTTGTTGGATAATCTGTTGTTGTATAATCTGTTGACTTTAAGGACTTGTGATGTTTCGTGGGCTCTCTTCTCAAAATGTTTTGATGCAATGAGCAAAGTGATCAGTTAAGAACAGTAACAAAATATTAAATATCTAGGGCTTTAATTTCAATGAAACCAAGAAGAAAAGCAAAGACTGAAAAGCAAAATAAAGATCTGGCTAGATTTTTCAGAAATCTTTCAACTTTTAATGAAATAAAACTCTAAAAGGATTTCTCTCATCAATTTCTTTCATATTTTCATAAAAATCAAAGCGTTGAGCAAGAAAAATGGGGAAATTCCGATTGCATAACATGGGAGTGATGTGTGAGAGATCAGAAGAGCTGATGTTTTATAATCAGCGTATTTTAACAACAAAGAATTGCGAAACTTTTCATTATTATGATCATTTGCTGTCTTTTTTAATTTCTAATTGAGTTCTTGACTTTCTCATAATTCTTTTTATTCTCAAAACTCTAGACATCTTTTCTTTTCACCTTGTCTTCCAAAATCTTCAATCTCTTCTCCAGCTCAAGTTCTAATCCCAGATCGAATTCAGCTTTATTTTACAAATTTTCTACAGTCAAAATCACATCAAAACATCAGAATTTACCGGTAAAAGAGGTTTTTTCGACGAAATAATGCTTTAGATTAAAACTTCAACTTATTGCCCAATATATGGAGATCCGATTCCACCGTAGAAACCTGAAAATAGAAGATTTGAGTCTAGTAACAGTTGTAAGATATTCAGTTGGTAAAAGATTTTAAAGTTTGTCCTCCACCCCTGTTGTCCAGTTTGTCCCCCACCCCGTTGTCCAGTTTGTGCCCCACCTTGTTGTCCAGTTTGTCCCCCACCCTGTTGTCCAGTTTGTGCCCCACCCTGTTGTCCAGTTTGTCCCCACCCTGTTGTCCAGTTTGTCCCCCACCCTGTTGTCCAGTTTGTCCCCCACCCTGTTGTCCAGTTTGTCCCCCACCCTGTTGTCCAGTTTGTCCCCCACCCTGTTGTCCAGTTTGTGCCCCACCCTGTTGTCCAGTTTGTCCCCCACCCTGTTGTCCAGTTTGTCCCCCACCCTGTTGTCCAGTTTGTCCATTTTGTGTTCTCTGTTGTCCTAGACTGCCGAATTGACCTGGAATTTATAAAACTTTGATGAAAAGCTTAGTAAAATTTACCGTAAATCCTCTATTAACGCTCTATTTTTCCGCTTTGATCTCAAAAAGAAAAATACGACGTTTTCTTTGAAAAGGCAGATTTTTTAAAGCAAATATTCTATTCTTTTCTATCCTTTTATCTGGAAATTATTGTAATAATCATTGATTGAAAAAAGTTAAGAAAAAACGAATATAGCATCTTTTGATTGACTTCATTTGTGAAGCTCGAACGTATAGACTTCTGTCATCAAGCAAAAACAGTATAAAAGGACTCAATTTAATGCATTTATTAATGCTAAACAAGCTCTTACGGTTGATTAAAAGGATATTTATGCAAAATTCAACAAGCTTTTACAGCACCTTGTCCTTGGGAGCCACTGTTTTGTCCATTTTGACCTCGTTGGCTGTTCTGACCGTTACCGAAAGCCCTATCCTGCCCTTGGCCACCAGATTGAACTGGAATATGAAAAGCTATATCATTTAAGTATAGACTTTTATAACTTATTCCAAAGGACTTAAAATTTTCAAGTCTTCAAGTTCAAGTGTTTCTCATGAAAAAACGAACCTTGACCTTGTCCTTGTCCCTGCTGGCCTCTTTGACTGAACTGGCCTTGCCCTTGGGCACCTGATTGATCTGAAACATCATAATTTATAAGTAAATTAATATTATTATACAATAAAATAGTTACTATAAAAAGTTTATCACTTTAAGTTAGAGTTTTTTGTTGTATAAACCTTGTCTCTGGCCTTGTCCTTGGCCTTGTCCCTGGCCTTGTCCTTGACCGAAATTTCCTCCTGAAAGCAAGCTATTAACTTATTTACAAAGTTTATATATCAGAAAAGGGAATTAGGGAGAATTTATTGAAATCACCTCAACAATTCACTCACCCTGTTTTCCCTGGCCTCTGAATCCACTATAGAAACCCTCATCGTTGTCCTCATTGCTGTCTAAAAGGTGTTTGGTATAAAATATGTCTGTAAATTATATAGATTTTTCTATATAAATAACCAGTTTCGTTTCCCATTGTGTGATTTCCAAATCGGCCTCCCTGGTGGGTTTGATTTTTGTAACCATTTTGGCCCTGGTTCTGGATCTGGCTTTGATTGTTTCCCGTGGATCTAAAATCAAAATTTTATTCCTCTAGGCTTTGCCACTTTGTTAATATATAGATTTCTAAGTTTTTAAGCTCACAAAGCAAAGAATGCTGCGAAAATGGCCGATGTGATGAGTAACGTCTTGATCATTTGTATTGGTAGCTGATGTCACAAAGCTAAACAATGAATGTTTCACTCAATCGATAGAGAAAGACTTGGATACAATGATCCAACGCATGCAATGATACCAAAAATATTCAAATTGAACAACCGAACACCAAGATATTTGAGCTCAAAATTAGATTGCCAATGACAAAGGGGGTGGGGCACGTATAAAAGGTGAGCGCCTTTGCCACTGGCAATTCAATTTTGAGCTCAAATTTCTTGGTGTTGGGTGGTCTAATCTAAATATTCTTGGTATCATCAGATGCGCCTAGTCTTTCTCTGTCGATTGGTATAAAAACTATTTCAATTGGACGGCCGAACGCCAAGATATTTGAGATCAAAGTTAGATTGCCAATGGCAAAGGGGGCGGGGCCGTCCCCTTTGCCATTGGCAATCGAAAAGCTCAAATATCTTGGTATCGAGTTGTCCAATTGAAATAGTTTTTGGTACGAATCGATAGATAAAGACTTGGCGCGCCCAATGATACCAAAGAATATTTAAATTGGACAGCCCAACACCAAGATACTTGAGCTCAAAGTTAGATTGCTAATGAGAAAATGGTCCGGGCGTGTCAAATGTCCGATAACCACCAAACACATCCCTTAAATACCCAACCAATAACTTGTTGATGTCGATGAATGATCTCTTTTTCATATTTCTGTTTACTCATGCTCTTTTCGGGCAGAACTTTTCGCATTTGAATATTTGCGAACAACAGTTGTGCTCAAACCAGTGATTCATTGGAAAATGGGATTTCCTAGCTTTTTTGGTGTTCATTTTTGTCACTAAAGTTTGTTAAATTGAGGAAAGTATTTTCGGGATTTGAATAACTTAACTTTAATATGAACCAAAACAGGCAATATATTGTTTTTGATCAGTTTTAGAGTCAGCCCACTAAGCCAGACTCTGTAAAATGAAGTTGCGAAATTTAATAATATTAATAAGAAAGGAAAAAAAAAAAAAAAAAAAAAGAAAAAAAACAAAAAACCCATTAAAACTTAAAAATTTAGTTTATTATTGAAAATAAAAACAAAAAAAAAAAAAAAAGAAAAAAAACACAGGGGGAAAACAAAAAAATAGATTTTCAGAATAATTTTCAACAAGAATTCGAGAAGAATAAATACAGAAATGCATAAAATTTGTCTACTTTTTCGTTAAAATTAGGTGTTTAACGTCGAATTGAATCCAATAATGTCTAAGAATTTATAGAGAACTGAGTTTTAGAGATTTGATAGCGATTTCTGAATTTGTGCTACATTTTTTTTACTAAAAACTTTCAAATAAGGTAAAGGTCGCTGAAAGCTCTGGAAGCCTCGTTTTCAAGGCTCTGAAAGCTTTTTCAAAGCTCTAAAAGCTTTTTTTCAATCTCACGTGTCATTTTCACAATTTTCTATATAGAAAGGAAATAATTGTAGATAGTTTTCAAGAAATAAATGTAACGAAATTAAAAAGAAGTTAAATTTAACAAAATACTTGTTATTTATGGGTTTCATTAGCCGTTTGACACCTATTTCACTGAAAAAATGTATGAAAACTGAGCGTAAACTATGCTGTAACTAAAAAAACGTTTTTAGAGGTTTTTTTGGGGTTTACTGGCGTGTGTTTTGTGTTTTTTGTACCCCAATAAAAGAGTAAAAACAAAAAATCCTGATTTCTGATCAGAGAGAATGTTCAGTTCAGAGAGAATGATCAGAGAGAAAAAAAAAGTTCGCACAATCCGAAACTCTTCCATCTCAAAGCTCTTTCAACTTCGTGGATCTTTACTTTAACCACAAATGTCCAATGTTCACCAAGTAAACCTAAAAAAGTACAATTGTTGTTGCTTTTCTTCACCTTTTTAGCCACTTCTCACCTATTCATGTTTTGTATTTACTCCAGTTAAACAAATCTATCGACACCTATGGAAAATGTTCAAATATTTGACATTATTTTGAAGAAAATAAACTTGTCAATGATTGGGTAAATATTTTGACGTGTGTTTTGGAAAGTGCATCAAAAATTGTCGGAAGATTTGAAATTTCAAAGCCTGGTAAATCGAGAAATAACTTTGTACATTTAGGTTTTTTTTGTGAAATATTCAGGTATCGTTTTCCAATAATTGTGTAACTGAACCGAGATATTCTCGACAAATCATAGTGAACGATCAGGTTCTCTGGGGAGAACTTTGATGGGAAATTATATGAAGAGAAAGATTGAGCCGAATGTTTGCGCAACTTTGCGAAACTTTGTTCAACAATAAATTTGCTGAATAAATGCACAAGGTGCAAAAACAAAGTGCCGTGAGCGTTTTTTTGACATTGCGTGAATGGTGTTTTTGAGCAGCAACATTCTTGCTTTTTAAAGCAACGATTGTAAATGTAATTCATTTTGAAGTAAATTCTTTATTCACTGGCAATTTCATAAGAGTCACGCTCGTCACGTCGGCGATTTTTGTATGATTTATCGCCCGTTTTCTTCGGCTTCTTTTCCTCCTCTCTACCTTCTTCTTTTCTGGAGAATTTCGAAAGATTTTTATCAACGTAATATCGCTACCTGCTATCATGACGATATGAACATTCCCCATCTTTGTAGGCACATTTTCCTTTCATCCATTTTTGACACGTTTCCGTTTTCAAAGACGATGATGATGTAGGCCGAGTTCTAAACTTTAAGTTGCTCACTTCGGGCAAGGAAGTTCTTTCAAAATCTAGAGAAATCAACGAAAAAAACCCTCTAGAAGTCATAAAACTAAGAAACTCTTCAAAGAAATCTTAAAAAAGCAAATCTTTTACCTGATTTCATGCAGAAACCAGCATGATTGTTGTCTTGTACATTCTCCCTTTAGCCATCTCTCACATGTTTGCGTTTTCGCATTTTTCGGTCGGATTGCGATCGATCTATCGTTTAAAATTCTGCTTTGATCATTGAAAACATTTACAAGACCAGTTTTAAAGGTTTTTAAAAAAATATATCTGACAAAAATGGCTTAGTTGTGAAGATTCACCTGTTTTCGTGAAGGAATGCACATCGCTCTTGCCTGTTCTTGCACTCTCCACGCAGCCAAAGTTCACATACTTGCGTTTTTGGTCGATTCGGCCGTGTGAATTCGATCAGCTCATCGCTGAAAAATTTACGTTAATTTTTCTTCGTCACAAACCCTGGAGTCCTTTGGTCGGAGGTAGGCAATTGACGCGAAGACATACCTATAATTGTATATTTGTTCATAACCAAAAAATAAGAGAAAAGGCAAAAATTTAAAGTGAGTGACTCACACAAGCTACGTGACCCGTTTCAGTCGATAAGAAATTTTGCAAAAAAATATAGGAAAAGCAAAAATGTTTGTGCGCTTATATTCGCAAAAATGTTTGTGCGCTTATAAAGATGAACAGGCTGTGCGAATAGGAAATTCTTCTTTTGTATCGATTCGGGTCCGCTCGTCCATTCGAGCTTACCATGGTAGAGCCATTTTGCCAGCCCGGTGAAAGAAAGAAATGGTGTTTTTCTTATAAGCTGTTTACCGTAACCGGTCAAGGGCTAGTTCGTGGTTAATCGTGTTTAAAAGGAGAAATTTTTGACAAAAATTTTCATTCTGGACAATTTTCAATCGGGTAATTTAGTTATATCATAATTTAGTTTAGATGGAAGGTAAGCAGCGGCATGCGGTCATATATCAACGATTCGATAGAAGCCCAAGGAGGCACCACATTTCTTGAGTAATGTTGCTATTGAGCGACTACTTGTCACGGAGAAGAATGTTGATGAGGAGAAATCTGCGTCACCCCCTACATCCTATTTTAGGAATCGTTTTGTCGTCATTTGCTGTTGTTATTGTGGTTATGATTTATATGGATTAGGTTTTTGAATAAATTGTCCAACCTCAAAATTGGTGGACAATAAATTATATCGGGAAAGGTTATGAGAAAA
This sequence comes from Mesorhabditis belari, assembly GCA_958450365.1. Taxonomy (NCBI): domain Eukaryota; kingdom Metazoa; phylum Nematoda; class Chromadorea; order Rhabditida; family Rhabditidae; genus Mesorhabditis; species Mesorhabditis belari. The sequence continues at coordinate 236,004 of CAUEEP010000873.1, forward strand.
ATGATATTATGTTTATCGCGAGTAAAAACTCGCAGAGTTTGCAAACATAAGAAGATTTTAGGACCGCATCTGTAGATCCAAAAATCACCTTCAATAGCCTTGGATGAGACGATGAAAAGATCCCCATTGGAAACGATTGAACAATCACGCAATCCAGACCATAACACGCAAGGATTGAATCAATCAAATGATGATCGGCACTCCTTCTCACGGAGATTGTTGGGTGCACGTCGACTTCCGGCATACCTTCTACGACGATGTGATATTCTGATCCACGCTCCTTGGCTAGACCGATGTCCTCAAAGATAGGGGCGAGTTTTGATGGCTCAATTGGTGGTGGAAGAGGATGTAGGGGTGACGCAGATTTCTCCTCATCAACATTCTTCTCCGTGACGAGTAGTCGCTCAATAACCTCAAGTTTGGGTAATTAATTAATTAAAAGAATGTTTATAAGCAAAATAAGCATAATAATTAAAAGAAAGTTTTAATAAAATAAGCCAGCTTTCAATTAAGAATTTGCTTTCAGGTTCAACACCCAAATTTTGCTATTTATTTGCTGTTGTAAAAAAACAGTTTCTATTTTTATTTGTTCATAACCGAAAAACAAGAGAAAAGGCAAAAATCTAAAGTGAGTGACTCACCAAATCCGTGTGACTGGTCGCATGAAGCTGATAAAAACTTTTGCAAAAAATATAAGAGAAGGAAAAATGTTTGTGCGCTCAAATCGAAAGCTGAACAGGGTGTGCGAATAAGAAATGTTTCACTTTAGAGGAAATTTTGAAAGAAAAGTTGAAAATTTGTAGAAATAAACAAGTAGAAACTTGTGCTAAGCTGATATCATATTTTAACTTTACAAAATTATCATTTTGTCGTTGCTTCTTGGACTTGTAATCGACTATTTCATTTATTGACAATTTTCATTATTTCTTTGACACTATTTTATGGCACTGTCATTTCTTTCTAGCATCTAGCTCACCCTTCAGCTATTCTGAGGATAATTACGCCCTGGATAAGAACGTTTTTTGAACTTTTAACAGTGAGTAAGGGTAATTTACATATTCTTTATTCCTTTTAATGACTGAAACGAGCAATGGTTGAATTAAGGAAATATGCCGTGTAAATGACAACAAAAAGAAAAGCCATGATAAAAATGTGGGAAAAGACATCGTCAAAAAGAGAGATTCCACCCCAAAGATAAACCTCGATCCAATTCCCGTGGCATTGTTGAGAAATCTCACCGTCAAGCGCCGAGTTTCGATTAAAAATCCCAATCAAATAGGTGGCAAAGGACATTGTGAGAACTTGAAACATCATTTTAAACGACGAAATCAACACCATATAAACTTGATCAAGATCAACTAAATCCTGATCGAAATCCCGTAATTTGTAGACCTGGAATTTCGAAAGAAATGCTTTCCAATAGTGAGCGACCCAAATTGTTGGCACTGATGGATCGTCCCTTGCACATCTTAACATATAGGTCTCTCTTGTATGTTCTAATGTCTTTAAAATGTGCCAAGCGCCTAAAAAAGCCGAGAACAAAGATAAAAAGACAAAGGCGAAAACGAAAAAGCCGAGGATGCAAACAAGAATTATTTTCGAGATATGTTTAAAGTCATAGGTCAGATTGTGACAGCTTCTTTTCACATATTCTCCCACGTATCCCTCAACGATTAGAGCGAATAGAGCCAAGCCAAAATATAAAATAGTGGTAATGATAACAATGAAAACCAGGATTTTCGATTTTTGAACAGCTTTCTCATATTTCTCAATCTCTTCTTCTTTCGTTGAGATGATGATTGGTTGTGGATGGCTGACGTCTTGCACTGATTCATTCTAAAGGTTTAAACTTGAAACTTGTTTGAAGTCATTATTTAAACCTATTTTTCAACTTTTAGAGATTATAATTGTATAGCTAGACGGGTAAATGTAAATTTTTTCGAGTCTCACCTTTTGCAAAAAAACTCTAACTAAAAATGCACTCTCAATGAACCAAAAGCACTCTAACGATAAAGAGCTAGAATCGTTTTGATATTTCTTTCAAAAAATTTTAATACCTTTAATAGGTAATTTTTAAATCCTACCTGATTCAACAGTGGTTGATGAGCATCATTTTCCATGTTATCCATTGGGAATAAAAGAGAAAATGAATTTTTTTGACAAAAGTGAAGAAATGAAACCAGCCTTATCAAATTAAATAAATTTACGAAAGGAATCTTCTTCCAGTCACTTCTTTTAAGCCAATGCAAATAAAGTTTTGTGTCGAAATAAAAGTATGAACTGTTTTTTTTGTACAACAGCAAATAAACAGCAAAACTTGGGTGTTGAACCTGAAAGCAAATTCAACTGAAAACTTAATTGAAAGCTGGCTTATTTCATTAAAACTTTCTTTTAATTATTTTGCTTTTAATTAATTACCCAAACTTGAGGTTATTGAACGACTACTCGTCACGGAGAAGAATGTTGATAAGGAGAAATCTGCGTCACCCCCTACATCCTCTTCCACCACCAATTGAGCCATCAAAACTCGCCCCCATCTTTGAGGACATCGGCCTAGCGAAGGAGCTTGAACCAGAATATCACATCGTCGTAGAAGGTTTGCCGGAAGTCGACGTGCACCCAACAATCCCCATGAGAAGGAGTGCCGATCGTCATTTGATTGATTCAATCCTTGCGTGTTATGGTCTGAATTGCGTGATTGTTCAATCCTTTCGAATGGGGTTTTTTTCATCGTCTCATCCTAGGCTATTGAAGGTGATTTTTGGATCTACACATCCGGTCCTAAAATCTTCTTTCTTCCTTTCACCGGACTGGCAAAATGGCTCTAACATGGAATGCTCTTATGGTATTCGACAATCAGATCCGAATGGATAGAAAAGGAAATAGCAAAAGCCGCCAAAAACAAATCACCAACACATAGGTCTAGTCAATCTGATCGATCACTTTTCTTGGCTGTTTTTCGCGTTTCGATCAGCCATATCTCGATACACCAAGTAAAAGGCCAAAATGCAATGAAAAACGGCAACAACACTCAAGAAATCCTAAAGGAAATAAAGGAAAAGCGCCTCGTTGTAGCTCGGATAGTAATTCCTATTGCTTAAATTGCCTGAAATGAATAGTTAATTTGATAAATTTAGATTTCCTGGATGAGCTGCCCAAGATGAATCAACAATTCGAACCAAGATTAAAATTGAATCATTGCGCTGAATGTCAGGAGCAGGCATAATGAAATGTATGCTGTCAACACGACAATCCAAAAGATCTGATGTTAGAAGAGAAAGTCAAAACTTACATTCACCATGCTAGATCGGATATTCTGGAACTCTGCATGGCTAAAACCGGTATTATTAGTATTAAAACATTACCCAAACCTTTACAAGTAAATACCCTTCACCAAAGTGCGAGAGTGCCAAAGAATCTTCTTGCGATAGAACATCTGAATAGTCCAAAAGATTTAACTCAAACAAATTCGCCTATCAAGCAGAAAATGCGCAAACCCGTCATCATAAGCAAAGTGATATGTACAGTTGCATTGATGTTTTCTCTCTTCCTCCTTCAACGACTTCTCCTTCTCGAAACATTCGTGGCACATCGCCAATCCACAATGCAACTAATGTGGAGGTCAAGGCTGATTGGCAACCGGAGTAACTAAAGAAGTGAAAAATCAAAATATTCATGTTAAGCCTTGGAATGTTATCTATAAAAAAACTCAAAAACTTACACGGCTTCTTGCAAAGAATGCAATTCAAAGACTTGAACACTTTCATTCCTGAAAAAAAACGCATGCACATCGAAAAAGCTACTAGAAATCCCAAAGCATTTCGATAGACACAGAAATACTTTTCCCAAACCACAAACCTAAAAAAACAGAGTTATTCAAATTCAAAAGCCGAAACAGGCCTCAAAACAGCACTCGGGACAGTAGAACATCTTATCAGCAGTATTCTAAAGTAAAGAAAAAATTTGACGTGTCGAAAGCATACATTTCATTATACCTGCTCCTGACACAACGCAATGATTCAATTTTAAGCTTGCTTCAAATTGTTGATTCATCTTGGGCAGCGCATCCAGGAAATCTAAATCTATCAAATCAACTATTCATTTCAGGCAATTTAAACAAAAAAACCTGAATACATTAGGTAGTTTAAAAGACAGTAAATCAATTACTCTGAAATCGATCCTTTCTCGCGTAGACGTCAGGACACTTTGGAATGTTAAATGGCTAAATCAATCTCATTGAAACCACGAGAAATATCCACAAACCTTTGCAAGATAGTAACCACCAAGTATAGCAGAAAACTTTAGCGAGTCATGCGACAGAATATCTATTTAACCAATCAAAACTAAACAAAAGAGGGGAAAAAATTAAAAAAAAAAAAAAAAAAAAAAAAAAAAAAAAAAAAAAAAAAAAAAAAAAAAAAAAAAAAAAAAAATAAAATTTAAAAAAAAAAAAATAATTAAAAAAAACAACCAATCAAAAAGTGAGCCGGTTTCGTATTATGAAAACAATTTTCATGATCACATTGCTGTTTTGTTTTTTCGCCTCTTTCTCCCTCTCCAAACCGTGAGTTTCTTTTGACATTGCGTAAATGGTGTTTTTAAGCAGCAACATTGTTGCTTTTCAAAGCAACGATTGTAAATGTAAGTCATTTTGAAGTAAATTCTTTATTCAATGGCAATTTCATATAAGTCATGCTCGTCACGTCGGCGATTTTTATGTGATTTGTCGCCCGTTTTCTTCGGCTTCTTTTCCTCCTCTCTACCTTCTTCTTTTCTGGAGAATTTCGAAAGATTTTTATCAACGTAACATCGCTACCTGCTATCATGACGATATGAACATTCCCCATCTTTGTAGACACATTTTCCTTTCATCCATTTTTGACACGTTTCCGTTTTCAAAGACGATGATGATGTAGGCCGACTTCTAAACTTTAAGTGGTTCACTTTGGGCAAGAAATTTCTTTCAAAATCTAGAGAAATCAACGAAAAAAATCTCTAGAAGTCATAAAACTAAGAAACTCTTCAAAGAAATCTTAAAAAAAGCAAATCTTTTACCTGATTTCATGCAGAAACCAGCATGATTGTTGTCTTGTACATTCTCCCTTTAGCCATCTCTCACATGTTTGCGTTTTCGCATTCTTCGGACGGATTGCGATCGATCTATCGTTTAAAATTCTGCTTTGATCATTGAAAACATTTGCAAGACCAGTTTTAAAGGTTTTTAAAAGATATAACTGACAAAAATGCCTTAGTTGTGAAGATTCACCTGTTTTCGTGAAGGTATGCACATTGTTCTTGCGTGTTCTTGCACTCTCCACGCAGCCAACGTCTACATACTTGCGTTTTCGCATTCTTCGGACGGATTGCGATCGATCTATCGTTTAAAATTCTGCTTTGATCATTGAAAACATTTGCAAGACCAGTTTTAAAGGTTTTTTAAAAGATATAACTGACAAAAATGCCTTAGTTGTGAAGATTCACCTGTTTTCGTGAAGGTATGCACATTGTTCTTGCGTGTTCTTGCACTCTCCACGCAGCCAATGTCTACATACTTGCGTTTTTGGTCGATTCGGCCGTGTGAATTCGATCAGCTCATCGCTAAAAAATTTAATTTTTAATTTTTCTTCTGCGCAAACTCTGAAGTCCATTGATCGGAGGTAGGCAATTGACGCGAAGACATACCTACAATTGCGTATTTTTCCACAACCAAAAATATCGCAAAGAATGCAATTCAACGACTTGAACACTTAAATTCCAGAAAAGAAAACGCATGCACATCGAAAAAGCTACTAGGAATCCCAAAACATTTCGATAAACACAGAAATACTTTTCCACGCTTTACATTTTTAGTTTATAAAATAAACATTCACGTTTGAACAATAATTTCACTCTTCATATAATTTAAAAAGCATTTATTAAAGAACGTAAATATCAAAAAAGCAACTAAAGTTCCTCATAAAACATTCAAGTCCCATTCTTTTAAAAATGTGGATCCTTATCAAGTGTTTTAATCATTTGCTAAAAATAAATTGAATCTTGGCACACAATCATGAAAATACCTTAATTTTTGCATCTAACTTGAGTAAATGTGGTAATTATTTCTCAGCAGCACCCTCGAAATCCGTCTGTAGTTTACTAAAGCAGTTTTTGTCTATATCAAGATTCTCAAACATTTCATCAGTCTTAAATAATTTTGGATGATTCAAATAATTAACACGAACCTTTTTCGCCAATAGTGGAATAACTTTGTGCAAGTGATGATTCCTATAAGCGCAAGCACCACAAACCTAAAAAACAGTTATTTTTATTTAAGCCGAAACAGGCCTCAAACCGGCACTTGTAGAACAGACAGTAGAACATCTTATCAGCAGTATTCTAAAGTAAAGAAAAAATTTGACGTGTCGAAAGCATACATTTCACCATACCTGCTCCTGACACCCAGCGCAATGATTCAATTTTAATCTTGCTTCAAATTGTTGATTCATCTTGGGCAGCTCATCCAGGAAATCTAAATCTATCAAATCAACTATTCATTTCAGGCAATTTAAACAAAAAAAACCTGAATACATTAGGTAGTTTAAAAGACAGTAAATCAATACTCTGAAATCGATCCTTTCTCGTGTAGACGTCAGACTTGGTCACAAATTCACAAGTTGGGCACTTGATGGTAAATTTCCATTCATTCATTTTAGTCGGTTTTTTCTCCTGGATTTGGTAGCATTTCGTGCAGATCATGTGATTGCAATTAAGAACAAACGATTTTTTTCCGGAAATCTCGTTGGAATCTAAAAAATAAACTTACATTTGTCAAGTTTTCAACAAACAAGTCAACTTACATTTGTCACCACAGATTGGACAATTTGGAATGTTAAATGGCTAAATCAATCTCATTGAAACCACGAGAAATATCTACAAACCTTTGCAAGATAGTAACCACCAAGTATAGTAGAAAGCTTTAGCGAGTCATGGGACAGAATATCTATTTAACCAATTAAAACTAAACTAATTAAAAAAGCCAACCAATTAAAAAGTGAGCCGGTTTCGTATTATGAAAGCAATTTTCATGATCACATTGATGTTTCCCATGTTTTTTCGCCGCCTTCTCCCTCTCGAAACATTCGTTGCACATCGCCAATCCGCATCCCAATTTGCGTGGAGAAAGTTGGTGATTTGCAAGCGGAATAACTAAAAACCAAAATGTAAATAGCAACTTTAGAATATTGGCATAAGTCAATAAATAGAGTCTGCTTCTAAGCACTGTAATAAAAAAGAGAAAAACTTGCATGGGGCCTTGCAAAGAGTGCATTTGAGAGAATCGAAGATTTTGAAATTGAAAGAGCCGTTAAGAGACATAGATATCACCGCTTCAGATTTTGTTGTTAGACCTATAAAATGTATTAAATTGAGCGTTGAAACATCACAAACAAAGTAAAGAAGCATCTTTCACGTTATCTTTAAATTTCGAAAAAGTTTTGGTACTATTGGCTTTGGGGAGGCCACTTTCAAAACCACTTTTCCCGGTGTAATTGACATTTTTAAGGTAGATTTGCGACAAATGCGACCTTTTTTTTGCGCACCCTTTATTTCGCTGGAAAAGGCCTCAGGAAAGGCCGTAGAGCTTCAAAAATGTGTTCATGTCATATGCGTATGCGTATGTCGTATGCGTAGATTCTGAATTTCGACAAATCAGACCTCGCTGACACGTCAAATTTGGGCTAAAAGGCGAAAACTGCGGAAAAGCGTTAAGTTGCGTAATTTTTGAAAGACATTTTTGAAGCTCTACGGCCAGCGAAAAAAAGGTCGCATTTGTCCGACCCCAGGTTTTCGCGAAAAAAAGTAGCCTCCCCAAACCAAATAGTACCAAAGTTTTAGTTAAAATAAATAAGCTCAAAAGTTAGTATTTAATTAGTTTAACACTAAAACCATTTCCAACAAATTTCCTGAAAAATCAATTAGGTATGTTCCCAAAATGTTGCCAGAAAAATCATAATTAGATTCAAACAGTCGTAAGCAAAGGGACTGCCTATGAATACTATTCATTAACCGCTGGAGGAGTCGGGCACGACGCATACCGTAAAAGCTGTAATAGTAGCCCCCCTCTTTAGGAGCGTCGCGTAGTCTAAGTTTACACTCAAAAAACCGCTCATATCTCGGCGCCCAGACATTAGAACAAAATGATTGAAAAGTGGCAAAAAGGGTCGATTTTTTTATCATTTTTCAATCATTTTGTTCTAAGCGCTGGTTAATGCTAAAAATATGGGTTATATCTCAAAAAATCATCCATTCTCTCTACTTTAATTTGATACCTAGGCGCGCTGAAAGGAATGTCTGGGCGCCGAGATATGAGCGGTTTTTTTTGAGTGTAAACTTAGACTACGCCACGCTCCTATAGAGGGGGGCTACTATTACAGTTTTTACAGTAGTTTAAAATCCGCCAATGGAATAGCTAACTTAGGAGATAACGATTGAAAATAAAATGAAAATGAAAAAAGTCGCGCAGTGCCTTTTGAAAATTTTCAATCTGTAGTAGTAGTGTGACGTACAAATTCTGAATGGGTCAATTTGCAATTTCCGCTGAATATCTGCAATCTCTGGGCACAATACCAGCTCTTAACACAATTCCCGCTATAAATTGAGCGGCGGTTGTGAATTTTAAAGTCGAATAAACCCGGCGGGAAATGATGCTTTTACAAACGGAGTTCAGATTCGGTAACAGCGAATTTTTTCTCCCTAAAATAAGAGTTTTGCAGCCCCCTAGTTCAATTCCCCAAATAAAACCCTCGGGCGGATAGACAGACGAACGGCTTTGTATACGAGGAACTTTAGTTGCTTTTTTGATATTTACGTTTGTTAGCCAAAAAAAAGCCACTTCGGGTCAAATTTAAAATATTTCCGGTGGCTCAAGATGGTAGGTATGGTGCAAAAATGAATTTTTTTTGAGTTCGGGAAATTTTGATGTTTTTTTCATGATTTTCACCATAATATGACTCCCAATTTCTGAGCCACCATGGTCACCACCACCAGATGGGCCACCACCAGATGGGCCACCACCAGATGGGCCACCACCAGATGGGCCACCACCAGATGGGCCACCACCATGAGACTTTTGGCATAAAATTAAAACTTTTGTACTGGCATCTCTTATGGTTGTTGTGAATAAAACTAAAACTTATCGATCAATTATTCAATCAATGACTCGTCAATAAACTTTTGTCGATTTTTTTGCTTAAACTTAAAAAGGTGCAAAATTAAAGTTCAGAAAACCATCAAATAGTAAAATCCTGTTAGCAAATCACTGAATAAATCTCGATAACAAATTTTAAATCTCAATGAGACGGTTTAGTGCTTTTGAACCTTGATAATCTTTTTAACCTTTAATTTGGACTCTACGCAAATCTACGTTAAACGTTTTATTTAGTTTAACCAGAAACCTTTTTAATAAATTGATTTTTTTAGGATTCCTTTTAGCAACGAGCTTCAACTGTATGGCTTTTAAATAGAGCTTGATGCTATTTATTTGTTGTTTATTGTAATTGGATTTCTTACCAAGAGTTTTGTTATTTGTATGTCTTCAAATGTTCAACTACGAAAATGAATTTATACGTGCACAACTAGAAACTTTAAATCGAGAAGTGTTTTATTTGAATCGATACAGTTATGGGAACGATAAAAGCTTAAAAACTTGTTAAATTGCCTGTTGAAAGGGTCGTCGAATTGGCTCCTTCTCCATCAATCGCCGCCCAAATGTACTTCAATAGGTTCACTTTGAGCATTTGCTTTATGGAAAAACGATAGCAATTTTTGCCCAAAGTATCACAAAGCATATGAATGAATGAACAGCAACAAAACAATGAATATAAGATTCAAATTCGATTTTGGGTTCTCGGCTAGCCGTTCTCTCACGCAAAAGAACGCCACTAAAGTTGAGAAATTGGGGAGAAATTATTGTAGACATGAGAAGATTTTGTACTACGGTGAAAATAGTAAATAAATCTCAATAGGAAAGTGAAAGTTTATAAATTTAGTTTTGTTTTTAAGTAGATAAAGTTGTAATATTTTCAAAAAAATCAAAAACTTTTCACTGACCTCCAACGAAAACCATGATATAGGCCATGAAAAGACAGAGATCTACAAAAGTTCATTGACCAGTCATTGATTGAAATGTAATAAGATATAAATGAAGAGTTGATTTAGAATTTTCAATGTCAATGTCGTTTCAAAAAATTTGAATGAATGGAAAACGTTAAATGGAATTGGTTTCCGGAATTGCTGAAGGTTATCCATTTCACAGAATTAAACTCGAGTTTCTCAAACAAATTGTTGTTTTCTTTTTTAGAAACTTTCTCAAACATTAGATGTTTTAGTAACAGAATTGGATACTTTAAATTTGCAACATGAGGTCTTGCATTGTCATGCAAGAGAAGGACCTTTCCATGATTTGGCCGATTTTTTTGTGATTTGTTCGGCGACCCGATCCAGCTGTTCCGAGTACAGGGAAGCTGTGACAGTCAGCTTCCCTGTACAGCTTCAGGTAGCAACTTTCAATAAACTACTCCGCTCAGATCTCACCAAATGCACAACATAATCTTCTTCTGGTGCAATTCTGGCTTGGGCTCAGGTTTTAATAGTTGAAGAGTGGCATAAACAAACCTAAACAAACAAATAAACCGAATTGCTTTTAGTGCTGGGGAATACTAATAAGAAAGATGAATTGAATTAAATTGATTGATTGATTGATTGATTGATTGATTGGTTACATTGATTTAGATTCGAACGGCTTGCTTTGTGGTTATCATCCAAGAAAAAATGCTCACTTTGAACTCTCCAACCTAATATCTTGAGAAATTTATAAAATAGTTTATAACAAAATTTATTACCAATCAAATATCATAAGTTTAAAGTGATGAATATATAAAGATATTAGAATTTTAAAAGTTTCAGGAATCTCGCCAAATAAACAATCAAAAACAACGCCAAATTTATCTACTTTCTACGTTTTGGATTTCTAATTTTGTGCTGAAACAAACAAAATTTTGTCTTTTTACAACTCTGACGCTTCTGATAAGAAAATAAAAGACCGAAATGTAGCCAGAAAAAAAGCAATTCACTTCTAAGGCTTCAATTTGTCCAGAAACAAATTTCCACTTGCTTTTGAATTCTTTTATTCAAAAGCTTCATCCAAAAAAAACTTTATCAAGCCTCTCATCCAAACAGATCGTTTTCCAGTTCTTCGTTTATCCTTCTTTCTATTTTTATTTTCCTTGTTTTGATCACTCACTAGTCAGAATTCCTCTTAATGGATGAAAATGATTCCTGGAAGGATCGTTGTGTCGAGAAAGGATTGACACTACCGCCAAAAGAAGTTCTAGAGTACATGCATGAACAGGTGATTTTAAAAGAAACTTCTGATTTGATTCGATTTTAATACCCAATCTTTTGCACTTCTAACCACAAAGCAAGCCGTTCGAATCTAAATCAATGTAACCAATCAGTCAATCAAGTCAATGTAACCATCAGTCAATCAATTCGATTCAATTTAAAATTGTAACTAACAATAAGCATGAATTATAGTGTGATTGATGAAACTGAAGGTATCTTCCTTAATATACTTAAATGTCTACTGTAGTTTGTAGATGACAAAAAAAAAAGATATTTAGCTTAAAACTTGTACCCGCGGGGTTTTCTCGGTCGGGGAATCGATTCGAGCTATTCGTTTTATTGAGTCAACCAATTGAAACTCGGGTTTAATTGTTGTAAAACTTACAACTGACAACTTACAATTACAAGCCGTTCGAATCTAAATCAATGTAACCAATCAATCAATTCAATTCAATTCAATTCAATTTTAAATTGTAACTAACAATAAGCATGAATTATAGTGTGATTGATGAAGCTGAAGGTATCTTCCCTAATATACCTAAATGTCTACTGTACTTTGTAGATGGCAAAAAAGAAGAGCTTAAGAGCTATTTAGCTTAAAACTTGTACCCGCAGAGTTTTCTCGGTCGGGGAATTGATTCGAGCTATTCGTTTTATTGAGTCAACCAATTGAAACTCGGGTTTAATTGTTGTAAAACTTACAAACAAACTTACAACTTCCAATTACAATTCTTACATTCTTAGATACTAATTGTATGCTAAGCTACTCACAATTGAAACGGATTCGTTCGCCATGAATTGATTGAGATTCAACTGATTTACTAACGGTCGACAAATTAGCTAATTTCTTAAAATTTTACTGTATTTGAGAACGATTTATGGGCTTTATTGAGTTTAGGGCCACGCTTTCGACTTCGCCCACCTCTTTGAACACACCGATAAACAAAAAATCGATCCATATGGAAACAATCTCCTGTTACATTTACCTCTTAAACCAAATGAGGCAAAGGATTTCGCGATTAGGAAAACTTGGCTAATGTATGAAGGGAATTCGTGAGTTTTACGAGATTTCTGAATTTTTTTCTTAATTTTGAGTTGGATGCGTCCTTTGGAGCTTCAATGGTTTGAGGTTAAGCTTGCCTCGAATCCCGGCTGCTCTGTCGGCAATCCCGCTGCAAATCGCATCGGAGAAGTTGCTTTTAAGCCTTCGCTTTGCAAGCTAAACATTAAAATGAGAAGAAACAATGTTTTGAAGCTTTTCTAGAGTCTTTTTACAAAAAATGAACGGAGGATGACCTTGGCTGACAGAGAACGACAAAATTGATAAGATTTATTATTATTATTGTTATTTTTAATGTCGCGAAGAGTACTTTATATGATACAATGAATTGAAAAGCATGCGAAGAAGTAAGAGAGACGAGAAGACCAGAAAAAAACTAAATTTTGGTTAAGTTGAAGAAAAATGCGACAGAGTTGAGTACAAAATAGAATCTAGCCTTTGGAGCCATGTTTTGTGAGTTTATTTAAATGTTTCAGTTGCACTCATGAAAGTCCAATTGTTGGTTATGACGTGAAAGGTGAAAGTGATGATCCAATCGAATGCTTGTCCACCTCGTGTCAATGGGGTTATCGAAAGTTGGAGATCGATTTGGAGAAATGCGGGATTGAGGTTTTTTTACTGTTTAAAACTTTTAAACGTTAAGGTAAACGAGATCTAAAAGCTTTAAAAGATCTTTCCCAGTCACTTTTTTCTGACAGGATGCCAAAACTCAAGCCAGAATTTCTGTTGTTTAGGAAAGATTGGATTTGTTATTTGACAGGATACTGCAAGGTTTCAATTTCTTGTTTTATCACACTAGCTGAAAATCTTTTACCTTTTAATGAAGTATTTAAGTAGTAGAAAGTATTTTTAAGTATAAAGCCATTCAGTTGTGTCACTTTTTACTCTCGAATGTATAGAATTCTGTAAGAAAACTGTATTTATGACTTAAAAGCAATCAAAACCTTGAAATTTTCTTGATTTAGCTAGACTTACAACACGATTTTATATTCAAAATATAGCTAGAACTCTTGGGAATCAATATTTAAAGCGTTTGGGATTGGTTTAAAGCGATTGGGATTGATTTAAAGCGATTGGGATTGATTTAAAGCGTTTGGGATTGATTTAAAGCTATTGCAATTGATTTAAAGCTATTGGGATGGAAAAACTAAGCCTAATTTTAGCCATGGATCCTCGACAATCTTAAGCCGATCATCGTTATCGAAGAGAAACACGCACCGCGAAACGATTGCGGAGCTATGTATAGATTTTCAGCTAAAGTTTGTTTTTAACAATAGATTTTAAGATAAGAAAAGCAAAGATTATCATATTATCGTTAAATTTCTGATGTAACGAGAACTTTTTCACTTTTTGATAAACCTTTTTCCAGCTACTCGCTTATGGAACAGATCACTCAACTCATTCGGGTTCTGAAGTGGAAATTGAACGAGAATATCGACAATGGGCAGGTGATTGTATAATTTGCATTAATCTAATCAAAAACAACTTTTTTAATTTCACTGTAAACGAATAAACGAATTTTTGATTTCAGGAGAACCTTGGACACGTGAAGAGATGAGGCTGATCTGCAAAAGGGGACATCGACGACTCATCTTGTGCAGTGAGGGAAAGGATACCCGGGTTAGATTTAAGACCAAATCATCCAATAATTCATCCAAAGTCCAACTCATCCATTAAATCTAATATCATCAAAATTTGAGCACTATCCTATGAGTTTTACTCGATTTCGAAGCTTTCAAGCAACTTTGAAATCGAATTTGATTTTTCATCGGTCAAATCCAAGCCCTGATAGGCTTGGATATTTTTGACCCAGCTATTGTTGACTTGAATTTAATCCTGAATATTTGGGATAACAAGAACAACAACAGAACAAGAACAAGAAAAGGATAAGAACAACAACAGAACAAGAACAAGAAAAGGATAAGAACAACAACAGAACAAGAACAAGAAACGGATAAGAACAACAACAGAACAAGAGCAAGAAAAGGATAAGAACAACAACAGAACAAGAACAAGAAACGGATAAGAACAACAACAGAACAAGAGCAAGAAACGGATAAGAACAACAACAGAACAAGAACAAGAAAAGGATAAGAACAAAAACAACAAAAATTTTTACTTCTAAATAATAAACTAGAAGATTTCTAGGATTGGGCCGGGAATTACGGGATGAAATTCACCGATACGAAAGTGCGAATCGAGTTTCTCGAAAAGTTGCCTGAAGTGAAGGAAATGGTGACGAAAAAAGAGAAAAGTGATGAATTTTGATGATTTGAATATTACAAATATTAAATATTTGTATTATATTTGAATATTTGAATATTAAAACACTTTTCGAGATTTAGCTCAATTTTCTTTTGAATCCTTTTTTTTGTTTCAGATTCAAAACATCGAAAACATCGAGATCATAGAAAACAGGAGGCGGATGATAAAGAAAAGGTGAAATTACCGAATTTCGATGAAATTTTAGTGTTTTGTTTCGATTTTCTTCAATTTACAGGTAAAATTTGCTAAAAACGAGAGCCAAAGCAATTCGACCAATCCGTTTGAGAACTATCAACAAATCTGCAGCCAATTCCATTTGGAAATCAATGAAAAGATTAGGAGATTGAAAAAGGTAACAAAATTAGTATTTATATAGCTAATCTCTTGTAACTTTGAGGAGATTTTGAACTTTGAGGGGACTTTTGAACTTTGAGGGGACTTTAGAACTTTGAGGGGACTTTAGAACTTTGAGGAGATTTTGAACTTTGAGGGAACTTTCGAACTCTGAGGGGACTTTAGACTTTGGGGGGAACTTTAGAACTTGGGGAGTTGGAACTTGGGGGGGCTTTTTAGAGTTGGGGGGGTTTGGAGTTTGAGGGACTGACGGGGGACTTTAGAATTTTGGGGGTTGAGGAGATTTTGAACTTTGAGGGGACTTTAAAACTCCGAGGAAACTTTAGAACTTCGAAGTATTCGAAGCTGTTTCCCAATAGAGATTTGTGATTCTTCAAAGAAACTTTGATTACGATAAGAAGCTTTAGAACAGAACACTTGAAATTTTTCTAAATAACGATGGTCGCCTTTGGATGGCTCCTTTGACAAAGCCATTCGTTCAATACCATCATTGCAGTTTTTCTCATTGAAAACCAAAGAATAACGAGCTGAAACTGAATTGCGCCATCGCTTTCTTGTTTTGATTCTCTAAAAATAGTATTCATTGTATTTGAGGTTATTCTGTTGGGATAATCGCTTACGATGCCGATGGCTGGTTGAGGTTAAATCCCTGACGGTAAAATGGTGAATTTTGATGTTCGCCCAGAAAGAGAGATATGGTTGTCAATAAATTTCGTTAAAAAAATCCCAGCAAGCACATGCGCAAAACGTTAAAAATCGAAAAATAAGTGTAGAATTGGCAAAAGTCCCCTCTAAATTTAGAAGAGCCGCTAATTCTAATGAAAAAGGTATCAGATTTTACAAAATATTTAACTTTTACAAATATTTAACCGTTTAGAAACTCAAAAAATCGACGAAAAATGGGATTGGTGGAGAAGAAGCGATGGAAAAGAGAGAAGAAGCTGAGTGAGTAGAAATGGAGAACAAAATTGTTCAAAATTTTGTCTTTTTGATTCAAAATGAAGATTCTAGATAGAAATTCAGCTAATTGAGACTTTTTTTAAAGGAAGAAATTCGAGGAAATCTCTGAAATGTACCTTCCATACTTGCGTATATATGCGACCGAGTTAGAGGTTGGGAAAATTTTGAGATTTTATGAAAAACTGGTTTAGCAACTTCTCGACGAGACAAATGGCTGAGAAATTCGATTTTTTGACTCGTTTATTGGAGTTTACTTTTGACAATATGTTTATTATTGATCTTTATTGATCTTTATTCTTTATTCTTTATCCTTGATCTTTATTCTTGGCCTTTATTCTTTATCTTTATTCGTTTTCTTTATTCTTATCTTTATTCTTGATCTTTATTCTTTATCTTTATTCTTTATCTTTCTTCTTTATTGTTTATTGTTTATTTTTTTTTTTATTTTTTTTTTTTTTTTTTTTTTTTTTTTTTTTTATTTTTTTTATTTTTACTTTTTTATCTTTTTTTTTTATTTTTTTTTTTATTCTTTATTCTTTATTCTTTATTCTTTATTCTTTATTCTTTATTATTTATTCTTTATTCTTTATTCTTTATTCTTTATTCTTTATTCTTTATTCTTTATTCTTTATTCTTTATTCTTTATTCTTTATTCTTTATTCGTTGTTGATCTTTATTGATCTTAATTCTTTATCTTTATTCTTCATTCTTTATTGATCTTTATTCTTTGTTCTTCATCTTTATTCTTTATATTTATTCTTTATTCATTCTTTATCTTTATTCACAAATAAATATAATTCTATATTTCAAGAACGCTTTTTCACAAAGCCCATCTTGGCTTCTATTCCATATCTAAGCAATAAACCGTCTCCAAAAGCAAGCGTTACTTTGAGAAATTGAAACTGAAACTATTGTGATATCATTTTCAACTAAATGCTAAATGCTTTAACTCTTTTAAATGTTTCTTTCCATATTCTAAGAGAATGTGGAAACTGGATTGATAAGAGAAATCTAAGCGATCAGTGGATTTCGAGAATCTCGTACCGATCCGGTGAGAACATAAACGGCAAACTTAATTACTAATAGATTACCGCTTTGATGTTTTGGGGACAAAGATTCGCTAACAAAATCAAAGTTTTCAAATCAATCACCCCATTCTTTTTCGACCCCCATTCGGCCATCTTTCTGCTCTTTGTGGATTCTTCTAGGATTTACAATTATTTTCTCATTTTCTCCCTCCTTTACCTCATCCAATCCTTTCTCTGCCGTCCTTTCTTTGTCGCCGTGATGCAGCCAGGAGCACGCTTGTCTACAGCCCACACTACCCGGGTTCGACCCCCCGTAGTGCCACTCAACTTTGACTTAAAAAATCTGACCTGAGAAATCTAAGCGTTCAGTGATCAGCGAAAAATTTTAGTGATCACTTGACAAGTGATCATTAAAAGAACAGAAGAACACCTGTTCCTTCACGTTCGATTCAAATTCAAGATTCGACTGTGTTGTGTGTGTGTGTTTCACTCTTTGTGAACTCGATCAGCCCTATATTTTCTAGATTCAGAACTAGATTAAGCTCTATAGAAATACGTAGTTTTATGTTTATGGGTTTTTTTATTAAAAGAATTTTGTAAAATTTTGAAAATGTAAAAATGCAAAACGAATCCAAGGTATAATTAGGTTGCCATTGATCAAATTTACACAAAAGCTGAATCATATTGTGTGAATCAAGGCGGTCACTTCGTTCCCATTCACAGTGCTGCTGAGAATGATTTTGTGAAGAGTGAGCTTGGAAAAAGAAACTTAATGATCAAATGAACAACTAGATCTTTGCTGTACATCGGCTTGTCAAACGAGTCACAACAATTTGTATGCTCTTTATTTGACTGGTGGGTTAAAAAGCTTCGAAAAAGAAACTTAACGACAAAATGAACAACCAGAACTGCTTCCAGAACTCTGCCTTTCATCACGGACTCAAGGGAAAACTTTTCGTGAGATAGTCGCGTTTATGGAAGCAGATTCGTTAGTGAGCTGACTGTCAAAAAATGATTTGCACGATTTCGGGAAGGAAATTCGAACTTTCCGACGTCAAACGCACAGGAAGACCGATTGAATTGGATGAGGACCTCTTGTAAGAGTTGATCGAAGAGGATCCTCGACAAAGAAGATAGACTGTCCGCACAGTACAGTTCTTGAGCACCTTCAGAAAATTGGAAAAATGCAAAAACTCGGTGCGTATGGTGTCAAATGTCTTATCATCTGCAAACAAGCGAAGGAGATTCGAAGTTTTCCAAGAACTTCTCAATAGAATAGCCGATAGAACTTCATAGCCGAACAAGAGGACAGGATCAAAGATTTCTTTTTTGTATTGTTACTGGCAAAGTGATGGGAAAAGTAGTTGAGAGATCTTAAGAGAGAATGGGAAAAAGAAAGGAATGAATAAAGAGATTTCATCAATCGTGGAAGCATTCGATTTTCCGGATCTAAACTTTCAAAAAAAGTTGATAGAGCTTTTGATTCGTTTGGATCTTGAATGAATTTTCTTGATTTCTACGAATCAATAAAGCAAATAAACAATAAATTTGGGATAAAAATTATAAATATTATAGCTTATAAATACCTCAATAATTAAGCATTTATAGTACAAATAGAAATGGAAATCTCAGCTTTAGAAGAAACAAGAAACGAGCCTCTTTAGAAAAAAAAGGTTTAGCCAATTTTCGAGTGCTTTTTCTATAGGGCTTAAAGAAGACTTTTGTTCATTTCTTGATTACAAAACAAACTTATTAACATTCTTTTGACATTTATATATTTCATCAATCGTAGAAGCATTAGATTTTCCGGATCTAAACACAAAAAAAAAATTGATACAGTTATTGGAACAAAAAGAAAAACTACCGGCGCTGAAACGGGTCTGTAAGGCTTAAAGCAGACTTTTATTCATTTCTTGATTACAAAACAAACTTATTAACATTCTTTTGACGTTTATATATTTCATCAATTGTAGAAGCATTAGATTTTTTGGATCTAAACACAAAAAAAAATTGATACAGTTATTGGAACAAGAAGAAAAACTACCGGTGCTGAAACGGGTCTGTAGGGCTTAATGAATACCTCAATAATTAAGCATTTATAGTACAAATAGAAATGGAAATCCCAGCTTTAGAAGAAACAAGAAACGAGCCTCTTTAACAAAAAAAAGTTTAGCCAATTTTCGAGTGCTTTTTCTATAGGGCTTAATGAAGACTTTTATTCATTTCTTGATTACAAATTTACATTTACAAATTAAAAAGCAAATGTATTAACATTCTTTTGACGTTTATGTATTTCATCAATCGTGGAAGCATTAGATTTTCCGGATCTAAACACAAAAAAAATCGATACAGCTTTTAGAAAAAAAAAGAAAAACTACCGGTGCTGAAACGGGTCTGTAAGGCTTAAAGAAGACTTTTATTCATTATAGCAAAACATTCTTGATTACAAAACAAACTTATTAAAATTCTTTTGACATTTATATATTTCATCAATCGTAGAAGCTTTAGATTTTCCGGATCTAAACTTTCAAAAAAAGTTGATACAGTTATTAGAACAAAAAGAAAAACTACCGGCGCTGAAACGGGTCGATCCACGGGATGAAGTCTTTTCAAATTTCTTTGAACTTTTTCATTTAATAAAGGATTTTTTAGAAGAAGCAATTTTCCGATAAAATCCCGATAACTATCATAAAATAGGAAATGAACGATTGTCCCAGCCGTGGAATGAGTTGAAAGAAAAATTGATGCAAAAATGGAATAATCTAAAAGAAATTGAGAAGAGTTTTTCAAAAATTCATTCATTTTCAAAAAAGTTCCTGAGTTAAATATCTTAGCTTTAAAGGTATTTCATGGGGGTGGGACAAATGCTATCTTTTTTTTTGCGCACCCGGACATTTGCGCACCTTTTTTTCCGCACTTAGCCCATTAGCGCACCTTTTTTCGCGTTTTAAAAAAAGCTCTAAAAAGCTAATATTAACCAATTTCTATTCCAAAAGTTGTTTTTCTAGGTAATTTTAGGGTGTCGAATTCAAATTTTGACATAACAGAGCGTGTGGAACCAATTTGAAAGACAAAACGAAAGCTAGGCCAAAATACAGAAAATTGTCGATCTTTCTCTTTGTATAACTCCGTCCGTTTGTTTCCACAAGCTCTGATATGTCAAAATTTGAATTCTACGCCCTAAAATTACCTAGAAAAAGAACTTTTGGAATAGAAATTGGTTAATATTAGTTTTTTTGCTTTTTTGCTTTTTGAAAACGCGAAAAAAGGTGCGCTAATGGGCAAGATGCGGAAAAAAAGGTGCGCAAATGTCCGGGTGCGCAAAAAAAAGGTCGCATTTGTCCCACTCCCGAAATCACAAGGACCAATCAAAAATTGATAAAATTAGGCTAATTGTACTTTCTAAAAGACACCTACTTAAAAAAAAACTGAAAACTGATGGTGTAAAATAACTGTCTTTTAGAAAAAGGTCTTTTCCAGCAAAAAAAAGGTGCGCAAATGTCCGGGTGCGCAAAAAAAAAGGTAGCATTTGTCCCACTCCCTATTTCATAAAATTCAGTCAATAAATTGAAAATAAACGATGCTTTACGGATGATTTGTATTCTTCGAGCGAAAAAACAAAAGAAAAACCAAATTGATGGCACGAAGAACATTGCGAAGATCACGAAAAGCTGAAAATAAAGAAAATTTGATTCTTTATGTGAAATTCTACTTGAACATTTAAATTTCGGGTCCATTTTTTGTGTAGTTCTATCGTTTTTGCACTCATATGTTGTCGTTGATCGTTGAGGAGACGATTCGTGAAAATGATTAGGGCTAAACTTTTGATAGTCATTCGCAATTCTCAAGTGTTCAACTCAAGACATGGTGACGCCAGGGTTTTTGGACTCGTAGATGATGCCGGACTTATCCAAAACCTATTTAACTATCCAAAAATGACTTGCGACCTTTTGTCCGAGGAAATTCGGGGTTGGCGCTTTATGGCAAAACTACCGTACCCCTCCTAATTTCCGCAAAATTCCTCTTTTTATTCATTCCAGACTAAAATCAAAAAAATCGAGGCCAAAATCGTGGGAATTTGCTTAATCAGTTCAAAATTGTTCAGTTCTATTCCATCAAAACCCTTCTTTCAGGGTTTTGATGGAATAGAACTGAACAATTTTGATGGAATAGAACATTGAATATGTCTCGTCCCTTTGCCATTGGTAAACCAACTTTGAGCTCAAATATCGTGGTGTTGAACTGTTCATTCTCAAGCTTTTGGTACCATTAGATGCACCAAGTCTTGAAGAATTGAAAAAAAAGCACTTTTTAGTACATAAACTGGGATTTACTTGACGCGTTACTCAAGCAAAAAAATTACTTACGAGAATTTATTCCAGTAATTACTTACTCAGGATGAACACAGTGGATGACACAGTTTAACTCATTTTGTCGCTTTGGAAAAAAGCTTGTGATGGGCGATGTAAGACGAATCTCATAAATTACCCGTTTATTTTAGAAACCAGCCTGGATGTTTTGGGGGATGTTTTGGGGATGAAACGCTTTTGTTGCCGTGGCGTAGTGGATAGCGCGCCGGCCTGTCGCCCATTCGATCAGGGTTCGACCCCCGCATGCGACTCCAATCTTGCTTTTTTAAAAAATCCAAAAGCACGTTGCACAATTAGATTGAATTCCCTATTCAACGGCGCAAAATTCATTCCGAACGGTCCTCTGGGAGCTGAGGAGTAGCGCGCACAGACAGACGGACAGACAGACGGACAGACAGACAGACGGATGGACGGACGGACTTCTTAGTCCCTTTATATATAGTAGATAGATTCTAAAGGGCTCAAAAACACGGAAAATAGGTCAACTATGATCGAATTAAATGATCTTTTGCATTTACCGGCAAATAAACTGCTCACAATCGTCAGATAAACACCCATAATCGCAATAAAAATATGGGCTTTTCCGCTTTCCATAACGAAAACATCCGGGTTTTGAAAGAAACCGGCTAGTTGAGGAAATTTCTGTAATTTTGAACTTTAAAGAGATTTTGGAGATTTCAACAACATAAATTTGCTCCTGGATAGCAGCGAGCGAATCATTTTGGATCCATCTAAAGAAAATGATCGGATTTGTGATGACCAACGGGTGGAGATACCAGAAAATCTTCAAGAACAAAGAATTTCTGAAGTAAAACTTTAAGATGGTGGTTCTAATTTGAGAATCTATAAAAACCCGACCTTTTGCTCAGTTTTCCCCAGTGTCCATAAGGCAAAATTGCTTGATCCTTTTCAAACATTGCCACCAAAAGACAAGCACCAAAATTTGTCACCATGAATATGGAAAATAACTAAATAACTGGTGAATGAACAGTCTTTTTCCAAAGTTTACTAGCTGAATCAATGGCGGAATTCGAAGATCACTGAAATAACCAAGCATTAACACGCTGTATGATGGGAATCCGGTCACCGGGAAAGTGCAAGAGGTGATGAAAAGATCATTCAAAACACCCATAACCTATATCAATTGGCATCTCATTTATCGTACTTTCAAATTTCATAAAAGAAAATTACCCTAAAGAAATGTATATGTCGCAGCCGCTCGTGATTTTCAGCCGCTAGTGATTGAATCACCATCGGATAGCCGCTAGCGATTGAATCACCATCGGCTCGCCGCTAGTGATTCAGCTAGCCGCTAGTGATTGAAAGTTTTTTTAACGAAAATCTTTGAAATATCTTTTAAATCAGTTTTACCCAACAAACCTACGAGCTTTGAATTGAAAAATTGAATCTACGAACTTTGAATCATTCTGTGACAAAGCCTATAGTATCCCGAAGCCTTAAACTCGTGATTAAACTCCATTGAAGCCTTAAACTCCATTGAATCACCATCGGCTAGCCGATGGGGATTGAAAGTTTTTTTAACGAAACGTTTGGAATACAATGCAGATTTATCTCACATGCAAATAAAAAAGTTAGGTTAATAGGACCAAATATTTTAACACCTCCGGAGGTAACATCTGTTGCCAAATTGTTGCCTCCTGTCGCTAAATTGTTGCCTTCTGTTGCTAAATTGTTGCCTTCTGTTGCTAAATTGTTGCCTTCTGTTGCTAAATTGTTGCCTTCTGTTGCTAAATTGTTGCCTTCTGTTGCCAAATCTTTTTAAAAGGATATTTTCGAAAAAAATTTGAAACAACGCCACTCATTTCATCTCTTAGACACAAACTATTACTGTCTTCGGTGTTTAATGAGGAATAATTTTTGATTAAAGTAATAGTTGAGTAATAATTTTTCAATCGTTTCTTTTTTTCGATTTATCTCGTGTATCGTTGCAACTTTTCTAGCTATTTTTTTAGAAATGGAAAGTAAATTTGTTGATCACCTTACGCAACATCAATCTACGAAGAAATACAATTGGATTCCCGATGCCACAAAACACGCCGAAAGAGTGAAAACGATCAAACGAATAACCAGTGAAGATACAAAAGGAAAAAGGACTCCTGAAGAAATCAATTTTTTGGCGCGCCTTACTTTGCAAAAGGAGAACGATCTGGACATCATCTACAACATTGGAAGAACCGGAGAAATGAAAAGAGTGATCATCAAGGAAAATCTCTTTGAACTGTTGATGAAAACACACAAGGATCATGGACACGGACAAAAGGAGACATCATTTCGCACATCAGTCGGCGCCGAATCTCTCACCGGATCTCAAGGTATTTTTTGTGGCGTTTGTTTAATTGCTTTTGTTTAGGGTACAAGCACTGTAAGTGTACAAATGGATGCGTAAATGGTCGATGTGTATGCTTCAAGTCGAACGTTTTGTGCAACAGTCGATGTCACAACAGCAATCCCTGCTCAAACAAGTAACATTTAATTTTTAATTATTTTTTAGTTAAACTTGATTTTGTTATAGCATTTTGTTGTGTTGCACCTTAGGGAAGTTGTTAATTAATTTTTGTTTTTGTTAAGCTTGTTTGCTTATTATATGTTTGCAATAAATTGTTGAAAAGTGAATGAAACTTGCAATTCATAAAGCAAAAATATTAAGCAAAATTTACTTTCATTTAGATGACATAATTTTTCGAATTTGGCAACAGAAGTTACCTCCCGAGGTGTTAAAATATTTGGTCTGATTAACCTAACTTTTTTATTTGTGAGACAAATCTGCATTGTATTCCAAATGTTTCGCTAAAAAAAACTTTCGATCACTAGCGGCTAGCCGATGGTGATTCAATCACTAGCGGCTAGCCGATGATGATTGAATCACTAGTGGCTAGTCGTCAGTGATTGAATCACTAGCGGCTGAAAATCACGAGCGGCTGCGACATATATATTTAACAAATATCCCTAAAATAATTAAAAAAGAGCAGAGAAAGAAGAAAAGTGAAAAAAGATTTGATTCTTCAGAATTTTCCAGATCCAGATCCAGATCCAGATCCAGATCCAGATCCAGATCCAGATCCAGATCCAGATCCAGATCCAGATCCAGATCCAGATCCAGATCCAGATCCAGATCCAGATCCAGATCCAGATCCAGATCCAGATCCAGATCCAGATCCAGAAACAGATCTTATCTTTCTTTTCAAATATTGATAAGAATTTTTTCAAATAAACCCAAGTCACCATTAAATGATTTCCTTTTCAAAATGAAACAACCTGAACAATCAGCAAATAGCATCGATAGGCTCCCAAGTTTTGCGGTGTCGCAAGATAAATTACGATCAATCCAAAAGAGTTCAATAGAAGGCAGGGTGCTTGAAAAATGGAAAAATTTTACAAAAAACCCTTTGCTTACCAGTTATGTATTTTACATATTCATAGACTGTTCGAAAAAAATGAATATCTGTATTTTCAACAATAGATAGTGTTGTTGAATTCATGAAGAATTTTCCAAATGAATGGAGAGACAGATTTTTTATTTTTCTTCGCTTTTAGCGCCAGAATTTTCAAAAAGCCACAATTATGAAGTGAAAAGAAGATATAAGTATTTAATTTGCACCTGTTTTTGGTTTCTGATGCGGTCAGAAGAACAAAATCACATGAGAAATGAGAGTTTTTAATATCACATGTTTTTGAGCTATCCCATTTTATGAATCAGATTGCTGAAAAGAAAAAAAAAGTTCATATTTAACTTTAACAGCTGTTTTGAACTGCATTTAATTGTTAAATGTTACACGGATTTATCGCTTACCATTTGAAAAGCTAATGTCAAATTTCTTGTGGCTTTTCTTGGCGTGTGTTACACAGCGAAATTATACGATTGAAGTTGTAAATAAATTGCTAAATATTCTAAAACCTTTTTTGATCAAAATCCGCATTGCTTATGCATTTACCTAATAAAATTTAGTAGGTATATCCTGTCTGAACAAAAAAAAGAAGCTATTATCATTTAAGCTTACAAGAATATTATGAAGACTCTAATGCTTTCCTTTGCCAATCAAATGATGCCTCCCGGATGGATGCTTTACCAGGACAACGACCGGAAACACAAGTCGAGACTGATGATGGGACGGTTGGCGACACTTCAAAATGGTATCAAAGCTCGTCTGCCCGGATGGTTTGCGGCAAAATCGTGTTAAATTGATCAATCCACCTCCCTACTCACCGGAGCTCAACCCAATTGAACATTTGTGGTCATTTGTGAAGTCGCGCCTCAAGGGAAAGAAATTCGATTTGAAGGCCACCTTATGGGTTCACATTCAACGTCTTTGGGCCAGCATCCGCCCAAATCTTTTGAAAAATCTCGTGGATTCCATGCCGGATCGACTCAATGAAGCGATAAAAGCAAAAGGAGTACCAAACAAATATTGATATTTTGAAAAAATTGTTTAGCTTACAAGCTTACAAGAATATTATGAAGACCCAAATGCTTTCCTTTGCCAATCAAACGATGCCTCCCGGATGGATGCTTTACCAGGACAACGACCCGAAACACAAGTCGAGACTGATGATGGGACGGTTGGTGACACTTCAAAATGGTATCAAAGCTCGTCTGCCCGGATGGTTTGCGGTAAAAATTCGCATTGCTTATGCATTCACCTAATAAAATTTAGTAGGTATATCCTGTCTGAACAAAAAAAAAGTTATTATCATTTAAGGGGACTTCCAGTGCGAAATAGCCGTCGCAAAGGGAAGCAAAATGGAAATAGTGCTGTTTCTCGTGTTTTAACTGTTATTGATGACCTTTTCGATGAAGCAACTTTGAACTCTATTAAGCAGAGTACGTTAAATAATTTTTTTCTAAATTATAAACTTGTAATCTTTATACTTTATATGTTTTTATTGTTAATAAAATTGTTATAATGGTCCTTAATAACGATTTTGCTAAGAAAACGAGTTTTATTTAGCTCTTTATAACAAAACCTCGATATAACGATAACCTGAATATAACTCAAACTTTATAACTCCATTGATGCAATACTATTTTTTTTTACTCGGGTAAAGATACTGTATTAGGAAAAAGTTACCGTACTCAGGAAAGCTTCCGTACTTGGGAAAACTACTACAAGTTACTGTAGCTTAAATGTGTCTTGGGTCTTACTTTGGATTGAATTTTAAACTTACTTTACCTGGTTGTCTTTTTAGGCATGGCCTGGTTGTCTTTTATCATAAAACATGAACCCTTCGCTTGTTTTTGTTGAACGTAAGCCTTACAATTAGTTACCGTATTGCAGAGACCTTGTTAAAACGTTTCTAAAAGTCAGAAATAGCTACCGTACCCATCTCTCGTCGATCCAACAAGTTTGAGAACTGGAATGCTCAATCTGGATGTCATGCTTGAATTCTAAGGCGTACAAACAACAAATTTCCGTGAAATCCGAGAAACGATCGATGTCTTGCAGTCCCTAAATCTCCAATCAATGACACCAAAAGCTATCGAAAAGCTATGAACTCTTGAACTTGATTTCTGCAGCTTTTCTATGCTTTAAATTGTATACTCTTACCACAATGATAAACTACTGTATTCTTATAATTTTTGGTGCAATCTTTCCTTGTCATTTCTCGAAGAATTTATTGAAATATTAGAAATTTCTGGAAAAACATCATTCAATCTCATCATAATGCGGTAATTCTTGTGTATTCAAGGATTCCATTCTCGTCTCATCTTTCATTAACGGAGTTTTCGAAGGTTTCGTCGTGAAACCCAGTGGCTCCTTTGTTTTTAGCTGTAAATCTTCCTTTCTGGAGTGCACGGGATCTATTGGTGGAGCTGTTGTAGCGCTAGATCGACCATTCAACCAATATGTTTCCATCACTCCTTTTCCCTAGATTTTTGAGTTTTGTCATTCATATTTACAGAAAAACTCTCACTTTTATAAGCACCTCTCCTCTTGACTCGATTTCATAGCCACCGATTTGATTTAATAGAGAATAAGCGTCATTTGACATGTGAATTTTAGCAGCTGAAAGTTTTCAGATTCGAGAAAAGTTTTTCTTTTTTTTACCTTTCCCATTGCTTTCCATTCTAGATGCTGTGTTTACTGTGTCTCCAAATAAACAATATCTAAAAACAAAGATTACGGTAACTCTTTTCCTCTTTTAAGAGATTAGAGGATTACGGTAGCCTTGTGGATACCTTGGCATGGCTAATCCAACCACTCCAGCCACACAAGAACCCGAGTGCATTCCAATTCGGAGATTAATAGATTCAGAGGGGAGATGAGGGACACGAAAGAGCTGGAAATTGATTAGTTACAGGATTGTTATGGCTAAGTCGGGTAAAAACAGTTTGAAAGCTTTATTTGATCTTCTTATATTCTCAATCCATCAATTTCCTCTTACTTGCACTGCTCTCAAAAAGTTCAACGACATCTCGGCGATTTCTTTCACGTGTTGGATTCCATTTCGGTAGGGAAGCCCGGATACGCAGAGATATCCATCACCGATTGTTTCCACCTAGAAATCATCTCGTTTAAACACTACTCATCACTTTAAACTCGTCAAATCATACTTTATAAACAGAATGCTGCTCGATGATTTGATCGAATGTCGTGTAAAGATCGTTGAGAAGGTTGACGATCTGGAAGACGATAATTTTTAGATTCTATTCCTTGACCACTTTCGCTTACTGTAGACCTGGCTTGACTTACGTGTTACCCGGTCAACCTGTAGACAGTCTGTAAACAAAGCCAGGATAAGGCTAAGTCAAGCAAGGCAAGTCCAGAGCCAGCAGGTTCAAATACTGGCTTTAGGCGGCTCAAGCCCATGCTCAGGCACTATACTATGTCCAGTTTTGCGTTACTATAAAGTAGGAATGTTGAAACCAAGTTCTAAGATTGGTGTGTAAGGACAAAGCAGGTGCAGAGCCAGACCAGGTTCTGCTTTCTGGCTGCTCCAGGCTCAGGTAAACCCGCCAGCCCAAAATCTGACAAGCCCTTAGGCTTGCTGTAGTCAACTACAAGATGCTACAGCTAAGCCAGGAAAGACAAGGCAAGCCCAGAGCCAGCTTAGATCCAGGTACTGGCTCTTGGTGGTCAGGCCCGCTCAGCCCAGCCCAGCCAACGTGCCGACTTCTGGGCTTGATTTCAAAAGGTTTAAAACACAAGGTCTATTGAATTTCGCCTTACCTGTAACGGAGTGCATTTTGCAGCTAAATTTGTGAATTGGACAACGTCGGAGAAGAAAATTGTGACACTGTCGAAGGATTCCGGTTCAACTGATTGCCCGAGTTTCAGCTTTTCAGCTACTTGTCTAAAAATTGTTGAAAAACCCGTTGTGACATTCAGTTTTTACTTCGGTAACAGCCGATACAGCAATACAGCACTGGAAAGGCTTGACAAAGTGCAAAAGAAGCTACAGTGACCCTAGCTTGTCTCCAAGCTACAGTAATCTTCAGTAATGATTTAGAGACTTGTGATTGAATTAGAAAGCTCTTGTTTACTCAGAATCGTTATTAATATATGAAAAGTAACCAGATGACTGAATATCTTCTATCTCTGCAAATTTTAAAACCCCAACTCACTTGGGTAACATCCTTTGTAGCAATAAATCACTCTTCTTTTTCTCTTCCACCAATTCTACCATCCGATCTTCTACCTGTAACCGAATGCGATCGAAATCCCATCCATTCCACCGTACCTCTTTTTCCAATGTCTCTGCATAAGATTCCATCAAATTAAAGACATGATCCATCAAATTTTGTTGCCCCTTCTGGCCTTGTGTCTAGATTCTTTCCGGTTTTCTTTTAAATTGGAAGTCATTTACCATCGATTTGATGATTGTGTTGACGGTGGAGATGTTTGGGCGAGCCATCGGCTCCTCCGACCAACAATCGCGGATCATATGAAGCTAAATGGAATTATCTTTTGAGATTTTTGAGCTATCTGGAACGCACAAGAGCCATCTAGCTTACCAGAGCCGGGTTTAGTTCCATTTCTTCGTGCACGTTGAGATGAGGACGAACCGGGACATGTGATTCACGTTTAATCATGTATAAGATTTCTGAAAGGTCGAGATTTCGAGGTCGTGCGTTCCAGGATTCGCAAACCTTCGACTTTTTCGTCACGATTATCCAAATCGTACGCCGTTTTTCTTGTGACGATTTCCGAGCAAATTATCCCGAAAGCATAGATATCGGCTTCTTTCGTTCCCTCGTTTTCTGGATGTCGTAAAAGCTCTGGAGCTAGCCAGAGTTGTCCTAGAATCATTTTTGATTTCTTTGAAAACTGGAAAAGCCAATCTGGATGTCAGCCAATCTGGATGTCATTCTCAAAACTGAGCCCACTTTTTCTCTCCATTTTCTCCCCTCTTCGAAAAGTCGCGCATCCAAATCCGCTCACTTTCAGCACCCATCTCTCATCGATCCAACAAGTTTGAGAACTGGAATGACCAAACTGGATATCCTGTTTGAATTCTGAGAGATAAAAACCATAGATTCCCATGAAATCCGAGAAACGACTTCTGGATGAATTGCAGTCCCTCAATCAGATCTCGGATCAATGACATGGCAAAGAAAGCATCCAAATTGATTGAGCCTTTCTGGATTACTTCCTGGAATCAGTATTGCTTCGGAATTTGCTTGCTACAGTACCTCTAGCGTTCCCCTAGCCGCGTATTTCCATATGGACATCATCGGCGAGTGATCGAGGCAAATTCCGATGAATCGGTGCACGTGATCGTGCTCCATTTTTCGGAGCTAAAATTTTGGACATCATGGAGTAATTTTTGAAAAGAACAGTGACAAATTTTCCGAGATGTGAGTTGAGCACCATATACCCAGATTCCTCACCATTCTGAATTCGGCAAAGTCATCATGGGTCAATCTGGGCAGCATTTTGTACTTGTACGCGGAAACTGGCTCATCTAGACAAAAACTTGGAAAAGCTCAGAATCTCAGCTCGCCTTTGATTGTAAAATAGGCAAGACTGGTTGTTTCACTCTTGCTGACCACTGAGAATTTGGAAGTAGAGGATTTGGATGAACGGGTAGAATGCAGGGAGTGCATACTCTTCTCTTCATTCTGGAAATGTTTTAGAATTCGAGTTTTTCAAGAATTTACTCTTTTTGTCTTGCCAGGTCTTTCTAGCAGGAGATATGGGATTTGCCATTCGGCGTCTTGGCGTTCTCGTTCTCGACGTTTTTCCCTGAAAAAGGTTATCGAGCCATTTTGCCATTGACAATTCAACTTTAGGCTCGAATTTCTTGGTGTTGGGCTGTCGAATTTCAATATTTTTTAGTTTCAAACTCACTCATCACTTATTTTACAATTTGGAGTTGTTCAAAAGCAATGTTCCGGTACTAGGACAGATCAGGTTCGGCTTCTGATCTGATTTTTCCTTTTGCAATTGGCACTCTAACTTTGAGCTCAAATCTCTTGGTGTTGGGCTGTCCAATTTAAATGTTCTTAGTATCATTCGATACGCCAAGTCTTTCTCTGTCGAATAGTATAAAAACTATTTCAATTCGACCGCCCAACAAAGAGATATTTGAGCTTAAAGATGGATTGCCAATGGCAAAAGGGGAGGGGCGTGTCAAAGGTCCGATGACTCCGCCCCCTTTTCCATTGGTGATCTAACTTTGAGCTCAAATTTCTTGATCTAGGGCTGTCCACTCGAAATATTTTTTGTATCAATCGATAGAGAAAGACTTGGCGCATCTAATGATACCAAGAATATTTAGATTGGACAGCTCAATGCCACGATATTTGAGCTCAAAGTTGCATTGCCAATGGCAAAGGAGCAGACCGCATATTAAATGTCCTAGAATCCTCAAAGAAGGGTTTTGATCGAATAGAACTGTTTAAGCAAAGTCCCAAGATCTTGGTCTCGATTTTTTGGTCTCAGTCTGGAATGAATGCGACTCAGTCTGGAATGAATGCGGGGGTCGAACTTGTCGCCTAACGGCTGTTCGCTTTAGAGACAAGCACGCAAGCCACTAGGCTAGCCGTCGATCTAGTTGGGTCCTTTATAAAACGATTACTCGGAAGGAACACACTCTAGAACTGAAGACTGGACCAAATTGAATCAAACCGACCAAAACACTGTCAAATCATGCTTGATCTGTTAGCCAGCTGTTCTAAAACTAATTTTTGAAAATTCTGGATGTCACAGCTTAGAATGTAATCATAATTCTAACTCTGGATCTTAAAAAAAGCCTGAGATCGAAACCAGGCCGTCAAGGTATCTTGGATCTGTCAAGAGCTCTTTACTTTCAACTCTTGACTCTTTAGCCTTAAGGTTCTCAAGAGTAGCAATTTTTAAGCTGTATTATCTTTCCCTAACCTGAAAATATAAAACATGACTGCTAAGAAGAGAAGGCCGAATAGAAGAAGAACCGAGACCCCGATCACAATGTACATTCCACTCTTTTGCCAATCAGTTAATGGACAAGTTGTGCCATCAAAACTGAAAAAGATCAAAAAATGATCGATCTTGCTCAGAGCTACCCGCAAATCGGCGTCGCAAGTGGTTGAACGCCTCCACGCACCGCCCAAATGGTTGTCGATGCATCCGCATAGTTTGGGTTAGCCAGCTGAAGGTTTAAAGCGAATTTTTGAAAATCCTGGATATCACAGCTTACAATGTAATCATAACTCCCAGCCCAGGTGAAATTCACGTATCTGGCTGATTCGCCAGAAGGGGTGATTGCATAGAGGTACATCTTTGGAATCCGAGTAATGTTTGGAGTCATTTGAATGGATCCCGACCAGCCTAGGGTCTGTAATTTAGGTAAATGAATGAGTAAACCTGTCATAGAGATTGTGGATCGAACTTGGTTGTAAATTGTTTGATTTTTCGATCCTTTAATTGGATCCAAGGCAAGCGAGGCATTCAAACTATAGACGAACCACATGAAAGCATCGTAGAGTTGAGGAGCGAATGAACCGATCTGAGAGGAGGTTTAATGAGTGCTTGGAGTTTCCTAGGGTTTGTAAGCCAGCCAGGAAAGCCAGCCAGGCCGGATTCTACCTTGGACTTGAATCAACCCCTCTTTCCGGGCCAGAAGTCTGGCCCAGGTCCAACCTGGTTTCTGATAGGCTTAAGGACTTTGGTCAATCAAATCAGGATAGGCGAAGAATTCGTCTGAAAGCTTACTCCGCTAAATTTCTGATCATTCGTCAGGCAATCGCTCGTGGCACAGTAGAATGGCGAGCCTCGAACATTCGAGCGAACGATTGGGGCCAATTGAGTGGTCGTCGATCCGTTTACTGCGCCTTGATTGGTGAGATCGATCTAGAACATCAGTTTGATGATAAGTTCAACAACAGCTTCAATACTTGAACTACTCACCACCAAGAAATTTCTAGCTGCTTTTGCCGCCACTGCGTCCATTCCATCAGCATTCGAATTCACCGTGTCATACCAAAAAGGAGTTAGCCCATTAGCCACTAAAATTAGCATCATTTCAGTAATCATGAATTTAAAACTAAATAGCTTCGACTACGCGCGAGTACGGTCCGTTTCAAGCTTTAGCGTTGATCTTTTTCGGTGTACTTTAGTCCATTCGAAAGCTCTTTGGATTCTCTATCTTTTGAGCTCTAGATCATGTGAATCTAACAGATTTGAAGGAATTTAGAATCGTTTGTAGTTTGTAGTGTCCATGTCTAGCCCCATGAACATTGCTCTATCATTTCTTACCGTACATTTTATCATATTCGCTCCTCCTTGTGCCAGTTGTCCGAATCCAAGGCCAGAACAGTCGAGAATCACATAGACATAATCGGAGCTAAAATCAGAATTAAAAGTAATTTCAAAAATAGGTTCTGGAGTTCAAAATTGAAGCCTTTTTACTTTAATTTGACTTCAGGTTGAGAACAAAAAGAAAAAGCTTGCTTTAGAGTTGCTTTAAGAATTGGAATGGCCAATCTGGATGTCATGCTTTAGAACAAGTTTTTTTGGGTACACAACCAGCCAATCCAGATTCAAATCTGGCTTTTTACCGGGCTTTACCTTGACCTAATTTGGCTGAAGTTCTCCTGGAAACATTTCTGCCCACAAGGAAGTTTGCGTTCCAATTTGCAATTAAGAGCAGAAAGTTGGGAACTTTCTCTTTCCATAAAGCCCAGTACTCTGGCGTACTTTGTAGTTAACTTCTGGCACACTCAAGAGCATTCTCTACAAAGGAAACATTTACTAAGAAGTGTGAATTCCAATTTGCAATAAGAACACAAAGTTTAGAAGAAATCCCCCGCATTACTCACGTATTCATTCCAGCTTCTGTAGTCGCAATAAGGAAATCTCTTCGGACTTTATCTGTCGGTAAGCAGGCACCGATGACTAAAAGAGATAAATATCACAAATTTGATTGGTTTCCCTTTTCGGGTTTGTATATGGCTTCAATTTCTTCGACTTATTCAGTCAATTCAGTAAACTTTGTTCAACGAAGAGCTAAAATTAACTAATTATAAGCTTTTGAAGCAAAATTTTGGAGAATCTAACGGAATCTAACAAAATTTTGATATGTTTTAGCTGTTCTGGAAGGCATGTAACTGTTTAAAATCGCTTGATTTAAAGAAAAAGTGAATTTTTCATTTTTCTCTAAAATCTGGATAAGTTAGAGTACTCCTGGCTCTTGATTTTTCGATTTTGAACAAGCTACAGTACTGTTTTCTGTCTTTTTTCTAAAAACTGGATAAGCTACAGTACTTCTGGCTCTTGATTTCACTTTCTTCAACGTTGCAATCATCGAAGCTCTTGTTGAGCCGATTTCGAATTTCTGAGTGGCTGCGATGATCGTCGAATTTGAGCTTGGATCAGAGAAAGCTGTCTGAAAATATTACAGTACTGTAATAGAGGAAATTTAAATAAAAATCGGTATTAAAAAGTTTTCTAAAGTTTGCCTTAACTACAATGTTACCATCGGCAAACTGAAACTAACCAAGTGAAAGCTAAATGAGATACTCGATCAAATATCAACTCTGTGCCTTCCAGATTGAACTTTCGCGAACTTCAAATGATCCCTTAAACCCACCGTTACGTCTCCAATCATAACTGGACAATTCCCATAGCCGGCATTACCGTAAACAAGTGCGATCACGTCCCTGAAAGCCTTTTTTTAGTCAAAAACGATTAAAAGTTACCAATTATATAGCTGACATAAAGAAACGAAGGCATAACCGAGTCTGAAAATGATTAAAAAGAAAGATTAAAAAAGATTCGTTTTAGTTTACTGTCGATAATTCGGTGAGATTGTTGTCAGAAATGGGAAACGATGGAAATCGGCGAAAGTGGCTGCTGAAGAGAAACCCCAAGCAATCTGCAAATCTAGTTATCTATGGACTACTGTAGTTACTTCAACAATAGTTTTATAGACTTTCTTATAGATCAAGAAGCATGGATCATTATAGACTTACTCTAAAGACAGTTCTGGATTCGGGGCAGTCTAGGTATCCAAAGAAGTATTCAAAGCCCGTCTACTACGCTCTACGAAACTTTCCGTTAATTGTCAAAAGGTGTTAGTAGAACAGCTGAGCTGGGATTGTAATCTATTGTAATTATTGTAAATATTAGAGATCGTTTAAAAGTTATTAGAGCATAAAATGGGATCAAGAGAAGTGAGTGACAAGCGAAACCCCAAACAATTTACAAAGCTATTTATCTATAAATTATTGTAGTTATTTCAACAATAATTTTCTATACTTACTCTAAAGACAATGCTCCGAATTAGGGGTAAGCTAGGAGTATCAAAAGTATCCAAAGAAGTATTACCAAAGCCCGTCTACTACGCTCTACGAAACTTTCCGTTAATTGTCAAAAGGTGTTAGTAGAAAAGCTGAGCTGGGATTGTAATCTATTAGAGATCGTTTAAAAGTTATTTCGGCATAAAATAAGATATAAAATTGGGTATAAAATGAGGCATAAAATAGATCATTTGCTAATTTAGTTATTTAGTAATAAAAGTTATGGAGACAAGCGACCATTTGCTGTTAAACAATGTCAAGGGACCATTTTATTGTTAAACAATTTGTCAAACAATGTCTAGAAAAGATCTACAAGGACAAATAATAAATAAGAAGAGTAGCTTTTTATAGAAAACAAGTCAGTTGCCTGTTTTATCTATTGTTTTAGCAAAGAGCTCTTATTTTAAACAGCAAACAGCGTGGATACAATGCTAAAGTTCGTCTCAAAAGTCGAAATAACCTGAATGTGATCTATCAGAGATCGTTTAAAAAGTTTTTGGAGCATAAAATCGGATATAAAATTTGGTATAAAATGAGGCATAAAATAGAGCATTTGCTAATTTAGTTATTTAGTAATAAAAGTTATGGAGACAAGCCACCATTTGCATTTTATTATTAAATTTGTGTCAAATGATGTCTAGAAAAGATCTACAAGGATAGATAATAGACAAGAATAATGAAGATTCAAAATCGATAGCTGCTTAAGATTTAATTTTAGCTGAGATGACTCTTTTGCGATGATCTGAATCAGGAGGTGTTTGCACCAGACTGAAATGTAACATTAAGAATTTCACTGGTCAGCTTTGAGAGCTATTCTTTTTTCATGAGATTCAGACAATGATTTAATCTTGAAATCCATTACAGATGTCCATTTCAGATGCCAATCGAATCCGAGTTTCTCATTGGCCTCCGTGTATCTCTCGATGCCCAATCGCTGGGCTTTAGACAAGAATAATAATAGAAAACAAGTCAGTTTCCTGTTTTAGCAAACAACTCTTGTTTTAAACAGACAACATTGTGAATACAAAGCTTAAGTTCATCTAAAAAGTCGAAATACCTCCATTTCTTTGTAGAGTTTCGGGATTTCTAAAAACAAACAGTGAATTTTTTGTTCAAATCATATGTAAAAGGTTTGAAAATCAAGAACTAAGGTCAAGATCAAGGTTTTGAACTGATTGGCTTAGCCTGGCATTTAAGAGTTGGATGCAGCTAAGCTCAGCTTCGTTTTCGACCAGAGTTGAAATACCTGCGGAATCTGATAATAAGTGCTGAGAAAGGCGACCGGGATGATTGCTAGAAATGGTGTTCACTAAAAAATGATTCCTATTTTACCTGAGCTACAAGCTGGCCCCAAAATCACGTCCACCATTCTTTCTGTGAGCAAATAAACCGCTAAACCGGAGGCGTTTCCCTCGCTGCAATCGGTGTAATTGACCACGAATCTATAAAAATGATAGAATTTATATCTTGTTAACTCACTCAAACTCACTCAAATTCTATGGAATCTAATAAATGAAGGCTTGCGATTTGCTGAAGTGCCAACGGGATTACCCCGCCGGTGATCGAGAAGCCGATATTCGCTTGCTGAGATTCGGTGACTGAATAGGATTGATGCATTGATCAAACTATCGTTCAAATTCGAGCTTTTCATTTGTCTATCTGATTTTCAATAGATGTACAATGGATTTGAGAGTTTAGTCGACTTTAAATGGCTACTTTTTCACGATTTCTTACCAAATAAAGGTGAAATTTTGGAAGATT
The DNA here is from genome assembly GCA_958450365.1 of Mesorhabditis belari. Taxonomy (NCBI): domain Eukaryota; kingdom Metazoa; phylum Nematoda; class Chromadorea; order Rhabditida; family Rhabditidae; genus Mesorhabditis; species Mesorhabditis belari. The sequence continues at coordinate 272,919 of CAUEEP010000873.1, forward strand.
TTTCTTTTGATCAGAAAAACCCTTGAAAAAGTTGCTATTAAAGTGGTGAAATCTCGTTTTGTTTCCGTTGTATATCTATTGAAAATCAGATGAAAAATGAGCCCTATTTCAGATTGGAATCCATTTATTCTCAAGTTTCTTTTCTAAAATCAAAGCAGTGAACCATTTGCATTAACAAATTGAGAAAGAAATTGTCTAAAGGCTTTGCTCTGGTAAATCTTTTGTTGAAGTGAGGCAAAGCCAGTATTATTCACTTTTTCCAAACAAGGTCAAAGCTAGGATATATTCAGATTAAACCAAGTTAAAAGGCATCTAGCCTAGCCTTGATTTGCTTCAGTTTTGATCAACTAAAGTCTTTGGATTCGCAGAAATAGGCCTTGGTTCGGTTTCTACCATTGGAGATCGATTTCATAGCTTGTTATATAGCTTTTTAGCTCTATTTTTTATTTTATTTTTGATCTAGAAATTTTGTAACAAGTTTGTATCACTTACCAATCATTCCCACGACAAAAGTCGTTATTTGACTTTGTGAGGAAGTTGTCGGGGTGGGTGAAGGGAAACTGGTGAGTACTGACGGGGTGGTTGAAGAGAAGAATGGAGTTGTGCTCGGGCTTGTTTTTACCTAAACAGTTAGCTAAAAGTTACCATAAATGTGCTCAAAAGTACCGTTGTGTTTGGAAATACAATTGTTGGCAAAGGGAGCGTCGATTGCGCGTCGAGCGATTGGAAAAAGATCACGAAGAAAAGAAAGGGCAACATTTCGGGATACGGTCGCTTACGATAGCTTGTCTGGAAATTTAGATTTCTATGTTATAAATAACGCAATAATGTGGCCAAATTCGCATTTTTTTAAAGATTTTGAGACAATTTTGATCGGAGAAGTGCAAAAATTGTAAACTTCTTCAAGGGTTTCTAGAAAATGAGTTGAAAAATCTATTTAGCTATGAAAAATGCTTAATCTTTAAAAACAAATCTCAAAGTATATTGAAAGAAAAAAGAAAAACTTGTGTTTCCCTTCATAAAATGACTTTATTAGAGCAATATTGCGCTTAAAGAAACCCTAAAAAATGAAAAAAAAATCACTCGGAAGTTTATTAATTTCTCATATTTTTAATATCTTGTTTGCTTGGGAGGAAATGAAAATTTATGACTATTTTTTTAATCTTTAAATAACTAAGAAACAGAATTGCGTGATTTGATTAATATTTGTAAGAAAGTAGATATAAAGATTGGATTTGAGATTGCGCAAAAATTCGGGATTTATCACCAGATTCGGGTGACAACTTCGAGTGCACATCCGCTCGAAATCGAGCAAAAAAATCGTTTTCTATGCAGTGCGTTGCAAAATGATAGGGCCACTCTCGATTTTTGCGATTTTCGATTTGAAATAAATAAAAATGCAAAACGGTGCTTAAATTCGAATTTTATATATGTCGTAGCCGATTATGAATGAAATTTTTTGGCAAATCTTTCTGGTAGAGCAACCCTTTAATGTATGAGGACAATATTATATCATCTTGTAGCGAATTCAATTCTGCGTCGATTGGTACCAAATTTGTGGGTTTAGGTTAAAAATTGCCGGCGCTACAACGTTCCATTCAAAATCGGCCGGACCCCCGTAGCCGATTATGGAATTTCAGCCGATTATGAATGAGTGGGTCTAGGAGCGTCCAACCATCAAGTATTTAGTATCATTCAACGCAGAATCATTAATAATTATGTTAAATTTTTTAAATTAGAAAGATTTGATAAAAAGAAAAAAAATTAGAGCAAAAAAACTGTTTGTTCAAGAGGAAACTTTGAGGCCCCATAATTTTTTTCTTTTTATCCAATCTTTCTAATTTTAAAAATTTAACATAATTATCAATATTTCTGCGTTGAATGATACCAAACACTTGATGGTTGGATGCGTCCGGACCAGCTCATTCATAATCGGCTACGACATATAATTAAAGGTTGTCTGTCCGTCGGATGGACGGATGGACGGACGGACGGACGGATTTCGCTTTGTTTTTGTGAAATGCATTTTTTAAAGCTCAAATTTTATAACTCCATCGATGCAACTATATATAATTGAGGACTGTCCGTCCATCCGTCCATCCATCCATCCGTCCATCCGTCCATCCGTCCATCCGTCCATCCGTACGTCCGTACGTCCGACCGAAAAATAGTCATAAATTTTCATTTCCCCCCAAGCAAACTAGATATTAAAAATATGAGAAATTAATAAACTTCCGAGTGATTTTTTTTTCATTTTTTAGGGTTTCTTTAAGCGCAATATTGCTCTAATAAAGTCATTTTATGAAGGGAAACACAAGTTTTTCTTTTTTCCTTCAATATACTTTGAGATTTGTTTTTAAAGATTAAGCATTTCTCATAGCCAAATAGATTTTTCAACTCATTTTCTAGAAACCCTTGAAGAAGTTTACGATTTTTGCACTTCTCCGATCAAACTTATCACAGAATCTTTAAAAATATGCTAATTTGGTCACATTATTGCGCTATTTATAAGATAGAAATCTAAATTTCCAGACAAGCTACCGTAATCCTGATTGTTGTTGGATCGATGAGAGATCGGTGCTGAAAGTGACCGGATTTGGATGCGCGAGTTTTCGAAGTGGGGAGAAAATGGAGAGAAAAAGTGGGCTCAGTTTTGAGAATGACATCCAGATTGGCTGACATCCAGATTGGCTTTTCCAGTTTTCAAAGAAATCAAAAACGATTCTAATCTTATACATGATTAAACGCGAATCACATGTCCCGGTTCGTCCTCATCTCAACGTGCACGAAGAAATGGAACTAAACCCGGCTCTGGTAAGCTAGATGGCTCTTGTGCGTTCCAGATAGCTCAAAAGTCTCAAAAGATAATTCCATTTAGCTTCATATGATCCGCGATTGTTGGTCGGAGGAGCCGATGGCTCGCCCAAACATCTCCACCGTCAACACAATCATCAAATCGATGGTAAATGACTTCCAATTTAAAAGAAAACCGGAAAAAATCTAGACACAAGGCCAGAAGGGGCAACAAAATTTGATGGATCATGTCTTTAATTTGATGGAATCTTATGCAGAGACATTGGAAAAAGAGGTACGGTGGAATGGATGGGATTTCGATCGCATTCGGTTACAGGTAGAAGATCGGATGGTAGAATTGGTGGAAGAGAAAAAGAAGAGTGATTTATTGCTACAAAGGATGTTACCCAAGTGAGTTGGGGTTTTAAAATTTGAATATTTAAGCTATAAGAGATTCAGCCAGGATCTATCTAGTTATCTAGTCTAGTATCTAGTTACTTTTAATGATTCTGAGTAAACAGGAGCTTTCTAATTCAATTACAAGTCTCCAAATCATTACTGAAGATTAATGTAGCTTGGAGACAAGCTAAGAACTACTGTAGCTTCTTTTGCACTTTGTCAAGCCTTTCCAGTACTGTATTGCTGTATCGGCTGTTACCGAAGTAAAAACTGAATGTCACAACGGGTTTTTCAACAATTTTTAGACAAGTAGCTGAAAAGCTGAAACTCGGGCAATCAGTTGAACCGGAATCCTTCGACAGTGTCACAATTTTCTTCTCCGACGCTGTCCAATTCACAAATTTAGCTGCAAAATGCACTCCGTTACAGGTAAAGCGCAATTCGATAGGGTTGTTTTAAACCAAGCCTAACCATAAGTCGGCTCCTGAGCTTGGCTGAGCTGAGCTGGAGCCTGGCCGCCAAAAGCCAGTACCTGGGTCCAAGCTGGCTTTGGACTTGCCTGGTTTTTCCTGGCTTAGCTGTAGCATCTTGTAGTTGACTACAGCAAGCCTAAGGGCTTGTCAGATTTTGGGCTGGCGGGTTTACCTGAGCCTGGACAAGCTAGCCGGTTTACCTGAGCCTGGAGCAGCCAGGAAGCAGAACCTGGTCTGGCTCTGCACCTACTTTGTCCTTACATACCAATCTTAGAACTTGATTTCAACATTCCTACTTTATAGTAGCGCAAAACTGGGCACAGTATAGCATTACTATGCCTGAGCATGAGCTTGAGCCGCCTAAAGCCAGTATTTGAACCTGCTGGCTCTGGACTCTGGCTCTGGCTCTGGACTTGCCTGGCTTAACCTAGCCTTATCCTGGCTTTGTTTACAGACTGTTTACAGGTTTACCGGGCAACACGTAAGTCAAGCCAGGTCTACCGTAAGCGAAAGTGGTCAAGGAATAGAATCTAAAAATTATCGTCTTCCAGATCGTCAACCTTCTCAACGATCTTTACACGACATTCGATCAAATCATCGAGCAGCATTCTGTTTATAAAGTATGATTTGACGAGTTTAAAGTGATGATTAGTGTTTAAACGAGACGATTTCTAGGTGGAAACAATCGGTGATGGATATCTCTGCGTATCCGGGCTTCCCTACCGAAATGGAATCCAACACGTGAAAGAAATCGCCGAGATGTCGTTGAACTTTTTGAGAGCAGTGCAAGTAAGAGGAAATTGATGGATTGAGAATATAGGAAGATCAAATAAAGCTTTCAAACTGTTTTTACCCGACTTAGCCATAACAATCCTGTAACTAATCAATTTCCAGCTCTTTCGTGTCCCTCATCTCCCCTCTGAATCTATTAATCTCCGAATTGGAATGCACTCGGGCTCTTGTGTGGCTGGAGTGGTTGGATTAGCCATGCCAAGGTATCCACAAGGCTACCGTAATCCTCTAATCTCTTAAAAGAGGAAAAGAGTTACCGTAATCCTTGTTTTTAGATATTATTTATTTGGAGACACAGTAAACACAGCATCTAGAATGGAAAGCAATGGGAAAGGTAAAAAAAAGAAAAACTTTTCTCGAATCTGAAAACTTTCAGCTGCTAAAATTCACATGTCAAATGACGCTTATTCTCTATTAAATCAAATCGGTGGCTATGAAATCGAGTCAAGAAGAGAGGTGCTTATAAAAGTGAGAGTTTCTCTGTAAATCTGAATGACAAAACTCAAAAATCTAGGGAAAAGGACTGATGGAAACATATTGGTTGAATGGTCGATCTAGCGCTACAACAGCTCCACCAATAGATCCCGTGCACTCCAGAAAGGAAAATTTACAGCTAAAAACAAAAGAGCCATTGGGTTACGCGACGAAATCTTCGACAACTCCGTTAATGAAAGATGAGACGAGAATGGAATCCTTGAATACACAAGAATTACCGCATTATGATGAGATTGAATGATGTTTTTCCAGAAATTTCTAATATTTCAATAAATTCTTCGAGAAATAACAAGGAAAGATTGCACCAAAAATTATAAGAATACAGTAGTGATCATTGTAGTAAGCGGATACAATTCAAAGCATAGAAAAGCTGCAGAAATCAAGTTCAAGAGTTCATAGCTTTTCGATAGCTTTTGGTGTCATTGATTTGAGATTTAGGGACTGCAAGACATCCATCGTTTCTCGGATTTCACGGAAATTTGTTGTTTGTACCTCTTAGAATGCCATTCCAGACACTATGACATCCAGATTCGCCATTCCAGACAAAATTTGTGACTTGTACCTCTTAGAATTCAAGCATGACATCCAGATTGATCATTCTGGTTCTCAAACTTGTTGGATCGACGAGAGATTGGTACGGTAGCTTTTCCCAACTTTTAGAAACGTTTTAACAAAGTCCCTGCAATACGGTAACTAATTATAAGGCTTACGTTCAACAAAAACAACCGAAGGGTTTATGTTTTATGATAAAAGACAACCAGGCCAGAGTAAAGTACAGGGTCCGAGAAAAGTATTGTCGCGTCTCTTTGAACTAACTTTTATGCGATTTAAAAGTATCCTTTTGCGTTGTGTAAAACATGAATTTTGCCCTGTTTTTTTTCCTCTTTCGAATGGTGCATAGCATTCAATGTGTATTTTTAGAAATGCAAGCTTGCCCTCATCGAGAAGCGATCGCCATGCTTTTGAAAGCCGGAGAGTCGAAGGCGGCCATCTTGCAAAAGCTCAAAACCAACATCAGAACTGTTCAACGGCTTGCCAAGCAATTGCAAGAGAAAGGACACGTCAAGGAGCAGCCGAAAAAAGGAAGACCTCGATCGGTGAACACGCCAAACATCCGGAAGCGCATCAAACAGCGAATTGATCGAAACGACGAGCGAAGCTTAGGAAAAATGGCCAAGGAGCTGAAAATCTCGGATTGGTCGGTTCGGAACATTGTGAAAAAGGAGCTGGGACTTCGTAGTTATCGTCTGCGACAAGGCCAGTTTCTTACCGATGATGCAAAATTCAATCGAGTTGAAAAAGCCAAGCGACTCCTTTGTTTTTTTAAGACGGCACGCATCGAGGACGTCCTGTGGTCAGATGAGAAAAGTTTTACCATCGAAGTGGCCCACAATTCCCAAAACCATCGTCAACTGATGTCACCGGCCCAGAAGAACACTTTGAAGCGGAAAATCCGGACACGGGGTCTTTTTCCGAAAGGATTGATGGTTTAGGGAGGAGTGACTGCGGATTCCAAGACTCAGCTTGTTTTCATCGACAAGAGTGTCAAAATCAATGCCAAGGTTTACCAAGATCAGATTCTCAAGAATGCTGTGATCCCCTGGAGCCGAAAAAACCCTAACATGACCTTCCAGCAGGACTGGGCCCCGGCCCATGGAGCAAAAACCACAATGGACCTGATTCGGCGCGAATTGCCCTCTCATTTCACGAAAGAAGACTGGCCCAGCAACTCGCCGGACCTCAACCCTTTGGATTTTTCAGTATGGGGCTTCTTAGAGGAACGTTTGAGGCATAAGAAAATCGCAAATCTTGGTGAGCTCGAGAGGGAATTGATCGCTGCCTGGAACGATTTTGATACCAACTACCTCCGTGCCACCGTCGGCTCAGTGATCCTGCGTCTGAAAGCCTGTATCAAAGCCAAGGGGTCCAATTTCGAACACTTGTTATAAATTTGAATTTTTGGTTATTTATCTGTTATTTTTTTCAATAAATATGTTAAAAGCTCAATTTTGAAAAAAGATATGATGGTTGGAAAAACGACAATACTTTTCTCGGACCCTGTAGGTTTAAAATCCAATCCAAAGTAAGACTCAATACACATTTAAGCTACAGTAACTTGTAGTAGTTTTCCCAAGTACGGAAACTTTCTACGGCAGCTTTTTCCTAGTGCAGTATCTTTTCCCGAGTACTATACCTTTTCTCTATTACGATAGCTTTTCTCTGGTACGATAGCTTTCCCCGAGTACGATAGCTTTTCTCTAGTACGCTAGCTTTCCCCGAGTACTATACCTTTTCCCTAATACGATAGCTTTTCCTTAGTACGATAGCTTTCCCAACTTTCAGAAATGTCTCAGCAAGAAAACCTCAGGTGCAAAACTTCTCGAAAAGCGCGCATTTAAAAAAGCGATCCATCGTTTCCAAGATCCAAGACATCCATCGTTTCTCGGATTTCACGAAAATTTGTTGTTTGTACCTCTTAGAATGCCATTCCAGACTTCTCTAGCTTTTCTCTAGTACGATAGCTTCCCTAGTACAATAGCTTCCCTAGTACAATAGCTTCTCTAGTACGATAGCTTTTCTCTAGTACGATAGCTTTTCTCTAGTACGATAGCTTTTCTCTAGTACGATAGTTTTTCAGTTTTCCCAACTTTCAGAAATGTCTTAGCAAGAAAACCTCAAGTGCAAAACTTCTCGAAAAGCGCACCTTTTAAAAAGCGTTTTGATATTGATGAACAAGATGAAAAGCCTTTTTGAATGACCCAGACGTTTCGTTAAATTGAATTTTCGAAAATTTAATCCTCGCAAGTGCCTTTAAAACCCCAAAAAAGCGAACCAGGAAGATTTCATTGAGTAGAGAAATCATTGAGTTGATTTCATTGAGTTGAGAAATCCCAAAACTACAAAACTCAACTTTTCGATGGGGTTTCCTAGTTTGGTTTTACTGATCTCCACTTTTTATGGCTTATTTTAGAAAATTCAAACTCGTTTTGGAAGCATTTACATCCCATGATTCCAGAAAAAAAAACACGTAAAAAGAAGAATCACAAGTTTGAGAAGCCATTCAATCAAAAAAATTTCCTTTAAAAATGCCCGAAAAGAAAACTAGCACTTCCTTAGTGCGAAATCGGTGAGGTTTCTCTCATAAAATAAGCTTCGAGTGCTTTTTGTGAGATGGTTCTTTTACTGTTTTACTGTTCTTTTCTGTTTCTACAAGAATGTGCTGCACAAACGACTACTTTATCGTCAACTATGGTAAGCTATTCCAGCTTTACAAATTTTAAACAAATTCTAGAGAACTATGACCTCATCTAACTCGTTGTCTAACTCGTCGTCTAACTCGTCATCTAACTCATCATCTAACTCATCATCTAACTCATCATCTAACTCGTTATCTAACTCATCATCTAACTCGAATGTCACTACGTTTACAATTGGATTCATAGGTTTAAAGCTTTTTAAGAGAAATTTTCAAAACCATTTTAGTGACGGAAGCTCAACAAGCGAATATCGGCTTTTCGATTACCGGTGGAGTGATTCCAATCGCATTGCAGCGAATCGCAAACCTATCTTTATTGGATTCTGTTGAGTTTAAGTAAAGAGCTTTCGTTGAATTGACTTAAAACTATTACCAAGCCATACCCAACCAAGCCTAAAAGATCAATGCTTTTTGAAATGGCATTGAAATTGGCTTGGCTGCAAAAACCGCTGAATTTCCAGATTCATTGTTAACTACACGGATTGCTCGGAATCAAACGCGGCTGGCATTGCTGTTTATATGTTGAAAACGCTGAATGTTGATGTGATTATTGGACCGGGTTGTAGCCAAGGTTTGTAAAGATTATGGGTTTATTATAATCAAACAGCTCAAAGTCAAAAAGTCGAGAGGAATCGAACCCGGGAGCATACTTTGATACTCTGATAGTCTGACGCACTATCCTCTAGACCTTTTCTACTCTGTTTTTCTGCTTTTCTCCTTTCGGCGTGGCACATAGGTGAAGTGAGAGTTTGTCAAAAATCGCTGAAAACTTTGCATACACTTTTCTAGAAAGCCAGAGCTATGCAAAAATAAACAGAGGATCTGATTTGACATTTCCGATAGGCGCTTGCATCTAATCGCTATTTAAAAGTCTCCCCTCTTTAGAAATAAATTAGATAGATAAATCAGACTAGATAAATCCAGCCGGCTAAGCGCTGGGGTCTGTAAGCCCAGAGCGCAGAATTTCTCAACCCTGAGCGTAAAATGAAGCCGGATCAAATCCCACTTTTTTTTGATCTGTCTTCGCACTTGGGTGTTCCTATTTGCGCAGATCAAAGTGATAAGTGAATTTCAACCTGCTTCCACATTTCTCTAACCCTTGCTATTGTCATTCAGTGTTTCCTATTTTGGTTGTTCCTGGTTCGAAGTCTTCGACTTGCTTGTGCTGGTGGTTGCACTCTAGCCATCCTTTCTCTGACCGCCTCTGCCACTCTTGTGCTCCACCTCGTTGCTGGTCTTCCGATGGGCCTCTTCTGGTCTCGTGGTGGCCACTCAGTGATTCGTATCGTCCATCTGTCGTCTGTTCTTCTGGCTACGTGGCCGACCCATCTGAGTCTTTTTCTCTCGATCACTTCCACTGGATCTCTGAGTCCCACTGGATCTCTGAGTCCCACTGGATCTCTGAGTCCCACTGGATCTCTGAGTCCCACTGGATCTCTGAGTCCCACTGGATCTCTGAGTCCCACTGGATCTCTCAGCTGGCGCATATCCATACTTCTTAAGTCTTGGTCGAGCTGCAATCCCACTTTAATTAAAGCCAAAGCGATTTCTGACTTCTGGTGAACCAGGCAACTTTTATCAACCAGATTTGCAGAAAAGTTAAAAGAAAGACCTAATTCTGACTTTGCCTAGTACCAAGAAATTACTTTTGAAAAACTCTAAATTGTAAAATAAGTGATAAGTGAATTTGGAAATTAGAAAAAGCCATTTTTCAGCGATCATCCCAGTCGCAATCCTTGCCACATTCTATCAAACTCCACAAATTGTTTGGGGTTATGCTTCAGCTTCGACTCTTGCCGATTCCTCTCGTTTCACGTCTCTCACCACCGTGGCACCGAATTATCGACAGTAACTAACAATTCTGGGAAAATTTTATAGTTTTTAGATTGGGATACGCGTTTGGCACTTTATTGAATATGTTTAATTGGTATGGAAAACGTTTTTGTTTACGAAAGAAAAAAAACTCATTTAGGGACACTCTCGCATTGTTGTACGGATCAACGGGAGTCGGCAATTGCGCGTCGTTGATTTATGATGTGACGGTAAAGAGAATTTGAGGAATAGATTGGATAAAGTTTCAAAGAATTCAAATTGAAGTTACCTTGAATGTGTCTAGGTTTACCATGGCTTAGCTTGACTTGGACCTGGCCTGGCCCTGGCCATCTTTGACTATCTTGACTACCGGATTCTCTCTAGTTGATGAGTTGATGTTGATGAGTTGATGACGAGTTGATGACGATTTTGCGGTTTCTAAGTTTTCGGAGAAACTCAAGAGTCTAATCCCCCACAAGATCTCATCGTGAGCTACATTTTCCGACCCCGCATCGATAGGCTCTGATAAGCGGTTCTCGAGATTTCGAGGAATTTAGGCAACACTCGGAGTGCCACCATTACATGACCACCATTGCTTGGCCACCCTTACATGGCCACCATTACATGGCCAACCTTACATGACCATCATTACATGACCACCATTACAAGGCCATCAGGTCAAAGTCACCGATGAAGCGGATGGATGGAGTACACTGGTCGCTTGAAAATTAGATAACTTTTCTTTTGAGTTTTCTTTTGAGCCGAGTTAATGACTATTTTACGGTTTCGAAGTTTTCGCTGAAGCTCAACACTCAAATCATTCAAATCCCCCACTAGATCTCATTGTCAGCTACATTTTTCGACCCCACATCGATAGGTTCTGATAAGCAGTTCTCGAGATTTCGAGGAATTTAGGCAACGCTCAGGGTGCAATACTATTAGAGAGAATACGGTATCTGCCTGAGCCTCATTTCTAGGCATTGATGCTACTTAGATTCTTGAATCTACAGCAAGTTTAGCACTGGATAAAAAGCCTTCGATCTACTTGAATACTTAGCTTGACTTGGACCTGGCCTGGCCATCCTTGACTATCTTGACTATCTTGACTCCTTCTATCTACTTGAATACAAATAATCAAATTCACTTCCAAAATTCACTCCACATTGCAGAATGCCCTGTCGGATCCTCTCCTCAACAATTCGCTGACGATCGCCTCAACTCAACGCTTAGATATCGCCGCATCAACGACAGCCTTCTCAATAGCAAATGTACTCAAAAAACTAAAAACTCGTGCTAGAAGTGGGTGGAATTTTCTTGAAATAATTATTCAATCGTCATTTGCCTTAATCTTTCTTTCTTTTTCTTTTTTGAGTTTAAAATTAGATTTCTTTTTAATTCTTTTAATTCTTTTAATTTTTTAGAGATTTCTTTTCATTTTAAGGCTTCTTTATGCAAAAATTTTCTGAGAAACCCTTCAATAATTCTTTTTTTTTGGCTAAAAACGGAAATAACTTTTAAATTTCAGTTATCGGTGTTTGTTTGCAGGATGACAACTCTAAGAGGAATTTCATGATTGCCACGGCGCTAGCTGGAATGAATACGTAAGAAAGGAATCAAAGGGTCAACGGATTACCACTCTTAAATGTCGTGAGCATTCTCAGCCTTCTCTCAGTCAAGTAACAAGATGCTCAAACTGTCCTGCAGCTGAAAGATCTGCTGCTGAAAGATCAGTGCTCAAGTCTTGGCTAGATTAGAAAATGCTAAAAGATCCTGATCTTGGTTTGACTTGGCTTGCATTTCTGGATCACTACCAGCCTGAGTCTGGCTGGTAGTTTAGCTAGCTAGCTAGGTAGCTGGTAGTCACTACCAGCTTGACTTTACTGCAAGCATGCAAGCACTTCGGGCTAGAAGGGCTAGCTTTGCTTTTGGTTGCTCCAAGAGCTAGATCAGACTAGCTGTCAAATCAGATCAAAAAGCAAGGGCTCTGGCTTCTGCGAGACAGGGAAGAAGCTAGGCTTGACTGGCTAATTAACTAGCTGGGATTCTAAGCCAATCAACTCTGAATCAAGCTAAGAACTTTGAATTTGAAGTCTGGCTTACTGTAGTCGATCTCTTTAGCTCATGAGATCTCAAAATTCCAACCAAACTCCAACCTTTTGACCAAACAAACTTCAGCTCCGACTACGTTTATGTAATTCTCGACTTGAAAGGATTCGGTTTTGGTCAACTTGGGCAAGGTGGACCGGGCACAACGAAATGTTTCTTTTCTTTAAAAACCATAAAAAAAACAATTTTACAGTGGACAATGGCCTGACTCCAGTTTGGTACGATACAATCAACAATAACAAGGATGGTTATGACTCTGTTGCTCAACAGGCTGCTAACAATTTCTTGCTGGTTTGTACCCAAATCGAATTCCAAAAGGTCCAAATCGTAGATTGATCTGACCAATCAGGGCACGGTAAATGGAATGACGACAACTCAACTCACGCCACAGGTTTGGAAAGTTTTCAGAAAATGATTGTGCCTTCCAGATAGCTCAAATTTATTATCAAAACATTCTGTGCACTCCAGATAGTTCAAATTTATTGTCAAAATCTACTGTGCACTCCAGATAGCTCAAATTTATTGTCAAAACATTCTGTGCACTCCAGATAGCTCAAATTTATTGTCAAAACATTCTGTGCACTCCAGATAGCTCAAATTTATTGTCAAAACATTCTGTGCACTCCAGATAGCTCAAATTTATTGTCAGAATCTACTGTGCACTCCAGATAGCCCAAATTTATTGCCAAAACATTCTGTGCACTCCAGATAGCTCAAATTTATTGTCAAAACATTCTGTGCATTCCAGATAGCTCATCAAAACCCTCTGTGAACTCCAGGATAACCAAGACTTGTAATCAAAATCGCCAGTTAACTTAAATTTTCTAATCGAAATCTTTTTTGCCTTCCAAATATGGCAAATTTATTACTAAAACATTGTGTGCGCTCCAGATGGCTCTAAATTATGCTCGAAATGCTCTTTTTTTGCTTTCCAGATCGCCAAAAAATCTTCGACAACTGTCATTTAGGTGATGGAAAACGTGCGCGGCCCGCCTTTCTACTGTGAGACCGAGGATTGTCTGATGAATGACGAGCGATACACAGGGGTAATTGTCGAAAAACCTATCGAATCCAGTTTTCTAGATCGGTTCATTCGCTCAACAACAGTACGATGCACTGATGTACTACGCGTACTCGCTGAATGCCTCAATTGCGCTGGATCCCGTGAACGGTTTTAAGAATGTGACCGTTTTCAAACAAGTTCAGACCTCAATCTCATTCAGTGGTGGGTTAGATTTGGGCTAAGTCTTGATTTTCAAATTTTCTTGATTCAGGTTGGTCTGGAGCAATAGCAATGACACCAAATGGGACTCGAGTGCCCCGTTTGTACGCTTATGGTTTAACAGGAGCCGGTGTTCCCACGCGTTTCATCAATTTCACATGGCTTGGTGTATTTGATTACATGGTTGGCTAGGTTAGGGTTTTTCTTGAAAATAGAGATTCAGATAGCTGGCGCAAATTTTGTGGACGATACGTCAACGATTTGGGCGGCGAGAGGAGGATTTAGACCGTTGTCGACACCAATTTGCGGGTAGAATTGTCTTTTTCCATAGAAATCCTCTAAAATATTTCTCTACAATTGAGGCTACTATTTCATACTGTTTATTGAAAACCAAAAAACGATTGCAGCTTTTTTCGTAGCCTTTGAATGAGCTGATTTTTTTGTCTCCAAGCTACAGTAACCCTAGCTTGTCTCTAAGCTACAGTAATCCCTAGCTTGTCTCCAAACTACAGTAATCCCTAGCTTTTCTCCAAGCTACAGTAATCCCTAGCTTGTCTCAAGCTACAGTAATCCCTAGCTTTTCTCCAAACTACAGTAATCCCTAGCTTGTCTCAAGCTACAGTAAGGATTTGGAGACTGTAATACTTCTTGGAGACTTGTAATACTTCATAAAAAGTTAAAATAGAGCGAATTCAAGCGATTAAAGATCAAAATAAAACGTAAACAAAGAAGGGAATCGAACCCAGCAAAGAATTCGTAGCTTGTTTTAGAAACGGGATTCTTACCCATTACACCACGGGTCCACGTGAAAGCGTGAAAAAAGCATTATCAAGAGAACATCTATCGGGCTCATGTACCAGACGGCGAGCGATTACGCGGCCGCACAAAGAACATCTCACCAGTCATTTACAAGCTTTCTCTTTTGCATTGTAAAAGGCTTTAAAAGAAGATATTCAGTTAGAAATTTGCATCCTGGGGTTTTCGAGGACGGGGAATCGATTGGAGCTATTCATTTTATTGAGTCTACCAATTTAAACTGGGTTTTAATTGGGCTAAACTTTCAGATGAATTTGGAACTGATAAGACAATTTTGGATAGGAAATTTTCACTTTTCATCAAAGTTTTATCATCAAATTTTTGCTTAAAATGAAAGCCAAGCAGCTATGATTGCGATTCTAAACTCATTCTCAGTTTCACCGGCGAAAATTGCCCACCCACCCAATGGCAACAAAGTGGAATGTACATTTGTATCGGCGCCGGGATCATCATTCTTCTTCTCATCGTTTTCATGTTTCTATTGATTTACATTGCCAAGTTTTTGCCTTGACCTTGACCCTGAATCCTTAGAGTTTTAGACAAAAGCGTAAAGAACGCGAGCGACAAGACGCCGAGTGGCAAATACCATTCATCATTTTGGAGAAATTTGGTCAAGGAAGGCATAGTCGAGTAAGTAAACCATCGATTCTAATCAAATAAAATTGTAGTGTGACATCCATAACACTGAAAAAAATTCAATACAACACCTAGAATCTGATTCAGAACGAAGAAAAGAGCATGCACTCTCTTCACTCCTCCAAATCGTCAAACTCGAAATTCTCAATGGGCAGCAAAGGGGAAACGGCCAAGTTGGCTTATTTTCATATGAGGGGTACGGTAGCTTATCCATTTTAATTCTAAAATCCTTTTTTCTTACTGTAGGTGAGCCCGTTTCCGCCTACAAATATCAAATAATGCCCAGATTGGGAAAAGAGGATTTTGCCGAGTTCAGATTGGTAAAATCTTAAAAGCTAGATTAAAAGCATGACATCCATAATTGCAGCTCCGAAAAGTAGAACACGATAACGTGCACCGGTTCATCGGAATCTGTCATGATCACTCTCCAATGATGTCAATTTGGAAATACGCGGCTAGGGGAACGCTAGAGGTACTGTAGCAAGCCAATTCCGAACCAATACTGATTCCAGGAAGTAATCCAAAAAGGCTCAATCAATTTGGATGCTTTCTTCGCGATGTCATTGATCCGAGATCTGATAGAAGGGCTGCAATTCATCCAGAACTCGTTTCTCGGATTTCATGGGAATCTATGGTTTGTAACGCTTAGAATTCAAACATGATATCCAGTTTAGTCATTCCAGTTCTAAAAAGCATCCAAAACTACCGTAATCACTATCATTTACATTCAATTAGCTCAATTTTGGTTTTATTTTGACTAAGCCCTATGATTCTTTATCAAAATTAGCCATTCCAGACAAAACTTTTGGTTTGTAACTCTTAGAATTCAAGCATGACATCCAGTTTGGTCATTCCAGTTCTAAAAAGCATCCAAAACTACCGTAATCACTAGCATTTACATTCATTTAGCTCAATTTTGGTATTTTTTTGACTAAGCCTTATGATTCTTTATCAAATTTAGCTAATTAAATAAAAAATAGATTACTGCAATAGATTACCAGTTTAACATGGAGCTTTGTCATTTATAACTAATAGAATTCAAGTCAAGCATCGAGCTTGATCATTCCAGTTCGCCTTATGCGAAGTTCGCCAGTTCGCCTTCCAGACTGAGCCTTATGATTCTCTATTAAATTTAGCTAATTAAATAAAAAATTGATTACTGTAATAGATTACTGCAATAGATTACCAGTTTAACACGAAGCTTTGTGATTTGTACCTGATAGAATTCAAGTCAAACATCGAGCTTGATCATTCCAGTTCAACGACTTGTTGGATCGATGAGAGATGGGTGCTGAAAGTGAGCGGATTTGGATGTGCAAATCTGAGAAAAGGAGCAAAAATCGAGAAGAAACGTTAAGAGATCTAGAATTTTGAACTAAAAATAACATTTAGGACAACTCTGGCTAGCACCTGAACTCTTAAGAAATCCATTAAATGATGGAACAAAAGAAACCGATATCTATGCTTTTGCCATTATCTGTTCAGAGATCGTAACTAGAAAAGAAGTTTACGATTTGGAGAATCGAAATGAGAAGATTGAAGGTAAAGGGAATTGATTTTTGCCTTCAAAATCGAGTTCCAGAACTCCTCTACATGATCAAACGGGGCTCCTCAGTGCCCACTCGACCAACGTTGACCATTCCCGAAGAAATGGAGCTGAACCCAGCTGTGGTACGTCTTCGTGCGTTCCAGATCGCTTAAAAATCTCTACATGATTTCATTTAGCTTCATATGATCCGCGATTGTTGGTCGGATTTGCCTGATACTCGCCCAACAATCTCCACCATTAAAACAATCATCAAATCGATGGCTCAATCCGATGGAGGACAACAAAATCTAATGGATCATGTCTTTAAATTGATGGAATCTTATGCAGAGACATTGGAAAAAGAGGTACGGTGGAATGGATGAGATTTTGAATTGATTGAATTCCAGGTACAAGATCGAATGGCAGAATTGGTGGAAGAGAAAAAGAAGAGTGATGTGTTGCTGTATCGGATGTTGCCAAAGTAAAAGCTGGATGTCATAATGGATTTTGAAACGATTTTTAGACCAGTAGCTGATCGTTTAAAACTCGGGCAATCAGTAGAGCCTGAATCTTTCGAAAGTGTCACGATTTTCTTCTCCGACGTCGTTCAATTCACGAATTTGGCTGCAAAATGCACTCCGTTTCAGGTAAAACCCTACAATCAGCCAGAGTATAGTGACAACAATACCGTATTTCACGTTGTTCTAGCTTTCCAGCTTGAACAAGGCCTCTGGTCTGGCTCAGGCTTAGGCTTAGGCTCAGACTTTAACCTAAAATGGTCACAGAATCAACTACCGTATTCCAGACCCTTCTTTGACTTTGTCCAGACTGGTTTGACTTACCATAAACCATGGTTAGCTTATCATAAATCGGGTAACACGTAAGCAAAGTCAAATCTACAGTAACCCAAAATGGTCACAGAATGAACTACCGTATTCCAGATCGTGAACCTCCTCAACGATCTCTACACCACATTTGATACAATCATTGAGCAGCATTCGGTTTACAAGGTAAATATCAGAGTTGATTAAAGCAAGTTGAGCCTCGGATTTCTTTCTCTTTCCCCTTGTATTTCCTCTTTCTTCTCTAGCAACAATATACTGAATAGCTGAATGGTTAAAGCATCTACTCGGATACCAAAAACCAACTCAAAAAGATCGATAGGTCAATCCCCTCGGAAATCTTTCTCTGCCATTCCTTACTTTACTATTTTACTATAGACTGGCCCATAAAATGTTCATGAACGGGCTCAGACTGACCTAGACATAAGAATCGGGCCAGCTTTTGTGTCGGATCGGGTCACCGAGTATGAAAGTTGATCAGAGCAAGTTGATCAAATCAAGCTGATCTTTAGGTGGAAACAATTGGTGATGGTTATCTTTGCGTTTCCGGTCTTCCCTATCGAAATGGAATCCAACACGTGAAAGAAATCGCTGAAATGTCACTCGATTTCTTGAGAGCTGTTAAGGTAATCCAAATCCGAGACGGCATTTTTGGCACTCAATCAATCGATTCTAGCTTTTCCGAATTCCCCATTTACCCACAGAATCGATAAATCTAAGAATTGGAATGCATTCTGGATCTTGCGTTTCAGGAGTCGTCGGATTGGCAATGCCGAGGTATGAGCTGATATTTAAATGAAAAACAAAAAAGATTTAAGTCAGAAATCGTTACTGTAGTTCCTCCGTTCCTCCTACCGTAATCATCCTTTATTTTTCAGATATTGTCTATTTGGAGACACTGTAAACACAGCATCCAGGATGGAAAGCAATGGGAAACGTAAGCTGAAACCTAATCTCTCCGTTGAATTCAAAGCTTCAGCTGGCCAAATTCACATGTCATCCGATGCGGCAGTTCTTCTTCGACGAATCGGCGGTTATGAGATTGAATCGAGAGGAGAAGTGATCATCAAGGTAGGAAATGTTTAGGACTGGCTGGATTACTTGATCTTCTGTAAGAATTGCTAGGTTTTTTTGAAGTTCACTAGTTAAACTGGATCGCAGAACAGCTTTTCATCGAAAACTTTCAGAACTAAGAGAAGAAGTGATCATCAAGGGTAGAAAATGTTTAGGACTGGGTGAGTTTCTTGATTCTCTGAAAGCCTTTTTAAGTTTTATTAAATAAATCAGCCAAACTGGGTCTCACAACAGCTTTTCATCGAAAAATTTCAGAACTAAAAGGAGAAGTGATAGAAAATGTTTAGGACTGGCTGGATTTCTTGATCTTCTGTAAGAGTTGCTAGGTTTTTTTGGGGTTCACTAGTTAAACTGGATTGCACAACAGCTTTTCCTCAAAAAATTTCAGAACTAAGAGAAGAAGTGATCATCAAGGGTAGAAAATGTTTAGGACTGGGTGAATTTCTTGATCTTCTGTAAGAGTTGATAGGTTTTTTCGGGGCTCACTAGGTAAACTGGATCGCACAACAGCTTTTCATCGAAAATTACAGGGCAAAGGCGTAATGGAAACATTTTGGCTGTTGGGAAGGAGTGGAATGGGCTATTCTTCGACCATCGTCTCTCCATCACCCCCAACCCGACCAAAAGCCAAGCCAGAGATGAATGAACGATTCTTTGAGCCTCGTACCATCCAGGATGCAGAAATTCGTCAAGTGACACCACCAATGGAGAATGAAACAAGGCTTCAATCTGAGGTTGAATTGAAAATTGGCTTTTAGCTTCATTTTCCCAGGTTTCCTCTCCTTCTCCACCACTTTCAACAATTGAAACCTCTCGTGGAATGTATCGGGAAACCATTTGGGATTGATTTCAATTCAATTTTATGAACTTTGAACAAATGATATTAAAGATTATATATTTCAATTGCAGAAAGCAAAAAAATTTCTTTCAACCAAAGAAAAGGCTCAGAAATTAAATGCTAATCCCAAAAGATTTTAGAGCTTTTTGTTGAATGTTTAGTATCAAAATGAAGCTGATAATCTAGGCTTTTTTATAGAAATTTAGATCATAGAGAGTTTTGCTGAAGTGAAAGAAGCGGTTAAACATCAAAATCAAAACGAAACAAAGAGCGGGGTCGAGCCCGAGCACACACTTGATTGCTTGTTTTGGAAACAAGACTCTTATCTACTACACCACAGGCGTACGCTTCGCTGAGGTGAAAGAAGTCTTAAATGGAGACTCCAAAAGTGGATATCGAACGGGCTCGTGTGCCAGACGGCGAGCGAATACGCGGCCGCACAAAGAACATCTCGCCAATCATTTACAAGATTTCTCTTTTGCATTGTAAATGACTTTAAAAAAGATATGCCATACTGGAGGGCTGTTATCAATTAAAAGCTGTCATAATACTTCTTGCAAAGTTAAAATAGAGCGAATTCAAGCGGTTAAACATCAAAATAAAATGGAGCCAAGGAAGGGAATCGAACCCAAGCAAAGACATGGTAGCTTGTTTTAGAAACGGCACTCTTAACCATTACACAACGGGTCCACGTTTCGAGAGGGTGAAAAAAGCCTTATCAAGAGAACATCTATCTATCGCGTGTGCCAGACGGCGAGCGATTACGCGGCCGCACAAAGAACAGCTCGCCAGTCATTTACAAGATTTCTCTTTTGCATTGTAAATGGCTTTAAAAGAAGATATTCAGTTAGAAATTTGCATCCTGGGGTTTTCGAGGACGGGGAATCGATTGGAGCTATTCATTTTATTGAGTCTACCAATTTAAACTCGGTTTTAATGGCTGTAAATGGCTTTAAAAAAAGATATAAAACAGCCTATTTTGTAGAGAAGATTTGCAAAATTTCAAATAGTTTATTTCAAATGCTTATTTCAAATAGCTTATTTCAAATCGCTTACAACATTCATCGATATCAGATTTCTATCGCTGGAAATTTATGGAAATGTTTAAATCCGTATTTCTTATGCATTTACTTAATAGATTTCTGAGCAAATCTTTTGTTTACGTGTAAAGCAAATCATAATCATAAAACGTGTTTCAATTGATAATTTATAAATTGAACAGCTCAACACGAAGAGATTTGAGCTCAAAGTTAGATTGCCAACGGCAAAAGGGCGGGGCGCGGATCAAATGCAAATCAAATCAAATCATAAAAGCCTCTACTTTGCTTAATCTTGTAAAGCTACACTTTTCTGTTTCATTACAGTACGATTCATTACAGTACAGTAGAAACGAAAGTATTCAGACTAGATTCTCGGCTTTCTAAAAAACACTTAGCTTAGAAAACTAGCATAATCAAGCTGTTTGCATTTAAGCTGGTGTTATCTGCTATTAACTTGGTATTATTCGATGCGGGTTATCGGATATTTGATCCGCGCCCCGCCCTTTTGCCGTCGTCACGAATGTGTTAAACAAACCATTACGTTGCCATTGGCAATCTAACTTTGAGCTCAAATCTCTTCGTGTTGAGCTGTTCAATTTATAAATTATCAATTTAAACACGTTTTAGCCTATTTTGTAGAGGAGATTTACAACTTTGGAATAGGTTATTTCAAATATTGGGTTGGTGGAAAAGTCCTTTCGGATTTTTTGGGAGAGTACCTTAAATTTGTCCAATTTTGACGTTTTATAGCTCATCCTAAAGCTGAATTCAATACGGATCGATTGGGAAAAACCGTTTTGAGATATCTCTTTTCTAAAAGTTTTTACAGCTATTTTAGTAAAGGGCAACAGAGCCAAAAAATGGCTGTTTTCACGTTTCGGTAGTTTAAACGAAGGAAAATCGCGAAAAGCGGTGGAAAGGCTATTGATCGGAGGGTCGCTGGTTCGACTTCCACCGGTGACAATGTTTGTCAAAAATTTTTAGCTAAGATTCTGAAAATTTGTGTCTAGGGGTTATTTTGGACGCTGATCACGAATAACATGTTTTTAGCCTAGGTTTCTGCACGAAAAACTAACGAAACGTGAAAACAGCCATTTTTTGGCTCTGTTGCCCTTTACTAAAATAGCTGTAAAAACTTTTAGAAAAGAGATATCTCAAAACGGTTTTTCCCAATCGATCCGTATTGAATTCAGCTTTAGGATGAGCTATAAAATGTCAAAATTGGACAAATTTAAGGTACTCTCCCAAAAAATCCGAAAGGACTTTTCCACCAACCCAATAGTTTATTTCAAATAGCTTACAACATTCATCGATATCAGGTTTCTATCGCTGGAAATTTATGGAAATGTTTAAATCCGCATGCACCTAATATCTTCTAAAGCCGATTTTGCATCATCAATCAAATGGAATTCCTTTGGTAATGTTGTTCTTCAATGGAATTTCTACATCAATTGTACGGTGACTGTAGTTTCCGGTGACTTTCCGGTGACTTTCCGGTGACACATTGACTCCAAGCACTGCTTCAACTCTAACATTGGCTCCAACTGGCAACTCAAGGACGTATCTCGTTGAAATGATTGTCACCGAAAGCCAGCAAGCGAATATCCCTAATGAATAAACGATGAGTAAGCGAAAGTTAATCGCCATTTGAGTATATTTCGATCTGAATCCTTAAAACTTGGATTAAAACTAGAAAAAGTTAATGACGAACATCGAGAAAGGGTGACAAATCAGTGAAATGAGAGGAGAGAGTTCTTTTCTGAAAGATTTCCCCTCAATTCTTGATCTTTCCATCTCTTCAGAAACCCCTCTACTGAAAATATAAACCCGATTTTTCAAGTCCATAAAATTTAGTCTTCACACTTTTGCTATCTGGAACTGACACAATGATTTGGCTATCTGGAACTCACACAATGATTTGGCTATTCTGGATTTGCATCTTCTTGCAAGAAACGATTGCTCAATCGAATGTGACTATTGGAGGGATTACGGTCAATTTTAAAAACAGAATTGATCATTCTGGATTTCAGTGGGAAATCTTAACTCAAGCTCTTTAGTTTCCGGTGACTTTTTCGACCACATTGACTCCAAGCACTGCTTCAACTCCAACATCGATTCCAACTGGCAACGCAAGGACGTATCTCGTTGGAATGATTGTCACCGAAAGCCAGCAAGTGAATATCGGCTTCTCGTTGACTGGAGGAGTGATCACATTGGCTTTACAACAAATCGCTCAACAACATCTACTAGATGGCGTTGATTTTGAGTGAGTGAAGATTCAGAAATCAGCTTCCAAGCATAACTAGTCTGCTTCCAATCAGCCAATTCATCTAGATTACTTGTAGCCTAAGATCAACAAGTTTCTACAATCGATTCGAAGTCTAAGTAGTTCTAAGTCTGTAAAAGCAACTTCTGGTTAACAGAACGACCTTTAAACTTTAAACGAAACGACAATTCATCTAGATTACTTGTAGCCTAAGATCAACAAGTTTCTACAATCGATTCGAAGTCTGTAAAAGTAACTTCTGGATGACCAGAACGACCTTTAAACCAAAAGCAAACCAGTCCGTCAGCCTCGTTGTCTAGCTCCTAAGTCAGGCATGCTAACTCCGACCTTTTTTCGGCTCGTTTGCCGTTGGAAATCTACGCATTTTGCTCGTATCTTAACCTCGTATCTGAACGTTGAATTTGCTTTCATTCGACTTGAAATCAAATTTTCAATGATCACTTACTCAGCCATTCTGTCAAAATCTAAAGCCCAGTCCTATGTTTGACTACTGACAGTGATTTAGGTCAAAGAAGAGTCTAAATTAAAATCACATCAGGTCAGGCTAGCTTAATAGTAAGCCAAGAAAACTCAAAAGAGAATACTGGCTGTGGTGACCAACCGACATGAGCCATTCGACCATTCGACGCAGAATTTCACGCTGATTCCAAATCTGCTTTTCATTTCTGTTATGGAGCACTCAAAAGCTTTGTATGGGATTTTAAAACCCCGAGTTTATCATCAGATTTCCCAGAGGTGTAAAGCAGGAGTGGTGGCCGAGTGGCAGTGAGTTAGAATACAAGGCAAGGCATCGCTAGTTCGCTAGTTCGATTTAGAATACTTTATTCTCATTTCCAGCTTCGTTGTCAACTACACCGATTGCACTGAATCAAACGCTGCCGGCATTGCAGTCTACATGATCAAGCAGCGACAAGTTGACATGATTATTGGACCGGCTTGTGCTATAGGTGAGATTTTCGATGTCTTGTGTAACAACAAAAAGACTACTTTTAGCCATTCCACCAGTCGGCATTCTCACCACCTACTTTCAAACTGTTCAAGTAAACATTAAAAAGCTCTCATAGCTCAAAAAGCTCTCAAAAGCTATTGTGACACCGAATTTTCAGGTTGTTTGGGGTTTTGCCTCAGCCGCAACTCTAGCCGATAACACTCGCTTTCCCTACTTGACTACCGTAGTCCCAACTTTTCGACAGTAAGCAATTTCCCCTAAATTTTAAAAATCAGTTTTAGACTTGGCTTCTCATTTGTTGCCTTGACGCAAATGTTCAATTGGTGAGCTTTTTTATTTGAATTTTTTTTTTAAAACCAATCCTAGGAACACTGTGGCTTTTATCTATGCTGATGCCGGCTACAACAATTGTCCGACAATGATGAGCGATGTAGCGGTGAGAAAAATGAAAGGATTGTGCATTCTGGAACGCACACTAGTGTTTGCCAATGAAATTTTGCGGATCAGGATACTGTGAGCGATTCGACGAACAATCCGTCGAGCCAATGACAGATTTGCTTCAAATTCTGGAGCTTATAATAAGATTTATAATAATATTCAGTCAAGCTGGAAGGCACAACACTGTTTTCTAATTAAATTTCGGTGTCTAGGATACTTTAAAGATCCAGCGAACAATCCGTCGAGCAAATTACAGATTTGCTTGAAATTCTGGAGCTTATAATAAGATTTATAATAATATTCAGTCAAGCTGGAAGGCACAACACTGTTTTCTAATTAAATTTCGGTGTCTAGGATGCTTTCAACGATTCGGCATACAACTCGTCGTCGATCACGAGCAATCAACGCCTGGAGCGGAACTCAAATCAACAACAGATGGTTACCGCGCTTCTCAAAATCAAATCGAAAGCAAGAGGTGATCAATTTTCAAGATTCCTCACTTTTCCTTTTCCTTTTTCTTTGAAATTCTTGAAATTCTTGAAATTTTCCCTCTATCGTCACCATTTTTTGTTCTTTGTTTGTCTTGAAATCAAGAATTTCTCAAAATATTTGGGGCTTCTCAGGGAGAAAAACAGGATTTGAATTACAAAACTGATTCACTTTCTTGAAAGAATAGAACGCTCGGGATTTCGATTTCAAAAATAGTCTTGAAACCTGATTAGAGCAAAGATTTTGCTGGGTGTTGGTTTCCCTACAAAATGAATCGGAGCTTCAGTCAAGTGACATTTTCGCCAAAGAAAAAAATTAAGATTCGAAAACGGAACAGAGTTTTACAGGGCTTTAGCTTTCCCAAGGGTTGCTTAGAATCAGATCAAAACCAGAAGCCAGTCAGGTCCAGTCTTACTATTACTGTTGATCTGGTTCACTAAAAGTACCTAAACCTGCCAAGAGTTAAGCCTAAACATCTAGAAACAATCTTTGATCTCTACTGACCTTGTAGCCTGACACACAGCCTCAATTGGGACAGCTTGATCTAGAAAATCTGGTCTAGAAAGAACCTTTGATCTCTACTGAACTTCTTTAAACTATTGATGAACATTTTGCAAGGTTTTGATGCTGTTTTTAGCGTGAAATGCCTCAAATAAGGATCAACTTTGTACCGTAATCCCTGTAAAACTCTGTTCCGTTTTATTAGGTTGATGCATGAGTCTTTTCGTTTTTTTCGTACTTCTGTTAAAAAGTAACAAATTCACGAATTAATCTATAGTTTGCTCTATAAAAAAAGTGTTTTTTTTTTGTTCAATTTGCATCTTTTTAAATGAATTTCGGTTCACTTTGAAGCAAATTCGAGAGTGAAAAACGCCTTTTTCGTAAAAATCTATAAAAAACTCTACGGAAAAATTGGCTCAATGAATTTCTCTGAAATTTTGGCGAAATATCAAACGTTTTTTTTCTCTATCTTTTATCTATTGACACGAAGATAGGTTTTCTTTAGCTAAGGTGTCTAAACCGCTCAGGCTCAGGCTCAGGCTTAGGCTGAGGCTTAGCCTGAGCCTGAGCCTGAGCCTGAGCCTGAGCCTGAGCCTAAACCGCATCATCGAGTTAGCCCTTTTTGACTACCCGACTTCATACTCTCAAGAAAATCCAGGCATTCAATATTTTTAAACCCGTTTTAATGTTATTTTGCAGAAAAATAATTGCTTTTTCTAATGAAATCAACCGTAGTTTAATTCGTGCATTTGTTGGCTTGAAACCGCAGACGAAAAGGAACAAAAACACTTATGCATCAACCTAATAGAATCTTAATTTTTTTTTTTTTGGCGAAAATGTCACTTGACTGAGGCTCCGATTCATTTTGTAGGGAAACCAACACCCATAAAAAGTACCTAAACCTAGGTAATTTAGTAAACACTTATTCATATACCGTATTTCTTCGAATAGAAGACCGGGTAAAGAGTATCATCGCGTACTCGTGCGTAGCAGCGCTTTTTAAAATTTCTTTTTTTGCATAAAAGCTTTCAATGAAGTGCTATAGGGCTGGAAAATGACTCAAAAATACGACATTCACTAACAGATTTTTGAGCCATTTTTCAGCTCTATAGCACTTGATTGAAAGCTTTTATGCAGAAAAGAAATTTTAAAAAGGGAGTACACGATGATACTCTTTACCCGGTCTTCTATTCGAAGAAATAGGGTATATGTGTGTGTGTGAATACTAATATTTGATAAATCTCGATTTTTTTTTTTTGATCAACCCTCTTCCTTTGCATTAAAGCGAACGATTTCAATTTTGCTTTGGTCAGGTCAGCATAATTGCATAATTATATATATATGTTTTATTCAGTTGAATAGCGACAAAACAAAATCACAATAATTGACATAAAGCATAGAGCATACTTGACAACTTATAGCCAGTTTTTAAAACTGAAACTTGATATTAAATACTTAAATTGTAAAGAAAAAGTGGGAAAGGTGAAATGATTTGAAGAAAGCGACCTTCAAAAGACAATAAAAGACAATTTTTTCAATAAAAGTGTCTCTTAGAAAAAGGAATTTGTTAAACTCTACACTTTGCACTGCATAAAGTGAATGAATCACTCGTTTTGACTGAGTATTTCAAGAAGAGGTACAAATATATTCAGTCAAAAGGAGATGGAAATTTGGAGGAATGAAAATCAGAGGGAAGGGCGGCTAGGTTTAAAGGAGAAGGGGGCTATTTTTGAGAGGAGGGGATCACTGAGACGGAGGAGGGGATCACTGAGACGGGGGATCACTGAGACGGAGGAGGGGATCACTATCTTTTCGTTAGCCTCTAGGGACTACTAGTACAGTTTTTGCGATTTCCTGAAAATGTTGAGGAAACTAGAAGATTTCCCACAATTCCCACTTTACAGTAATCGCTGTTTGTATGCCAGACGATCGCTCGAAGAGGGATTTTCTCATCGCCACCACTTTGGCCGCAATGAATACGTGGGTTTGAAAAGATTTAATCGCATCTTCACCACAAATCCCCGTTACAATTCTTGCAAAATTGAGGGATTTCCCGAATTCGCAAAACAAAAATATTGAATTTCATTTAAAAAAAGGAAACTTAGCTTTTTTTTAGCTCCGACTACGTGTATGTGATGTTGGATTTGAAAGGTTTTGGACTAGGTCAACTGGCGCAAGGACCACCGGGAACGCAAACTTGTGAGCAGTTCAACGTTTAGAAGATGAGAAAGTTACCGTATACCCGAGCTTCATTTGAGTATACGATAGCTTGCGTAAGTCTAAGTCTAAGCCCAAGCTTCATTTGGGTCTACGTGAGCTTTCTCATCGTTTAGAATCCACACAACGGTACAGTAGCCGCCTTAGAATCTAAAAGAATTGATCCTTAATTGCCATTACTCTACGGTAATGCAAATTTTAAGTATCGAATGGCTTGACGCCAATTTGGATCGATACACTAAACAATAATCAAGATGGAATGAATATCGTCGCACAGAGAGCGGCCACGAGATTCTTTGTGGTAGGATTTTTCGAATTGGGTTACACAAATCAAAATTCAGCTAAACTAGCCTAAAATTAATTAAATTTGATATTTAAATTTGAGTTTTTTTATAAGAAAAAACTCTTCTAATCAGAATTTTTGAGCTTTTCTCTGTCGTCAGGGCATTTCAATTAGGTAATGAGCTTTGAAGATTCAAAACTTTCTTTAGAGATGATATTATTGTTAAGTTTTTATATGGCTTTAAAGAGGAGCTTTCAGGCTTTCAAATGATATAAAATAGAGCTTGTTTTAGAGGAAATAATTCTAAGAAAATCAAGAGAAAATCAGGAAAAGACGCTCAAAAGTTTAGACCAGTTAAAACCGAGTTTGAATTGGTAAATTCAATAAAATGAATCGCTCCAATCGATTCTCCGTCCCCGAAAGCCCGAGGGTGCAAATTTACAGCCAAATATCTTTATTTTATGCCATTTACAATGTAAAAATAAAAATCATGTAAATGTGCTAGGTGTTCTTTGTGCGGCCTGGTAATCGCTCGCTGCCTGGCACACGGGCCCGATAGATAGATGTTTCCTTCATAACGCTTCTTTCAGACGCTCCAAACGTGGGGCCGTGGTCTAGTGGATAAGTGTCCTGTTTCCAAGACAGGCTGCCAAGTCTTTGCTCGGGTTCGGTCCCCTCCCTTTGTTTTCATTTTATTTTGATGTTTAACCGCTCGAATTCACTGTATTTTAACTTTACAATAGTATTATGACAGCTATGACACTAGTTTTGGGCGCCACTGCCCTGTATTTCTGATACAAATGCTGCGTTCTGTTAAACTATTCTAAAGATTTGTGCAAGATTGATTGGGCGCTAAATTTGAGCATCTGTCCCCGAATTTTTAGGATTTTGTGCTCAAATTCAATGAGACAAACTCAAATCAAATTCCCAGATCGATTTGAACAACCAAGGCACAGTGAACGGCATGACAACAGCTCAATTGGCTCCACAAGTGCGAGCGAATATTCTTGGAAGTCCATTCTATTGCAATACGACCGCCTGCCTCAACAACAATCAATATAATGGGGTATTTTGAAGGCTTTCATTTAAAGCTCTCTTTCCCAGATCGGTTCATTCGCTCCTCAACTCTACGATGCTTTCATGTACTTTGCATATTGTTTGAATGCTTCTTTGGAAATTGATCCAATAAATGGTGGAAGGAATGAGACTGTGTTCAACACGGTGCGCACGACTGTTTCATTTGCGGGTAAGACTGGTGACTAAAGCAACTCGAAGAGCTACCGGGATACTGTAGCTTGTCCGACAGCAAACTACAAACGCTTCTAACTTGCTTCAAATCTATTGGATTGACACGATCTATAGCTCAAAAAATAGAGAATCTCAAGAGCTTTCGAATGAACTAAAGTAGACCGAAAAAGATCAATTCTAAAGAAAGTTACAGTGGTTTGTAGAGGTCCTGATTCGATCGTCTAATCTAATCGTTGCTCATAGTAGTTCAGTGTAGTCTATTGTAGCTTGTACTATAGAAAAGAGGAGGCTGTAAGAGTATAGCTGTCTACTGTAGTACTATATATAAGTAAACCGTGAATCTATCATTTCCAGGGTGGTCCGGGATGATTCAAATGACACCAAACATCACTCGAGTCCCCCGTTTCTATCTCTATGGAATGATGGCCGATGGACAGTCGACGACGAAATTTATGAACTTTACCTGGACCGGGAATGTGGATTATATGGTAAGCCTGTAATTGATGTTGAATACTTGTTAGATAGTGAAGTTGAAACTGGTCCTGAAACCAAGACCAAGGCAGGGGGCCTAGCTTGGCCTAGCTAGGCCTAGCTTGGCCTGGCCAGCCTCATTGGGTACGGCCAACCAACTCAAAATCTGATCCTTGATCCAAATTTGTACTTGAATCCTTTCAGGTGGCCACTCCGCTGTATCTCGACGAAGCTTCTTCAATTTGGGCCTTACGAGGCGGTGTCCGACCATTGTCAACGCCAGTTTGCGGGTAATAACTGATAATACTGTAGACTTGAATTGAAAACCACTAGACTACAAAAGAGTACTGTAGACTGGTACTAAACCAGTACTAAACCAGTACTAAACTTGAGATCCAATCCCGCATTCCAGCTTTCTCGGCACCGAGTGTCCATTGTCAACGTGGGAACAAAGTGGAATGTACATTTGTATAGGAGTTGGTCTTGTTCTCTTTGTTCTCATTTTGCTCGCTTTTCTTGGATGCTATGTTTGCAGGTGGGGAAATAATAAAACTAAACAGAAATATTTCAGAGAAAAACGAAAAGAATTGGAGAGAAGAGATGCTGAATGGACTGTGCCGTATCTGTCGTTGGAGAGACCAAATGGAAGGTCAAGTAGGGTACGGTAGTTTACTGTAATTGCCCTAGAAGGGTACTGTAGCTTGGCCAATGTGCCTTGGCTTGGTCAATGTGCCTTGGCTTGGTCAATGTGCATTGGCTTGGTCAATGTGCCTTGGCTTGGTCAATGCGCCTTGGCTTGGTCAATGTGCCTTGGCTTGGCCAGCGGTACTGTAGTAGGGTAGTGTAACACTTGTCTTAACTTTTTATAGAAAGCGATTTTGCCAAAACAGAAAGCAGCCTCGGAATAAGCGTGTAATTCTGCGTCGAATGGCCTTTTTATTTGGCCATCCTACTGTTACATTTCCCTTTTAAACTACTGTACGCGCCTAGCACCAAATACTACAGTACTCTGACTACCTTACCCTATTGCCCATTATCAGCTATGGCTTATGGTTTGTCTCATTAAGCTAAATCCAACTGTTGTCTTTCCCTTGTAAACTCTTTGATTATAATAAGCCCATAATATTTGTGTTACTTGAATTACGGTACAAATCTTGACTACAACCTGTTTTAATAATCACATCAACATCAAGCTTTTTCAACATCTAAAAAGCAATGCCAGTCGTGTTTAATGCCGAGCAATCGCATACAAAACTTTGCACACTTATAACTTTTGACAGAATGCCGTTTAGCTAAAACGGAAAGCAAATTCGGAATGAGCGTTTAATCATGCTTCGAATGGTTTATGGATTATTTCATTTGACTACATCCCACTGTTGCTTTTCCCTTTTTAGATAATCAAGGACCTCTCTAGGGATCTAGAGAGTACAGAATACTGTACTCCCTAGATACCGTACCCTATTGCCCCATTCTATCAGTGCTTAACTACTCAAGCTGCAGCACTCATTCCAGTAGCGTTTGATGCCGAGCAATCGCATACAAAACTTTGCGCGCTTATAACTTTTGACAGAATACGGTTTAGCTAAAACAAAAAGCAAATTTGGATTGAGCGTGAAATTCTGCGTCGAATGGTTTATCGATTATTTCATTCAGCTACATCCTACTGTTGCTTTTCCCTTTTTAGATAATCAAGGACCTCTCTAGGGATCTAGGGAGTACAGGATACTGTAGAATGATCAAGTGTCAAGTAATGATCAAGTACTTCCCAATTCTATCACCAAATCTCAAGTTGACATCCAGAATGAACATTTAGATGGAAGAGAAAAGCATGAACTCGCTGCGTTCCTCAAAATCCTCCAAGTCTTCGAACTCGAAATTTTCAATGGGCAGCAAGGGTGAAACGGAAATGTTTGCATATTTTCTTTTTCAAAGTAAGTTTTAGGGTTAATTCTTAAAAACTTAACTTAAATCAGGTGAACCGGTGATGGCGTACAAGTACAAAATGTTACCAAAGTTGACGAATGAGGATTTCGCCGAGTTCAGATTAGTGAGTGAAAAAAATAAGCAAAAGCAATGAACAAACGCCTCTGAATCCCTAGTGACATCCAAAATTACAGCTCCGAAAACTGGAACACGATAACGCGCACCGATTCATTGGAATTTGCCACGATCACTCGCCGATGATGTCCCTTTGGAAATTCGCCAGTAGAGGAACCCTAGAGGTTGTTTTTGCCTAAAAAAATTGCAAATTCAACCCTCAGGAAGTGATCTCTAAATCTTCGATAAATCTGGACGCTTTCTTCGCAATGTCATTGATTCGTGACCTCTCGGAGGGGTTGAATTTCATCCACAAATCATTTCTAGGTGTTCATGGGAATTTAAGGTCTAGAAATTCACAGGCAATCCAAACTGGAAGTCATTTCAGTTCCTCAACATGTTGGATCGATGAAAGATGGCAGTTGAAAGTTAGCGGTTATGGGTGTTCGAGTCTGAGGAAAGGGGAAAAAGTCGACAAATGGAGTGGGAACGAAGAAATTTGGTGTTAATCTTGAAATCAACATTCCAGGACAATTATGGCATGCACCTGAGCTTTTGCGTTATTCGGATTCTCTTGGAACAAAAGAAGCTGATGTTTATGCGTTTGCTATTATCTGTTCAGAGATCGTCACTCGGAAAGGCGTTTACGATTTGGTGAATCGAAACGAGAAGATTGAAGGTAAAGGGAATTGATTTGGGTTTAAAATCGGGTTCCAGAACTTCTAGTAACGATCTCTGAACCTTGAATCTTCTCGTTTCGATTCACCAAATCGTGGATTCAGAGATCGTTTACGATTTGGTGAATCGAAATGAAAAGATTGAAGGTAAAGGAAAATGATTTGGCTTTTGAAATCGAGTCCCAGAACTCCTAGTGACGATCTCTGAACGTTCAATCTTCTCATTTCGATTTACCAAATCGTAAACGATCTAACGTAACTGAACCACGATTTGGTGAATCGAAATGAGAAGATTGAAGGTAAAGGGAATTGATTTGGGTTTAAAATCGGGGTCCAGAACTTCTAGTAACGATCTCTGAACCCTGAATCTTCTCGTTTCGATGCACCAAATCGTGGATTCAGAGATCGTTTACGATTTGGTGAATCGAAATGAGAAGATTGAAGGTAAAGGAAAATGATTTGGCTTTTGAAATCGAGTTCTAGAACTCCTCCAGAACAGTTTTAGAGAACGCCATTGAGGGTGAAAAATGCAAATTTACGTTTAATTTCATCATTTACATCAAATTTTAGAGCTTTTATATATGATAAAGAAAGGTGGATCGGTGCCGTTGAGACCCGATTTGGACATACCAGAGGACATCGAACTGAATCCAGCATTGGTATCTTTAAAGATCAAACTTTTCCCTATTCCTAGACATCCAGTACTTGAGAAAGGACTTTTAATCAGAGCTTTGGTCATAACTTTTTATAGAATCATCGAATGCAAATGATTTTTGTGTTAATCGATAGAAAATACTCTCCCGCGTCGAATGACATCAAAAAAAAGGCTAATACGATAAGTTTATGAAAAGTTATAGCCAAAAGTACTTTGGACACCTATAGACGGAAGAGAAATGTCTAGGAATTGAATAACTTTGACTAAAACTGACTAAAAGCATTTTTTTTCTCTTCCCAATATCTTCTGTGCGTTCCAGCTTCACATGATTCGCGATTGTTGGTCGGAAACACCGGACAGTCGCCCTACAATCACCACCATCAAGACAATCATCCAATCGATGGCTGACAAAAACGGAAATCAACAGAATTTAATGGATCATGTCTTTCAAATGATGGAATCCTATGCGGAGACATTGGAGAAAGAGGTGAATTTGAATCTAATTTTCAAGAAATCAAGAAATCTCCTTCAGGTACAATCGAGAATGGCTGAGCTTGTCGAGGAGAAGAAAAAGAGTGATCTGTTGCTGTATCGAATGTTGCCAAAGTAAAAGCTGGATGTCACAATGGATTTTGAAACGATTTTTAGACCAGTAGCTGATCGTTTAAAACTCGGGCAATCAGTGGAGCCTGAATCTTTCGAAAGTGTCACGATTTTCTTCTCCGATGTCGTTCAATTCACGAATTTGGCTGCAAAATGCACTCCGTTTCAGGTAAAACCCAATTCAAGTGGGTTGTTTTGAACCAAGCCTAACCATAAGTCGGCTCCTGAGCTGGGCTGAGCTGGGCTGAGCTGGGCTGAGCTGAGCTGAGCTGGGCTGAGCTGAGCTGAGCTGGGCTGAGCTGAGCTGAGCTGGGCTGAGCTGAGCTGAGCTGGGCTGAGCTGAGCTGAGCTGGGCTGAGCTGAGCTGGAGCCTGGCCACCAAAAGCCAGTACCTGGATCTAATCTGGCTCCGTTTCAGGTAAAACCCTACAATCAGCCAGAGTATAGTGACAACAATATCGTATTTCACGTTGTTCTAGCTTTCCAGCTTGACTAAGGCCTCTGGTCTGGCTCAGGCTTAGGCTTAGGCTTAGGCTCAGACTTTAACCTAAAATGGTCACAGAATGAACTACCGTATTCCAGATCGTGAACCTCCTCAACGATCTCTACACCACATTTGATACAATCATTGAGCAGCATTCGGTTTACAAGGTAAATATCAGAGTTGATTAAAGCAAGTTGAGCCTCGGATTTCTTTCTCTTTCCCCTTGTATTTCCTCTTTCTAGCTTTCTAGCAACAATATACTGAATAGCTGAATGATTACAGCATCTACTCGGATACCAAAAACCAACTCAAAAAGATCGATAGGTCAATCCCCTCGGAAATCTTTCTCTGCCATTCCTTACTTTACTATTTTACTATAGACCGGCCCATAAAATGTTCATGAACGGGCTCTGACCTAGACATGGGAAGGTCAGTTTTTGTCGGATCGGGTCACCTCGTATGAAAGTTAATCAAAGCAAGTTGATCAAATCAAGCTGATCTTTAGGTGGAAACAATTGGTGATGGTTATCTTTGTGTATCTGGTCTTCCCTATCGTAATGGAATCCAACACGTGAAAGAAATCGCTGAAATGTCGTTGGACTTCTTAGGAGCTGTTAAGGTAAAAAGAAACTTACATTTGGTTGAAACTTCTAACTTCTAAATGCAAATTTTCAGACTTTCTGCATTCCTCACCTTCCTTCCGAGTCGATTCAACTTCGAATTGGAATGCATTCTGGCTCCTGTGTATCCGGGGTCGTTGGATTGGCAATGCCAAGGTGAATCGACTTTTAACGAAGATCAAGAGCTATCAAGTTTTTAGATATTGTTTATTTGGTGACACAAAAGAAAGCTTTTTAAAAAAGAGTTACCATAATTTTCTGAATGCTGTTGTTTCCAGATATTGCTTGTTTGGTGACACGGTGAATACAGCGTCCAGGATGGAAAGCAATGGGAAACGTGAGAGAAAAATTAAATTTTATCAACAAATAAATCCTCCAGCTGGTCAAATTCACATGTCTTGTGATGCTCAAAATTTGTTGCAACGAGTTGGCGGCTATTTGATTGAATCGAGGGGTGAAGTGATTATTAAAGTGAGTTCTGGAAGGCACTAGCACTAGAAGGACTAGAAGCACTAGAAGCACTAGAAGGACTAGAAGGACTAGAAGGACTAGAAGGACTAGAAGGACTAGAAGGACTAGAAGGACTAGAAGCACTAGAAGCACTAGAAGCACTAGAAGGACTAGAAGGACTAGAAGGACTAGAAGGACTAGAAGGACTAGAAACACTAGAAGGACTAGAAACACTAGAAACACTAGAAGGACTAGAAGGACTAGAAACACTAGAAACACTAGAAGGACTAGAAGCACTAGAAGCACTAGAAGCACTAGAAGGACTAGAAGGACTAGAAACACTAGAAGGACTAGAAGCACTAGAAGCACTAGAAGGACTAGAAGGACTAGAAGGACTAGAAGGACTAGAAGGACTAGAAACACTAGAAGGACTAGAAGCACTAGAAACACTAGAAGGACTAGAAGGACTAGAAGCACTAGAAACACTAGAAGGACTAGAAGCACTAGAAGCACTAGAAGCACTAGAAGGACTAGAAGGACTAGAAGGACTAGAAGGACTAGAAGGACTAGAAACACTAGAAGGACTAGAAACACTAGAAACACTAGAAGGACTAGAAGGACTAGAAACACTAGAAACACTAGAAGGACTAGAAGCACTAGAAGCACTAGAAGCACTAGAAGGACTAGAAGGACTAGAAGGACTAGAAGGACTAGAAGGACTAGAAACACTAGAAGGACTAGAAACACTAGAAACACTAGAAGGACTAGAAGGACTAGAAGGATTAGAAGGACTAGATGCACTAGAAGCACTAGAAGGACTAGAAGCACTAGAAGGACTAGAAACACTAGAAACACTAGAAGGACTAGAAGGACTAGAAGGACTAGAAAGACTAGAAGGACTAGAAGGACTAGAAGGATTAGAAGGACTAGATGCACTAGAAGCACTAGAAGGACTAGAACCACTAGAAACACTAGAAGCACTAGAAAACAATCTAAAGCAATCTAAAGTCAACGAATTTGAATCCAAATTTGTAGGGAAAAGGAGTGATGGAAACATTCTGGTTGTTGGGTCGATCTTCATTCAATTTTCAAATCAAATCAAATACAAATCAATCAAATCCATTGAAGGAACAAAAGCACTCGGAAAAGAAGAAAACTTTCCGAGAAATGGAAACAAGAAGAGCCTCGGTTGATGAATCGCTTGAGTCGCTGGAATATTGATCTCTGATTTGAACTATTGATTTGATCTATTGATTTGATTGATTAGTTTTCGGGGCAATGTACAAAATAAATATTTTATCGCTAAATGTTTTCAAATCACACAATTCAACATCAGAAAATAGCATGAAGAAGCTCTACTACCGTAAATACTGTAATAGCACCCCACCCGCATAATGACGGTGCGGAGCGTTGCGTAGTCTAGCTTTGAACGCGTTTTTCTCGACACTGGTTTATGCTACAATGTGCGTTCAGATATCAAAAAATAGCTGAAATTCAGGGCTATTTTTTGACACCAAAGACACATTTTTTGAAAGTACGGGTGCAAAAAATGAAATACTAAAAGACTTTTGCGACTACGCGACTGTACGAGGGCGGTGGGGGACTATTAGGTTGTCCGGGATGAAAATACCTCGAAAAACTCGTTCAAAGCTAGACTACGCAACACTCCGCACCGTCATTATGGGGGTGCGGTACTATTACAGTATTTACAGTAGGTTGAGACAAATGAAATTTCGATCATTATAAAATTCTTTTTTTTAATCTTTTTATTATTAGAAGAAGCACCGTTTTCTAGTACTAGATCCATCGAATCGTATTTCCTATAATTAAACCCCATGGAGCACTATTTTTTACATACCCCCCCGGGGTAGGCTAATTTCCGTAATTTTTTTTTTTGCGCAACTCACCATAACTTTCTTCTAAGTGGAGCAATCTTTATGATTTTTATTTCATTTTATAAATATCAATAAGTGCAACAAAATGTGCCTTTAAAAGTGTTTGGGGGTGGGTGAAAATGGTTTTAGCTACCATGAAAGGTAAAGTCACGGACAAAAGTATGGCACCATCGGACTATCATCTGTTCAGGTATTTTGTCCAGAATCGTCCGATTATCATTTTTTTCAGGTCTCTGGAGCATCATTTGCGTGGAAAGATCTTTCAAAACGTCGAGGAAATGCGCTTGTCACTCACTCAGTTTTTCGATTCGAAGCCACGTGAGTTTTACCGCCGCGGAAGCTGTTGGGTTTTCCAGTTATGAATGCGCGTTTTTTACTATTTTGTAAATTTCTCAAGATACCGAAATCAAGAAAAAGATATATATGAGTATTATTCGAAAGCTGAAGATCTCCTCTACATTTTGATATAAAAAGTTTTTGAATTTGTTCAGCTTTTGGGCAAATTGACTGCACAGAAGAAGAGGTGGGCGAAAAATGGAAAGGTGCCTTTGGATCAAGTTTTGGCTCCGCTCAAATTGAGTTAACCGTTTGATGTTTGGCCAATAGATATATCAATACAACTTTTTTTAAAATATAACAATTTCAGAGCATCTTTACTTTTCTTTTCTTTTCTGAGCGGTTATTTTACACCATAAAACTTGAGGAATAGCTAAGCTGAAATGGGTTTTTTCGAAAACGACCCCTCCCTTTGTGCAGTCAATTTCCCAAAAAGTTGAAAGAATTCAAAAACGATTTTTATTCCAAAATGTAGAGAAGATCTTCAGCTTTCGAATGGTATATAACACTCATATACATCTGTTCGATATCTTGAGAAATTTAAAAAATAGTAAAAACGCGCATTCATAACTGGACAACCCAATATTTGTTGCCGGATAAGTGGCAGGATTTTATTGATGTTGACGGTGAATATTTCGAGTAGATAAATTCCGTTTTTTTATTTGGCGTTTTTGATGCGTAAAATAAAAAGTTAGATCTAGCGGGCAAAAAACGGAAAGAACTTTCCGGCCAACCTAATACAAAATGGCTTTTTTGAATCTTTGAAAAGTGTTTTATTTTAGAACTTTTTCAGGCATTGTAAGAGTTGAAAATCCTGATTTCTAGCATTCATGAGCTAATAGATTTTTCAGTGATTGCACTACTTTTTAAAATAAAACGCTTTATTGATTACATAGTTTCCCAAAATTTCAAAATTTCAGAACAATCCAATCTTCGGAAGGTTGATTTTCAAATTAGACTCAAAATGCACTTTTGTGCTAATTTAATCCATTTTCGTTTGAAATTTAAGCAAGATTAAAAAAAAATGAAAGAGTTCGATCGATTGGATTGTTGTGAAATTTTGGGAAACTATGTAATCGATAAAGCGTTTTATTTTAAAAAGTATACAATCACTCAAAAATCTATTAGCTCATGAGTGCTAGAAATCAGGATTTTCAACTCTTACAATGCCTGAAAAAGTTCTAAAATAAAACACTTTTCAAAGATTCAAAAAAGCCATTTTATAGATTAAGGATAGGACTTTTGAATGAAGCAAACCGTTTTTTGATTGGATAAGCCGTTTTTCAGAAAAACACATTACCCAAAAAACGATCTTTTATAACTTGCCAACCTAATAGTTCCCTTTGTAGAGAAAAGGAACCAAATCTGTACCGAAAAGGAATCAATTACCAATTATTTTCTGATCACTGCTTTGTTGTTACTTCGCAAAGACAAGAAAAAAAGCACATTACCAAAAACGATCGTTTATAACTTGCCAACCTAATACAACCATCAGCTTTGAATTTTATGCATTGAATTTTGACTAACTGCAGAGCAGTGGCAATTCGCCACAATTTGCATTTGAAAAAGTTTGCTTATGCAAAGCATAGGGTTACAGTAGCTTATATTTGGCATGCACTTTTTAGGAAACACGTAATCTGCAAGGAACACACTCCAGTTAGAATAGACTCTAGGCTACAACCAGATTTCTGTTTTCACCGTATACTGGAAGATTTCCAAAGGAAAAAAAAACAAGATCACAAAGCTTTTAAGCCGAAAAACTAATCATTTTCAAGTTTTTCGAATTTCTATGACCAATCTGGAAACCATAAAACGTGAATCTCTGACTCTTTTACAGAATTTTCAAAAAATTCAAAGAGTTCAACAAAATTTTTGCTTATTTAATGGTAAAGGTTTCTCGCCTACAAATCCGAGGAATCATTTCAAAAAAAAAGGTCTATGGTTTCTTTTGGTGTTAGGTTTCAAGATTTTCAAGAATTTTCAACAATGTTGAAGAAAGAAAAAATTGGTTTTGAAGTTCTAATGACACACTTCTTTTGCAAGGCTTCCTGGATGCGGATTTGAAGTTTTTTTAAAGGCAAAAATCTGAGATTTCTATCAGAAAACATTCAACGTCTGTTTTCAATTTAATACCTTGAAATTGTGAGAAGATTTTTTTTTGAAAAATGCTTTTCCTGTTCTTGCTTTTCGTGCAATGGATACAAGCACAATTGATTGCAAATTCGACGAGCGATTTTTTCGTCTTGAATACGGTTTGTCTTTTTGTCTTTCTGTCTTTCTATCTTTCTGTCTTTTTAGGCTAATATTCTAATAAAGCCATCAACTACTTAGCCTTTTAATTGATTGATTTTGATTGATATCTATAAAATCAATAGTATAGATGTCTAATCTTTGAAAGTCTATTTCTGGATCGAAATGAAAACTCTCTAGACTTCCCTCCCGTCGACCACAATCCCCACGACCGGCACCACTCAGTCAATCGTCCAAAAAACGACGTTCACCGTTGGAATGATTGGTTTGCCTTGTCGAATTTCTATTTCATCTCTTTCTCTTTCCAGTAACCGAAGTCCAACAACAGCAAATCGGTTACTCGATAACGGGCGGAGTGATCGCTGTAGCTCTTGGGGAAATCGCTCGCATCCATTTGTTGGATACAATCGAGTTTGAGTACTGAAATGCTTGAATTTTTGATAAAGATTAGCATAATTCTAGATTCATTGTCAATTACACCGATTGCACGGAGGCAAATGCGGCAGGGGTTGCCGTCTACTTGATGAAGGAGAGAAATGTCGATGTAGTGCTTGGACCAGCTTGTGGAGCGGGTAGGATTTTGAAGCTGTTACTGAGAAAAGCTTGCGTGACATCCAGATAGACGAAAACAGTTTAAATGGCTGACACTTGTCTTTTAAATTTACGCTAAACTCAATTGAGCTAAATTCCATTCCAGCGATCATCCCCGTCGGCTTCTTGAGCACCTACTATGAGACTCTGCAGGTGCTGTGACATCCAGAATCTACAAATTTGCTGTTTAGGTGGCTTGGGGTTTTGCCTCGGCAGCAACATTGTCTGATACGACTCGTTTCCCATATTTGTCTACAGTTGTCCCAAATTATAAACAGTTTGTACCATTTTTTAATATTAAAATTCCGTTTTTAGACTTGGCTATGCTTTTAATTCACTTCTGCAAATGTTCAATTGGTTAGTTGAATACCATTTTTCTTTTAGACAATGATTTCAGGGATACGATGGCGTTGTTCTATGGTGACGATGGCTACGGAGCTTGTATCGATATGATGAGCGATGTGGCGGTAAGGGGAAATCGTTCGAAACTTAATCCTGGAACGCACGAACACATTTTAGACTAGCAGCTATGTTTAAGCCTAAGCGGCGTTTAAGCTGCGTAAACCGTGGCCGGTCTATAGTGCTTACTGAACAAGAGCAGTGCCGTGTGCTTCGCTCTAAATGCGATCCTGGAACGCACGCTACATTTAGGATGCACTAACGGATCCAATTTTCAACTCGACATCAATCGCTAGTACACAAAAGGTGGATCTCACCAGTGGCACGCGGCAGCCAATGATTACCGCCTTACAAAAGCTACGAGCACGAGCAAGAAGTTCGTTTTGTCTTTTTTTGTTTTCAAATATGTAAGAAGAATGTTCTAATTTCTTATTGACCTTTTTGACGAAATTTTTGACTTTTTTAAAAATCGTTACCGTAAACCGGGAAAACGAAAAAAAGAAAAACTAAGGTTTCCAGTTATTGGAGTTTGTCTTCCGGATGATCAAGCAAAGAGAAATTTCCTGATTGCAACGACTGAAGCTGGCATGAATGGGTGAGAAGATTAGAGAGATAAAGGGAAATGTAAAGAGTTACTGCAACTAGGGCTACTGTTACTGTAAAGTGTAAGGTAAAGCTTTGCTTTGATCGCTACAATTCTTTCAAATCTTTAACCAACTTTCCAGCACTGATTACGTTTACGTTTTGTTGGATCTACGGGGATTCGGTTTCGGACAACTTGGACAAGGAACAGCTGGACAAATTAAATGTTAGCAAATCAGAGAATTAGCAAATCAGAGGATCAGAGAATCAGCAAATCAACAAATTAGAAAATCAGAAAATTAGAAAATCAAAAAATCAGAAAATCAGAACCAAATAGGAACCAAATAGGAACTACAAAGAGCTAAATAAAGATCAAATAGAAACTAATTAGGAACTACAAAGAGCTAAACAGGAACCAAATAGCAACCAAATAGGAACTACAAAGAGTGTAAGCAAAAAATCAGCAAATCAAAAAATCAGAAAATCAGCAAATCAGTAAATCAGAAAATCAGCAAATCAGAAAATCAGCAAATCAGAAAATTCAAAACTATTTGAAATTTAGTGGACAGCGGGTTGACTCCCGTTTGGTACGATACGGTGAATGGGAATAAAGATGGATTGGATTCTGTGGCACAACAGGCTGCAACACAAGTGCTCGTGGTTGGATATCTCTATATAAAAGAGCAGCGTCTGTCCGTACAGCCATTTTCCCGTTTTGTCTAGCTTCTTTAGAAAAACCTTAGAATAAATTGTAGTTGTGCCATTGAAATCAAAAATTCAAAAGTCAAAGTTCACTGGCACTACGAGGGGTCGAAATGGGGCCATAAGCGGGGCTTCAGTGGGTTCGCTTAAAGTTCGGGCCTTAAGGTGAGAGGGGCTTAAAGTGGGTTCGCTTAAAGTTCGGGCCTTAAGGTGAGAGGGGCTTAAAGTGGGTTCGCTTAAAGTTCGGGCCTTAAGGTGAGAGGGGCTTAAAGTGGGTCCGCTTAAAGTTCGGGCCTTAAGGTGAGAGGGGCTTAAAGTGGGTTCGCTTAAAGTTCGGGCCTTAAGGTGAGAGGGGCTTAAAGTGGGTTCGCTTAAAGTTCGGGCCTTAAGGTGAGAGGGGCTTAAAGTGGGTTCGCTTAAAGTTCGGGCCTTAAGGTGAGAGGGGCTTAAAGTGGGTTCGCTTAAAGTTCGGGCTTTAAGGTAAGCGGGGCTTCAGTGGGTTCGCTTAAAGCTTTAGTGTTAAAGCCAAGTCCTGCCCATTAAGAGTGGGATTTAACCTCTTGTCTCATAACTTTGCATGGATATTAGATTTTGAGTTCATTTTGGTATCATTCGACGCGCAATTTTATTTTGCATCGAATTAATCTATCAACTCTATCGAATGATATTTAAAATATTCAAAAGCGAAGGGTTGATGCTGAGAAAAGCAGGAAAAACCTTAAATTGCCAACGGCAAAAAAAGGACTGGCAGATTTCTTTCGTCTACGTCTTAAAGTGGGTTAGCTTAAAGTTCAGACCTTAAAGTGAGTGGGGCTTAAAGTGGATTAGCTTAGGGTCCACTTTAAGCATACAAGTCTACTGTAGCTTATAAAAGCTTTAAATTTCAGACACTACTAAAAAAAAAGCTTTTCAGATTGATTTGACTAATCAGGGAACAGTGAATGGACAAACAACAACTCAATTATCACCGCAGGTATCGAGTATCGAGTTTTAAAGTATCGAGTTGACACTAAAATGCGCTCTGTCGACTACTTATTGTAGTCCAACCACTTCAAAGAACGAATTCTGTGAAATTAAACAGCTTTTCAGCGTTTATGACTTCCAGAATCAATCAAAAAAATCAATTCCAGGTACTCGACAATGTTCGAGACGCTCCATTGTACTGCAATACGACCGATTGCTTGCAAAACGATTCGAAGTACACGGGCGGGGTAAATTTAAACGATCCAATTGTATTTGGAAGAGGCTTTCTCTGAATCTCCAAACCCTTAGATTGGTTCTTTTGCTCAACAACTCTACGATGCTTTCATGTATTACGCGTATTGTCTAAACGCATCGATGGCTCTCGATCCGATCAATGGCGCACGGAATCAAACGGTTTTCCAGGCTGTTCGGAATACTGTAGCCTTTTCAGGTTTGAGGGGATTCAATCTGGAAGTCATGCTTTTATTTGAAGAGTGGAAAAATGTTGTTTAGTCGAATTCTCATCAATTCGAAAGAAATTCGATTTTAGGTTGGTCTGGAGCGATTGCAATGACGCCGAATGCAACGAGGGTGCCCAGATTTTTCCTTTATGGAGTCACAATTACAGGTTGGCTTTGGAATTGAGGAGATTTTCTGGAAAATGTTTTGATGAAACAAACGGTTTTCCGATCGGAACCAAACGGTTTTCCCAGCTGTTATTATGATGTAATAGGAATATAGTAAGATTTCTTGGAAATGCAATCTTTATCTAATCTTTATCTAATGTTTATCAATCATAAAACTTCAGGTTTAACCACTCGTTTCGTCAATTTCACTTGGGCTGGTCAAGGGGATTATATGGTAAGGGAAATCGTTTGAATTGTTGAGCTAGAGCTTGAGCTAGAACTTGAGCTTGAGCTAGAGCTAGAGCTAGAGCTTAAATGCCAAAGGATTGAATTAAACCTTTCAATTGAATCTTTGAATTGATCTGAACCATTTCCCTGGTTTGAATTTCGAAAATCATAAGTTCAGATCTCTACACCAACCTTCACTGACGAAGCCTCATCGATTTGGGCAGCACGCGGCGGTGCCCGACCATTATCCACCCCAATTTGCGGGTTTGGCTTTCATTTCATTTACACAAACAATAGAAGCTTCTTTTGGGGGCAAAAGGAGGCAAACCCCGCGATCTCTCTCCTCCGTTCGTTTAACAAATTCGCGTCGAGGCGTTTTTTTAGCGTTACTGCCTCAGTGGACGAGGGGTGCCTCTTAGCGCCAAAATCTATTAGCTATTAGCGCCGAAATACACCTCCTATATGTAAAATTTCATGCTGAATCCGAATCTCTAATCAGATTTTCAAAATTTTCCTGCCTCAAAAAGATATCGGCTCTTTTTGGCTCGTGAGACAAAACGCCGCATTTCTCTTTCTCCAATGGTCTGTTTTCCACGATTTTTGTTTTATTGGATGGAGCTCAGTTAGATGAACATTTCATATCAACAT
This sequence comes from Mesorhabditis belari, assembly GCA_958450365.1. NCBI lineage: Eukaryota > Metazoa > Nematoda > Chromadorea > Rhabditida > Rhabditidae > Mesorhabditis > Mesorhabditis belari. The sequence continues at coordinate 316,670 of CAUEEP010000873.1, forward strand.
CATTTTTTTGATAAGACTCTATCCCGAAAAGTTATGACCGTTTTACTGGGATACGCTCAATAGAGGTCTTCTATAGCGTAGTCGGTAGAGCCTCTGTCTCTGGGGCGGGAGGGGTTTCGTCCGATGGACCGAAACCGTCCCAGGGGCCAGATGGTCTTCGTCCACCGGTGGATCGAACCGTCCTAGGGGCCAGACGGCCTTCGTCCACCGGTGAACCGAACCGTCCCAGGGGCCAGATGGTCTTCGTCCACCGGTGGATCGAACCGTCCTAGGGGCCAGACGGCCTTCGTCCACCGGTGAACCGAACCGTCCCAGGGGCCAGATGGCCTTCGTCCACCGGTGGACCGAACCGTCCTAGGGGCCAGACGGCCTTCGTCCACCGGTGAACCGAACCGTCCCAGGGGCCAGATGGCCTTCGTCCACCGGTGGACCGAACCGTCCTAGGGGCCAGACGGCCTTCGTCCACCGGTGAACCGAACCGTCCCCAGGGGCCAGATGGTCTTCGTCCACCGGTGGACCGAACCGTCCTAGGGGCCAGACGGCCTTCGTCCACCGGTGAACCGAACCGTCCCAGGGGCCAGATGGCCTTCGTCCACCGGTGGACCGAACCGCCCCAGGGGCCAGACGGCCTTCGTCCACCGGTGAACCGAACCGTCCCAGGGGCCAGACGGCCTTCATCCACCGGTGGACCGAACCGCCCCAGGGGCCAGATGGCCTTCGTCCACCGGTGGACCGAATCGTCCCGAACGTGTTAAAAGACGCATGCGTTAACCATTCGACCACTCAATGGCGCATTGCGAGCGCACTTCTCTTTAGCTCACACGATCACGGGTTCGACTCCCGCCCATGTCAGCGGTTTTTTAATTTAAAAATATTTTCCATAACTACATGCAATTCTAAATGAAACTAACTAGAAATTATTTGAAAAGGTTAACAAAAAATTTCATTTTTAACGATTTTTTTCAGATTTCTGGGCACTGATTGCCCGCTAACAACCTGGGAACAAAATGGGATTTATATTTGTGTTGGTGGAGGAGTCCTCATTCTACTCGTTCTTCTCTTCTCTGTGCTTTTAGTCTACATTACTCGGTAAGGTGGAGTTGAAAGTTCATAGATTAGATAGTTTATGAGGTTACTGTAGTTACGATTACTGTAGCCTATAGCTTACTTAGTCTATGTGATTACTGTAGCCTATAGCTTACGTAGTCTATGAGGATACTGTAGTTTCGATTACTGTAGCCTGTAGCTTACTTAGTCTATAGCTTACGTAGTCTATGAGGTTACTGTAGTCTACAAATTACTGTAGACCTTAGTTGACTGGTTGTAGCTTACTGTAAACTTACTGTAGGCTGAGTCTGAGTCTGAGAGTGATAGGCTGAGCCTACAGTAACCCTACTATAGGCTTGTCTGATGCACGATTACTGTAGCCTGATTACTTCTTTAGTGAAAAGCGAAAAGAACGAGAGCGACTTGACGCCGAGTGGCAAATCCCGTATGTCATTCTGGACCGAGCCGGTGGAAGGAATAGTCGAGTAAATCATTGATTCTAATCAAATCCACTTACAGTGTGACATCCATAACACTCAAAAAACTCAATATAACACCTAGAATCTCATTCAGAACGAAGAAAAGAGCATGCACTCTCTTCACTCCTCCAAATCGTCTCACTCGAAATTCTCGATGGGTAGCAAGGCTGAGACGGCGAATTTGGCATACTTTATGCTATTTGGTAGGCTTAAATGCGAATTTATAATGAGAATTTGAGACTTTTTCTTTTCCAGGTGAACCTGTTTCTGCTTACAAGTACAAGACGATACCGAAATTGGTGAATGAGGATTTTGCTGAGTTCAGAATGGTAATGAGAACGATTTTTTAGATTTAATAGATAGAGATTAGAGAATTCTAGCAAGAAAAGTTTGAAAAATAGCTGTTAAAGTGGGAGCTTGCGTGGTGAAATACCACTACTTTCACTGATTCCTTACTTACTCGGTGACACGGGAGCTTGCGTTTACTCTTCCTTCTAGTATTAAGTGTGGTCACTTGGTGACTGCGCGACTCGCGCCGAAGACAGCTTTAGGCTTAGGCTTAGGCTTAGGCTTAGGCTTAGGCTTAGGCTTAGGCTAAGACTTAGGCTTAGGCTTAGGCTTAGGCTTAGGCTTAGGCTTAGGCTTAGGCTTAGGCTTAGGCTAAGACTTAGGCTTAGGCTTAGGCTTAGGCTTAGGCTTAGGCTTAGGCTTAGGCTTAGTGGCCTATCGATCCTTTTGAATAAGAAAGTTTCTTGCAAGAGGTGTCTAAATCTCTTTTTTCCGTTGTACACCTATTGACAATTGGATTTTTCAAATAAACAACTATAGTAATGATGCCCAAAATGCTTTGTGACATCCAGAATTTCAGCTCCGAAAGCTGGAAAACGATAACGTGCACCGGTTCATCGGTGTCTGTCACGATCACGCACCAATGATGTCAATTTGGAAATTTGCGAGCAGAGGGACATTGGATGTGAGCTAAAAACAAGCTTTAGCTAAAGTAAAGCCATTTTTAGGAAGTCGTTGCAAAAGGTTCAATCAATTTGGACGCTTTCTTTGCCATGTCATTGATCAGAGATTTAGCTGAGGGATTGAACTTTATTCACAAATCTTTTCTAGGATTTCATGGGAATTTATGGTTTGTTATTGTGCTGTGACATCCAAAACGCTAATTTCAGTTCTCAAACTTGTTGGATCGATGAGAGGTGGCAGTTAAAAGTGAGCGGTTTCGGATGCGCTTCGCTGCGGAGAGGGGAGAAGGTCGAAAAGAGAAGTATTTCTAAAGAAAAGCTGATAGATTTGAAAACTAGGAATGTTATGGCATGCACCAGAGCTTCTCCGATCTCCGGGAAGCGCAGGATCGAAAGAAGCTGATGTCTATGCTTTTGCTATTATTTGTTCTGAGATTGTCACCAGGAAGGGTGTTTTTGATTTGGAGAATCGAAATGAAAAGATTGAAGGTCTGGGGAATTTAGTTTAAAGAAAAGAAAAGGTATCTAGAATTGCTCTACATGATCAAGAGAGGCTCGTCGATTCCAATGAGACCAAATCTGAATGTACCCGAGGAAATGGAATTGAACCCGGCTGTGGTTAGTGAATTAAAGAGATTCACAAGGGAAAGTCAAATGGATTTCCAATGGATTTATATAAGCCATTCAACGCAGAATTTCACGCTGATTCCGAATCTGTTTTCGGTTTTTGCCAAACGACATTCTGTCAAAAGTTATACTCCTTTAAAGTTCTGTTAGGAGTTTTAAAAACGACGACATTAGAACCCTGTCTTTCGCGACCCAGCGTTGGCGTTGGCTGTTGAAGCGTTGGCTGTTGAAGCGTTGGCTGTTGAAGCGTTGGCTGTTGAAGCGTTGGCTGTTGAAGCGTTGGCTGTTGAAGCGTTGGCTGTTGAAGCGTTGGCTGTTGAAGCGTTGGCTGTTGAAGCGTTGGCTGTTGAAGCGTTGGCCGAGTGGTAGTGAGTTAGAACGCAAGGGAAAGCCTCTCTAGTACTCCTGTAGCTGTTTGTCAGTTTTCTATAATCTCTTGTGTGTTCTCTATCGCCACACACAATCGTAAAGCATCTGGCACACGACTAAAAGGAAAAAAGAGCTTGGCCTGTCAAACTCTTCATCAAACCACGACAACCTTTTATCAGTCCAAGACAAAGCAGCTACCAGACTCGAACCAGAGATCCCCCGCCTTGCATCCCAACTCACTACCACTCAGCCACTGCTGCAACTGATCGCGTGCCGAAAGACAGGGTTGTAATGTCGCGGTTTTTCAAACTCTTAACAAAACTTTAAACGCATAGAACTTTTGACACAGTGCTCCTTAGCAAATACGGAAAACAGATTCGGAATCAGCGTGAAATTCTGCGCTTAGCTAGCAAATCCAGTTGCCTTTCCCTTGTCAGCAACTTTACAATTTCTTTCATCTCCTTTCAGCTTCATATGATCCGCGATTGTTGGTCGGATTCACCAGATGCTCGCCCAACAATCTCCACCATTAAAACAATCATCAAATCGATGGCTCAATCCGATGGAGGACAGCAAAATCTGATGGATCATGTCTTTAATTTGATGGAATCTTATGCAGAGACATTGGAAAAAGAGGTACGGTGGAATGGATGAGATTTTGAATTGATTGAATTGATTGAATTGATTGAATTGATTGAATTGATTGAATTGATTGAATGGATTGAATTCATTGAATTCATTGAATTGGTTGAATTGATTCAATTTGAATTCCAGGTACAAGATCGAATGACAGAATTGGTGGAAGAGAAAAAGAAGAGTGATCTGTTGCTGTATCGGATGTTGCCAAAGTAAAAGCTGGATATCACAACGAGTTTTGAAACGATTTTTAGGCAAGTAGCTGATCGGTTAAAGCTTGGCCAATCAGTAGAGCCTGAATCCTTTGACAGTGTCACGATTTTCTTCTCCGACGTCGTTCAATTCACGAACTTGGCTGCAAAATGCTCTCCGTTACAGGTAAATTCCGGTTCTTGTTGTTTTAAACCTTTTAAAAAGCCTGGCAAAAAGTGAGCTCTGGCTGGCGGGCTGGCGTTTGCTTAACTGCAATTGTCTAGGACTAAATCTGGCCACCAAAGGCCAGTGCTTGGATCTAGGCTTGCTGGCTTGCGGCTTAGCGGCTCTAGACTTGCTTTGGCTAACCTGGCTTAGCTGTAACATCCTGTAGTTCAGTACAGTAAGCCTAGAGTCTTGTGAGATCCTGGGCTGCCTGGCTTACCTGAGCCAGAGCTTCATCTGGCTGCAGACCTGCCCTGATCTTTCATACCAATCTTAGAACTTGATTTACACATTCCCACTTCATAGTAACGCAAAACTGGTCACAGAACACTGGGCTTGAGCATGGGCTTGAGCAGCCTAAAGCCGGTATTTGGGTAGATCTAGGCTTTGGACTTGGCTGGCTTGATCTAGGCTTTGGACTTGGACTTGGCTGGCTAGATCTAGGCTTTGGACTTGGCTGGCTTGATCTAGGCTTTAGACTTGGCTGGCTTGATCTAGCCTTATCCTGGCCCTGGCCTGGTTTACAGACAGCTTACAGACTTTACAGACTTCACAGACTGTTTACAGACTTTACAGACTTTAAAGACTGTTTAAAGACTGTTTCCAGACTGTTTCCTGGCTTCTCTAAACCGGGTAACACGTAAAGTCAAGCCAGATCTACACTAAACGAAAATGGAACAGAACCCACGCAATAACCGTGTTCCAGATCGTGAACCTCCTCAACGATCTCTACACGATATTCGATCAAATCATCGAGCAACACTCCATCTACAAAGTAATTTCCGGAAAGATTTCAATTTCCCATTTTTCAATTAGTCCTTTCCACTGAGTTTTCGAAAATTTAATCTGTCTCAAGGCTTTTTTTAAGGTTTCAAATGCAGTGAAGCCTGTAAACTTTGGAAAAAAACGAAAATATTTATCTTTAGAGATTTTCTCGAAATTACTAAAATAATAAAAGTGCAATTCGAACAAAATATTCTTAGGTGGAAACAATCGGTGATGGATATCTTTGCGTATCCGATATCCGTATATTACTATAGACTGGCCCATAAAATGTTCATGAACGGGCTCTGACATAGGAATCGGGCCAGCTTTTGTGTCGGATCGGGTCACCGAGTATGAAAGTTGATCAGAGCAAGTTGATCAAATCAAGCTGATCTTTAGGTGGAAACGATTGGTGATGGATATCTTTGCGTTTCTGGTCTTCCCTATCGAAATGGAATCCAACACGTGAAAGAGATCGCTGAAATGTCACTGGATTTCTTGAGAGCTGTACAGGTAGGGTAACCTGAAATTTCAGGACTGTTTGAATAGAGTCCCATCCCTTTAATTCTTCCAAAATGGCTCTATTTCTATCGGAATTCAAACGTTAAAGGATGCTTGTATTGAGAAATAAGTAAACGATCTTCAAGAGAACTTTAAATCTTGTCATTCTTGTGAAGAAACGGAGGAAAATGAGGGAAACGATGGTCTGATGCTTCAATTCATCTCACCAATTGTTATTCTTGCATATTTTAGTTCAATGACTTTTGTTTCAGTGTTATTACTAGGCTGAGGAAAAATAGTTTACCCCCACTTATCCAAAAATCCTTAGAATTTCACCTATTCATGACGGCTTCGGTAGTGGCAATGAGGAAGTCCCTCTTTGATTGATCAGTAGGCAAACAAACAGAGATACTAAAACTAGAAACTAAAAAAAGCCTCACTAAGCTGCCAAAAAATTCAATTTTTATACGCACTTTAATAACAAAAATAGCAAGAATGTCCTTAAAGTATAACCCATGATTATCTACGACTTTCTGCCATCGATCTGCAAGCTTTCGGATCTCGTCGATCTTCTTCAACATTCTTCAAATATTTCCTTTACCAATAGCTGATCAAAACTCGAAGATCTTTTTCTTGCAAACTCATCTGGAATAAGAATTTCTTTAATTTATAACCCATGATTATCTACGACTTTCTGCCATCGATCTGCAAGCTTTCGGATCTGGTCGGATTTCGGATCCTGGATCGGAGCCAAATCTGGTCGATCTTCTTCAACATTCTTCAAATTTTTCCTTTTCCAATAGCTGATCAAAACTCGAAGATCTTTTTCTTGAAAGATCTTTCTTTTTCTTCAAGAAAATTTCAAATCTTGTCATTTTTGTGAAGAAACGGAGGAAAATGAGGGAAACGATGGTTTGATTCATTCCGAGAAGTAAAGAGTAAAGAAGAAACGGAAGAATTTGAGGGAAACGGTGTGATGGAGATATTCTGGCTAAAGGTCCAACATTGGGCCATTGAAATTTCTGGACTGCTTGATTTTTTAGATCTTTCGGATTCCGCATCTTCCATCGGAAAAGATAAACCTTCGAATTGGAATGCATTCTGGCTCTTGTGTATCTGGAGTTGTCGGATTGGCGATGCCAAGGTAGCTACCGTAATCTCAAAGATCAAAGATCAAAGCTCAAAGCTCACAAAGATTAAAGCTACCGTAATCTCTCAAAACAAAAGCTAAAGCAAAGCTTTTCGATAAAAATACCGTAATCTAAGTAAGAAAGAACTACCGTAACCTTTTAAATTATCATTTTCAGATATTGTCTTTTTGGTGACACTGTGAACACTGCATCAAGAATGGAAAGCAATGGAAAACGTAAAATTAAAATCCAAAATTTCAAACCAAAACTTATTCTAGCTGGCCGAATTCACATGTCTTTTGATGCTGTGGATCTCTTGAATAGAATTGGTGGCTATGAAGTCGAACCGAGAGGAGAAGTGATCATCAAGGTGGAAAATGTTTAGGACTGGATGAATTTCTTGATCTTCTGTAAGAATTGCTAGGTTTTTTTGAAGTTCACCGGTTAAACTGGGTCTCACAACAGCTTTTCCCCAAAAAAATTCAGAACTAAGAGGAGAAGTGATCATCATGATAGAAAAGTTTAGGACTGGATGAATTTCTTGATACTCTGAAAGGCTTTTTTAAGTTTTATGAAATGCTTTAGCCAAACTGGATCTCACAACAGCTTTTCATCGAAAAAGTTTCAGGGAAAGGGCGTGATGGAGACATTCTGGCTGAACGGGAGAAGCGAGATTGGTGGAATGACGAGTATCGTTTCAAGGGCTGTCCCTCCACCCCCACCGGCGTTGAGTGATGATCGAGTGTTTCATAATCAACGTAGGAAGCTATTCTGTCGTTTAATTACGCAAAAAGCCTCGTTTAGACACGGCCACTCGTGAATCGACGCCAACAATGCAAAATGAAACGAGGCTCCCGTCAGCTGGATCGCCCGGTCCAGCATTACCAAATTATGATGAAGCCAAGGGAATGTACAGACAACAAATCAATTGGCAATAACTTTATTTCAACGACAAATTTCTATACACCGATTTTGTGAGAATAAACTTTTATTAAAGACGAAAAGAAAAGGCAAATCATTGATCAAAGTCAGCTAGATTGCCCGTCAGCTAGATCGCCTGTCAGCTGGATTGCCCGTCAGCTAGATCGTCAGCTAGATCGTCAGCTAGATCGTCAGCTGGATCACCCGTCAGCTGGATCACCCGTCAGCTGGATCGCCCGTCAGCTGGATCGCCCGGCCCAGGATTACCAAATTTTGACTTTTGACTTTTGTTTCAGTATTAGGTTAAGGAAAAAGTCGTCCGTCTTTCCTGTAATTGAATCTGATCCCTCTAATAGAGTCACACCCTTTTAATCCTTCCAAAATGGCTCTATTTCTACGCACCAGCCTATTGTCAGACTCAGCTGGATTAGAGAAAGTTTGGTTAAGTTTTGCGTCCAATATTAAGCTGACTGTTAGCCCTGAATTGTAGTATCATTATTTTGCTGATACTTCTATTTGAATCAAAATCTGGCCTCATTTTAGCTGACTTACTAGGCTGGTTGTAAAATTGTTAATGAAAATAGATCTACCGTATTTCCTGTAATTGAATCTGATCCCTCTAATAGAGTCACATCCCTTTAATCCTTCCAAAATGGCTCTAGGGGAAATCATTGATCGAAAGCCACACTCTGACTGACTTCCGTAAAACTTTTGAAGCCTTTTAATCACCCGAATCTCTCTAAACCTTTTCTACTTTCTTCTACCTGACTTACAGCGGAAAGGACAAACATTTAGAATTAGAATATCTCAAAAGAAAGCGACTCAATGATCACTCTGACTGACAATGATCACTCTGACTGACACTCTGACTGACTTCAATAAACCTTTTGAACCCTTTTAATCACTCAAATCTCTCTAAATCTTTTCTACTTTCTTTTACTTGACTTACAACGTAAAGGACAGACATTTATTAGGTGTGTGAAAAAGTAATCGACGTTTTTTATTTTTATTTTGTTTAAATAAATATATCTAAACAATTTTTAATTTTTTTGTTAACGTTTAAAAACGTTTTGTTTTGTTTTGTTTTGTTAACGTTTTGATATCGTTTAAAAGCTTATTTTTTTCCTCTTTCGAATGATATATTCATTTTGTTGAAAGGACGACAATAAACTACTTTGATTTTAGTTTGAAAATGTTATACACAAGTATCGTTATTCGGTCAAATTTGCTTTATGAGTTCAAAAATGGGTTGAAAGCTGCGGAGGCTGCACGTCGAATTCGGAATGCGTTTGGCGAAGACGCCGTTATTGATGATACCGCTAGGGTTTGGTTCCGACGATTCAAAGGTGGTAATGAAAGCCTAGACGATGAGCCACGTGGCGGTCGCCCTGAGACCTGTTCGGATGACTAAATAAGACGCTGTCTTCTCGAAAACCCTCGTTCAATCCCTTCAGAAATAGGCCTTACATTAAATTGTGATGGGTCAACCGTAAGGAAACGCTTGAATGCCATGAATTTTATCAAAAAGTTGGACAAATGGATACCGCATAAACGTTAAAAACGTGGATTACTTTTTCACACACCTAATAGAATAAGAATATCTCAAAAGAAAACGACTAAATGATCATCACTTCAAACCTTTCAAGACGCCAAAAAATCAAAAACAAAAGTATAAAGGTTCACTTTTTTTCTCTCAAAAATTTGGCTGAATGTTTTCGAATTCCATTTGAGTCTAAGATCTCAGTGATCATAAAGATTAAGGCTTCGATTTCAGAGAAAAAAAAAAGAATTTTGACACAACGACAACAACCACATTTCCGAAGCCAACCCAGCTACAGAAGCTGATGAAATTTTCTTTGAATCTTGAAATTTCCTTTGAAAATCCTTTCAACTCCTTGATTTTCCCATTAAAAAAACGACTTTTTCCCTTAAAATTAGAGTCTCTCATTTTGTGCCAATCGTTGGTACAAAATGTTCAATTTTTGTACCAATCGATTTATAATAATAAAATTCTTTCAATCTCATCTTCTTTTTATATCATTTATATAGAAGAAAAAAGATTTTCTTAATTTCATTCGATTCCCCAAATCTTTCTCTCTCGATTAGTACAAAAACTATCCAAATTGGACAGCCCAACACTGAGATATTTGAGCTTGAAGTTAGATTGCTAATGGCAAAGGGGGCGGAGTCCTTTGACAAGCCGTGTTGGGCTGAAATGAAGAAAAGTCACATGCAAACATCATGAAATCGAATGTAGAACTCGTTTTTTAAAAGTTTAGCAAAAACTAACGTAATCTTTTCTTCAGAGATTCTCCATTCTACTTAGTTTTGATCCCATTCGACTCAGGATTTGATTTCGTATCGAATGAGATCAAAATCTGACCTCTTTATCATTGGCAATCCAACTTTGAGCTCAAATTTCTTGCTGTTCGGCTGTTCAATTGAAATATGCTTAATATCATTGGATTCCCCAAATCTTTCTCTCTCGATTGGTACAAAAACTATTTCAATTGGACAACCCAACACTGAGATATTTGAGCTCAAAGTTGGATTGCCCGGCAAAAGGCTCGATGACTCCGCCCCTTTGCCATTGACAATCCAGCTTTCAGCTCAAATATCTCAGTGTTGGGCTGTCCAATTGAAATAGTTTTGGTACCAATCGATAGAGAAAGATTTGGGAAATCCAATGATACCAAAAAAATTGAAATTGAAGAGCCCAACACCAAGATATCTGGGCTCAAAGTTGGATCAAAGAGAAGGGGCGCTTATCAAATGATCGATAACGAAACTTTTCTTTCTTTCAACTTTCAAATACAGTAATCCATTGAGCTTACATTCTAGTGTAATATATCAAAACAAATCCTTTGTCATTTAAGCTCAAACTCAAGCTCTAGCTCAAGCTCAAGCTCTAGCTCTAGCTCTAGCTCTAGCTCTAGCTCTAGCTCTAGCTCTAGCTCTGGCTCAAGCTCTAGCTCTGGCTCAAGCTCAGGCTCAAGCTCAAGCTCTTGCTCAAGCTCAAGCTCTAGCTCAAGTCTTCTTTCATACTTTTGTTCTTGATGTTCAACTTTGAATCAGAAATTTTTCAAATTTTTCATTAATTTGTTTCTGTTTTTCTCACAATTCACACATCAATTTTTCTAAATGAAAAGTTCATTTAATTTTTCGAATTTCATGAAATTAGTTTGTTTTATGGTTTCCACCTACTTTAAACCTTTTTAGAGAAAGCCTGGCGAAAAGTGAGCTCTGGCTGGCGGGCTGGCGTTTGCTTAACTGCAATTGTCTAGGACTAAATCTGGCCACCAAAAGCCAGTGCTTGGATCTAGGCTTGCTGGACTATGGGCTTGCGGCTTAGCGGCTCTAGACTTGCTTTGGCTAACCTGGCTTAGCTGCAACATCCTGTAGTTCAGTACAGTAAGCCTAGAGTCTTGTGAGATCCTGGGCTGCCTGGCTTGGATCTAGGCTTGCTGGACTATGTGCAAAATTAATTTGTTTCTGTTTTTCTCACCATCCATACATCAATTTCTCTTTATCAAAAGTTCATTTAATTTTTTCGAATTTCATGAAATTAGTTTGTTTTATGGTTTCCACCTACTTTCTTCCCTTTTCTCTTTCTTCCCTTTTCTCTTTCTTCTCTTTTCTCAAAAACTTTTCATTTCTTTATCGCCCATCTTGTACAACTTTCAGAATGAATTTCTTTATTTTCTATGCAAATCTTTTCTTCTTCAACCCGATTGATGCGCAAATTGCTGAGCTATTGAGTGGATCGACGGTTACGGTAATCGAGTATCGTAGTTTTTAAAGTTGACCTCAATTTCTAGCCTCCACCTTGGTCGGAAAGCAACTCAACACTCAGAAATGTCACTTTTAAAGTGGGAATGATCGGTGAGTGGAAATAAAGCTAAAATGTAGAATGATATCCAGAATGAATATCGGAATAATAAAGTCGCGATTTTTGTTTCTTTTAAAAACCATATTTCAGTCACCGAAGTTCTCCAGCCGCAAATCGGTTTCTCAACGACTGGCGGAGTGATCACGTTGGCTTTACAGCAAATCAGAAAACTCCATCTACTCGATGCGATCGATTTTGAGTATTTTGGAGATTGAGGAGCATTTTAAATGTTGACTTTTAGATTTGTCGTCAATTACACCGATTGCACTGAGTCAAATGCGGCTGGGATTGCGGTCGATTTGATGAAAGATTTGAATGTCGATGTCATCATTGGTCCGCCTTGTAGAAATGGTAAATATTAAGTCATCAAAGTCATCAAAACTTTGACAAGTCGCGCTCCTTTTCCCAGGCAATCCAGCTTTCAGCTCAAATATCTCAGTGTTGGGCTGGGCTGAAAGTTAAGTCAAATTTTGCACTTTTCTTTTATTTTAGGGTTGAAATGAAACCAGCATGTATTTTCAAAAATATAGTTTACAAGCCAGCATGTTGTAAATGTCATGCGACCAGGCTTTCATGCGTCCAGGCTTTCATGCGCCAAGGCTTTCAAGTTTCAAGGCTTTCAAGCGTCCAGGCTTTCATACCTCCAGGCTTTCATGCGCCAAGGCTTTCATACGCCAAGGCTTTCATACGCCAAGGCTTTCATGCGCCAAGGCTTTCAAGCTTCAAAGCTTTCAAGCGTCCAGGCTTTCATACCTCCAGGCTTTCATGCGCCAAGGCTTTCGAAATGTTCATTCGTTTTTTGCGTTCATGTTTAGTAACTTTTCGCTTATTGAAAAGATCTTCTCGCACATTCTTTGCCTTCAAAAGAATTCTCAGCATTTGCCGAAAACCTGATTCAAAAATGGATAAAAATAACTCGATGAACAACTGCAAAACCTTGTTAAAGCAGTAAACTCTATTTATTATTTACTTTTTAACATCCAAGTCCCCATTCATCAATCCAATTCAAAATCTTTATATACTATTGTAGAGGAGAGTCAGTGCTTTCTAATAGTATACAACATTTATTGGCTAAAGCTTGCAATCTTTCTAATTTTCAGAAAGATATTTGAACGCATTGCCACTAACCTAATAGAACAGACAATTCTTGCCAGCAGGCGCAGAGACCCAGATCGAGGCTCGATCTGCGGTTACTTTTTAACATCCAAGTCTCCAATCATCGCGGCCGGGTGACGATAAAAATTTTTTTACGGCAACCACCTGTTTTTTTATTTTAATATCGCTCATTTAATGATAAAAAGAATAAAAATCACCCGGCTAGAGTGATTTGATGGGTTTACAAATTTTTGGAGACACTGCAAGGCTTTGAGAAAACACAGCGCGTCACCACCAGACACCCCAGCACGTCTATCGATTGAATTTTAATTGCAGATAAATTTAAAAAAAAAAAAAAAACAAAAAAAAAAAAAAAAAATTGTTAAAATATAATTCTAAATCTTTATATACTATTGTAGAAGAGATTCAGAGCTTTCTAAGAGTATACAACACTTATTAGCTTGGACTTGCAATCTTTTTATTTTCAGAAAGATATATGAGCGCTCATTTCATTCCGATCACCTTAATACATTTAAAAAGTTAAGTAATCCCAGCAGAAAAGCTCGCCTAACGGTCGGCTGCTTTAGAAATTGTAAAAAGATTGCCAGAAACGAATTCCCTGTATTGGAAAACCCCACCATACAAATTGCACCCATGGCGCAGCGGATAGCGCCCTCGCCTCACACCACCCGGGTTCGACCCCCGCCAGTGATTACCTACTTTGATTTTTTGCAAAAATTTATGTAAAAGGCAGAACTATATGAAATTTAATTAGATACGTGTTTCAGCGTTTTTTTTTTAAATACTCAAAGGGAACGCTCGCGTAGTGCGCGCACAGACGGGCTCGATCTGCGGTTACTTTTTAACATCTAAATCCCCAATCATCAATCCAATTCTGAATCTTTATTTACTATTTTGTAGAGGAGATTCAGAGCTTTCTAATTTCTAACAACATTTATTGGCTAAAGCTTGTAATCTTTCTAATTTTCAAAAAGATATTTGAACGCTCATTTCATTCCTATTACCATCATCACTTCACTACTAAGAAAAATAAGTTATTTGTGCACTGGCATTTCTTATAGCTTAACAGATGTTACCGTACGCGGGAATACTGTATAAATTCGGTACTGTCTCCTACAGTAAGACTCATGGGACTTTATGATTAATGGGGAGGCCAAGCGAGCGAGATGAGCCCAATTTTTCCTCATTTTGCAGCTCATTTTTAAGCACCTTAAACTTGTCGAATCAGGAAGTTTTAATAAGATTTAGATAGCTTAGAACGTCAAATTTCAGAAACTATTTATTTCATCAAAAGTGATGAACAAAAACCTATCTGAAATTGAGCTGGAAATTGGCCAAAAACTCGGCGCTTCCGATAAGCTCCGCTAACCGTAAAGCACCGATAAATCTTCTAAATCTAAAACTATAGAATAAATTAAATGCATAGTATCTATAAAATTTATAGTATAGATGTCTAATCTTTGAAAGTCGGCGCTCGACGCTTCCGATAAGCGCTCGACGCTTCCGATAAGCGCTCGACGCTTCCGATAAGCGCTCGGCACTTCCGATAAGCGCTCGTCCCGATAAGCGCTCGTCCTGATAAGCGCTCATCCCGATAAGCGCTCGTCCCAATAAGCGCTCGTCCCAATAAGCGCTCGTCCCGATAAGCGCTCGTCCTGATAAGCGCTCATCCCGATAAGCGCTCGTCCCAATAAGCGCTTAAGCCTGAAGCCCCAGACTCATTACCCATTATCTACAGTATTTATCCTATCTTACTATCTACAGTAAGACTCATTGTTGTTGTGGAAAAGAGCAAAACCTCAAATTTAGCCATCATTCCAACGGGGATTTTGAGCGGATACTACGAGACACTCCAGGTATTCCTTTTTTTCATTTTTGGTTTCTTATCGAGGGATTTCCGTCTATTTTTGGCTATTTTTGGCTAATTTTGGCTATTTCTCGCTAATTTTGGTCAATTTAGGTAGCATGGGGCTACGCATCGGCCGCAACTCTATCCGATAACACCCGTTTCCCATATTTGTCTGTCATTTCAGCCAATTATAGACAGTAAGTGGCTCAAGTTGGATATCACTGCACTTCTTAAACACAAAAAAATTGCCTTCTTCTGTGAAAGTGAAAGCGAGTGATGAGTGATTTCGATTTCAGACTTGGCTACGCTTTCGCCGCCCTCAACGAACTCTACGATTGGTAGAGTCGTCAATCTGGAACACACACTGAACAATGAGCTAATTTTAGGGACGTTGTCGGACTCTTCTATGCCGACGATGGGTATGGAGCTTGCATCGATATGATGGGTGATGTCTCCGTACGTGAATTTAAAATTTTTTTTTGAGAAACCTCTGCTGTGACATCCAATTTGATCATTGAAATATAAAAAAATCGAAGTTTAATTCCTCTAGGACGCTCTGGCCGACCCATCCACATATCAATCGACCATCTCCACTTCGCAACGAGTCAATGCTGGCAGTGCTCGTTCAGCGATCGTCACAGCTCTACAGAAAATGAAATCCAGAGCGAGAAGTGAATAAAGAGCACTTTTTTTACGGCTTCAGAGTTTAATCTGTTCATCAAATGTTCAAATTGAATCCCTTAAACAATAGTTTTTTAGTTTTTGGTGTTTGTTTACCGGATGATGCGACGAAACGCGATTTCTTAATCGCCACGGCGGAAGCTGGCATGAATAGGTACAGTAAGATTAGTACTATAGTGTACTGTACTGAAAAACCTTTGTGCACAAATGAATGTATACTGTAAGATGGGTACTGTAATGTACTCTAGCTTGTTACCCCAACAATCTGTTGCCCAAATTCAGCTCCGAGTACGTGTACGTCCTTCTCGACGATCGTGGCTTCGGCTTCGGCCAATTGGGCGTCTCCTCCACGGCACCAAAACGTAACTTTTGAGAGCAGTGATGAAGATCTTTCAAATTTCAGTTGAAGACAGCGGACTGACACCGATGTGGATTGATACGGTCAATGGGAATGCTGATGGCATGGATTCTGTGGCACAACAGGCTGCAACGAGAGTGCTCGTGGTTGGTAACTTTCTAAAGTTATATATTCTGTCTCTCAGAAGATTCAAAGCTCAAGTGCATTCCAGAATAGCCAAAAATTCCATTATCGTTCGTATTTCTGGCTAGTAAAGCTCAAATGCATTCCAGAATAGTCAAAAAGCCCATTATTGATCGTACTAATAATTAGTAAAGCTCAAATGCATTCCAGAATAGCTAAAAATTCCATTATCGCTCGTATTTCTGGCTAGTAAAGCTTAAATGCCTTCCAGAATACTCAAAAAGCCATTATCGATCGTACTAGTGATTATGACGCTTTCATGTATTATGCGGTAAGTTTGAAAGCATTGTAAAGCTTAGAAATCATAGTAAAGCTCAATTGCCTTCCAGAATAGCTAAAATTACTACTTTTAGATCGACTTGCGAAACGATGGCACGATCGACAACGAAACTTCTGTCGAATTGGCGCCCACAGTAGTGTGAAACCTCAAAAAATGACCGTCATTATGCTTTCAGGTGTTGGAAGACGTGAAAAGTTATCCATTCTATTGTACAACTGGCGATTGTCTTGAGAATGAGCAAAGATATACAGCGGTTTGCGAATTTTCGAGTTATAGTAACGAATGGCTTTTATAGATTGGCTCATTCGGGCAACAACTCTATGACGCTTTCATGTATTATGCGGTAAGTTTGAAAGCATTGTAAAGCTTAGAAATCATTGTAAAGCTTAGAAATCATTGTAAAGCTAATTGTTCCAGTATTGCTTAAACGCTTCGATCACATTAGATCCGCAAAATGGACTCAACAATAAAACAGTGTTTCGTCAAGTCCGAACAAGTGTTGAATTCCCTGGTGAGCTCCAGATCGCAATTTTTTAAGCTCAAATTTTCTCAGGCTGGTCTGGATCAATTGCAATGACTCCAAATGCTACTCGAGTTCCGTATTTCTATGTAAGTTTATTGTTTTAGCTTGTTAGCTTGATAGCTTCATAGCTTCATAGCTTGATAGCTTGATAGCTTGATAGTTTGATAGCTTCATAGCTTCATAGCTTCATAGCTTCATAGCTTCATAGCTTGATAACTTCATAGCTTCATAGCTTCATAGCTTCATAGCTTCATAGCTTGATAGCTTGATAGCTTCATAGCTTCATAGCTTCATAGCTTGATAGCTTCATAGCTTCATAGCTTCATAGCTTGATAGCTTCATAGCTTCATAGCTTCATAGCTTTCTTTGAAATCGTTTGAAATCGAATTTTCTAGGCTTACGGTGTTTCAAGTGTCGGGAAAGTGCAGCGATTGGTGAATCTGAGTTGGGCCGGTTTTGGGGACTATATTGTATGTGCAAATCTTCAAAACTCTAACTCTAAACCCCTAAAATTAGGAAGCGAAAATCAACTACGAGAACGCGGCTGCGACAATTTGGATAAACCGTGGAGGTGTGCAACCGCTAGCCACACCAATTTGCGGGTAACCCTCTCTTCTTCAGCTCTTCAACTTCAAAAGCCCCAACTTTCCAGTTTCTCCGGCAACAGTTGCCCGATGACCACCTGGCAACAAAGCGGCGTCTACATTGTGGCTGGCGCTGGAATCGCTCTCTTGCTCTTCATTTGCTTTTTTATCTTCATTATTTATGTGATTCGGTAAAATGAAGAGAAACTTTAAGGAATTCAAAAAAATTTAGGGAAAAGCGTAAAGAGAAAAGAAGACAAGATTCCGAGTGGCAAATCCCGTACTATACGCTAGAAAGATCTGCCTCCAGTCGGGTGAGGCTTACTGTTTTTTTTTTCCAAAAAACCAAAGCTGACTCCAGATCGAAGAGAAGAGCCATCACTCATTAGCATCATCGAAATCGTCTCACTCGAAATTCTCGGTGAACAGCAAGGCTGAAACAGCAACTGCCGCCTATTTCGTGCTGTGGGGTGAGAAATTGGCTTCAGATTGATGTACTATACCGTTTACAAGCTCTATTACTGTCAATACTATTTCTATAACTTTTCATAGTATTGTAGTTCGAATCCTGAAATCGTGCTCCAATCATTGGACAATAAAATTTGCTTATTAGGCCATCCCAAGGTTGACGAGAGTTTTCCAATATTTGAGAAGATTAAGCCTAAGTGAAACTAGAGTTGATTTCGGCTGGCACAGAATTAATACTGCTTTGACCATAGCTCTGACCATAGCTCTGACCATAGCTCTGACCATAGCTCTGACCATAGCTCTGACTATAGCTTCGATCATAGCTCTGACCATAGCTTCGACCATAGCTCTGACCATAGCTCCGATCATAGCTTCGACCATAGCTCTGACCATAGCTCTGACCATAGCTCTGACCATAGCTCTGACCATAGCTCTGACCATAGCTCTGACCATAGCTCTGACCATAGCTCTGACCATAGCTTCGATCATAGCTTCGACCATAGCTCTGACCATAGCTCTGACCATAGCTCTGACCATAGCTCTGACCATAGCTCTGACCATAGCTTCGATCATAGCTCATTTTCCAGTTTCCTGGTTTCCTGGTTTCACTTACTGTGAAATATCTTTAGCACAAGTTTCAAATGACTGTTACACAAAAATTACATCTATTTCCTAGTTTCACTTACTGTGAATAGACTGAGTGAACAATTTTGAGGTGAAATTTTCTTTGATTCTTTGATAATCCTTAGAACCCGCTCAATCCTCAATCCTCAAACAGCTCAATCCTCAATCCCAAAACAGCTCAATCCTCAATCCCAATCCTAAAACTGCGTAAAGACATCATTATAAACAGAACCTTTAGCCAGCCATCAAAATCAGAAACCATTCTGTTAGCACAATTTTCATTGATCCCGATTTTCTTTTGATTTTCAGGTGAACCCGTTTACGCGTACAAATACAAATCGCTCACCAAACTTGGACCGAAAGATTTTGATGAGTTCAGACTGGTAGGAATCACATATACCTCAAAATTCACTTTCCTAAATTTGAGATGCGAAAACTAGAGCACGACAATGTGCATCGTTTTATTGGGATTTGTCATGATCACACCCCGATGATGTCCATTTGGAAATTAGCGAGTCGAGGAACCGTTGAGGTAAAATTAACAGCAATTGCATTTGAAATTCGTCTCTAAACCAATCCAGGAAGTAATAGCGAAAGGCTCGATCAATCTGGATGCCTATTTTGCGATCTCTTTACTTCGCGACCTCGCTAATGGTCTCTCATTCATTCACAAGTCGTTTCTCGGTTTTCACGGAAACTTGAGGTTTAAAAAACTTTGCTTAACCATTCATCTGGAAGTCATTTCAGCTCGTCGACTTGTTGGATCGATGATCGTTGGCAGTTGAAAGTTAGCGGCTTTGGGTGCACAGCGCTGAGAGCTGGAGAGAAAGTGCACAAACGGGGTGTGAAATAGATTGAACTATTAATCTAAGAACAATTTTAGAAATGCTATATTATGCTCCAGAATTGCTGCGAGCTCCCACAAAGATTTTCACGAAAGAAGCCGACATTTACGCTTTCGGCATCATATGCTCGGAGATCGTGACTAGGAAATCCGTTTACGATTTGGAGAATCGAAATGAAAAAGTTGAAGGTAAGCATAGCATCGAGAATAAAAGCCAAATAATATTCCAGAGATTCTTCACCAAGTCAAAAAGGGTAATCCAACGATTCCGATGCGGCCTCAGCTCATCATTCCTGAGGAAATCGAGCTGCATCCAGCTGCTGTAAGTTAAATGAATACTTTTCCGTTCTTAGAGCCAATTAAATCAATATTTTTCTGTTATTAGAGCCTATTAAATTAATACTTTTCCGATCTTAGAGCCTATTAAATCAATACTTTTCCGTTCTTAGAGCCTATTAAATTAATACTTTTCTGTTCTTAGAGCCTATTGAATCAATACTTTCCCGTTATTAGACCCTATTAAATCAATACTTTTCCTTTATTAGAGCCTATTAAATGAATACTTTTCTGTTATTAAAGCCAATTAAATCAATACTTTTCCGTTATTAGAGCCTATTTATCATCTCTTCCTCATTTCCGTTTTGTGGGCCCAAATCACCAAAATAGAATTTCAACACGAGAAGACTAATCTACAAGCTACAACTTTTAAAATCCGGATTTGAAAGCACCCTCAGAAAATCGAGTGTCTCTGAAAATCGAGCAACAAAAAGCACAATGGTACTGCAAGACACTTCCTTTCAAGCTATTTGACCGAGGTCGTTATGGTGTGACAGAAGAAGTTGGAGATAACCTTATGTACCATTGGATCTCATCGTTTATTTCAAGTGCTTGTCGGCCTCAAATTGTTTAAGCCACCATTAAATGAGGGCTTTGGAAATTGGGTAAATTGAGTCCTCATAACGGAGTGAGGAAGACTCGAAGAATGAGATGAGAAATGAAGGAGAAGAAAAGAAAACGGGAAAGTATCGTGAAATCAAATAATCGACGTTTTCTAGAATCTTGCACTCATATATTTCAGAAATGGTACAGTATACTGAAATCTTTTGAAAAATCATAAGTCCAAACGATTTTTGGCTAAAGATCTACTGTAAAAACTCTAATCGTCACTCGCATAATGATGAGCATAGTCTAACTTTGAGCATCCCATTCTCCGCACTGCTTTAAGCTACAGTATAGGCTTTAATGTTAAACGATAGCCCTTGTAATCTAGTTTTTTTCGATACCAAAAGTCTAGTTGAAAAAAATCTAAGAGCTGAGATTTTCTAAAAAGAAATTAGGCTATGCGAATGGATGTGAAGGCGCTTGGATAGGCGCTTGGACGTTCTATAAAAGTATTTACAGCAGAATTGATTGTAAACATTGAAAAGATCACATCGCACTCGAGATCTCAAAAAATTAATTCTTAAATTATCAATTTCAGAAATACTTCCTTTTTTCAGACTCACATGATTCGAGATTGTTGGTCAGAAGAAGCTGAATCTCGACCAACTATCGGCACCGTTAGAACAATCATTAAATCAATGGTAAAACAAAAAAAAAACAAACAAACCCTCAAATGAAACACTAGAAAAACTTTAGAATCAACAAGATGGAAGTCAACAAAACTTGATGGATCACGTTTTTAATCTCATGGAGAAATATGCAGAGACACTGGAGAAAGAGGTAGAGAAATCATGGACAAGATAATTCGGCCCCAATACGGTTCCAATACGGTTCCTATTTTGATCTAATATGTTTCCAATACGGTTCCAATACGGTTCCAATACGGTTCCAATACGGTTCCAATATGGTTCCAATATGGTTCGGATACGGTTCCAATACGGTTCCAATACGGTTCCTATCTTGATCTAATTTTAGAAACGTTATCGATTTATCGTTAATTTCAGGTCCAAGATCGCATGGTTGAGCTCGTGGAAGAGAAAAAGAAAAGCGATATCTTATTGTATCGAATGTTGCCAAAGTGAATTTTGACGGTATTCAACGATTTAACTTTTAATTTCTAGACAAGTGGCTGATCGACTGAAATTAGGTCAAATGGTTGAGCCGGAATCGTTTGAAAGTGTCACAATTTTCTTCTCCGATGTCGTTCAATTCACGAATTTGGCTGCAAAATGCTCTCCGTTACAAGTAAATTAGCGTACTTTAAAAGCGTACTTTAAAATGATTGTACGATTATAAGTAGACAATTTCGATATTTTACTTTTCGACAGTTTACTTACCGTAAATACTGTAATAGTACCGCACCCCCATAATGACGGTGCGGAGTGTTGCGTAGTCTAGCTTTGAACGCGTTTTTCTCGACACTGGTTTATGCTACAATATCCGCTTCGGTATCAAAAAATAGCTGAAATTCAGGGCTATTTTTTCATACCAAAGACACATTTTTTGAAAGTACGGGCGCTTTAAAAAAAAATGAAAAAATCCTAAAAAACTTTTGCGACTACGCGACTGTACGAGAGGGGGATGGGGTACTATTACAGTATTTACGGTACGGTTTTTCAGATCGTCAACCTCCTCAACGATCTCTACACGACATTTGATCAGATTATTGAGCAACATTCTGTGTATAAGGTAAATTTCAATTTTCCTTTCTCTTAAGCTTTATTCTTCAAATTTTCCCTTTAGGTAGAAACAATCGGTGATGGTTATCTTTGCGTTTCTGGTCTTCCGCATCGAAATGGAATCCAACACGTGAAAGATATCGCTGAAATGTCTCTAGACTTTTTGAGAGCAGTACAAGTATTGAAAACTCAAGTTAATTATTAGAATTCATTGATTTTTTTTTTCTAGGTTCATCGAGTGCCTCATCTTCCATCTGAAAGGATCAATCTTCGAATTGGAATGCATTCTGGCTCTTGTGTGGCTGGAGTGGTCGGTCTAGCCATGCCAAGGTAGATTGGTTTTTTGACTAAAACTTAAAAGTTGAATCCCAAAAAAAGTTACCGTAATCTCAAAGATAATAATTGCAAAAAAATGCTTTTAAAAAAGAGTTACCGGGCGTGGGACAAATGCGACCTTTTTTTGCGCACCTAGACATTTGCGCACCTTTTTTTGCTGGAAAAGGCCTTAGGAAAGGTCGTAGAGCTTCGAAAATATTTCCATATAAGGGAATCGTATGCGTAGATTCCGAATTTCGACAAATCAGCTCTCGCTGACACGTCAAATTTGCGGAAAAGCGTTAAGTTGCGTAGTTTTTGCCTTTTAGCCCAAATTTGACGTGTCAGCGAGGTCTGATTTGTCGAAATTCGGAATCTACGCATACGATTCCCTTATATGGAAATATTTTCGAAGCTCTACGACCTTTCCTAAGGCCTTTTCCAGCAAAAAAAGGTGCGCAAATGTCCAGGTGCGCAAAAAAAAGGTCGCATTTGTCCCACCCCCGAGTTACCATAATTTTCTCAATGCTGTTGTTTCCAGATATTGCTTGTTTGGTGACACGGTGAATACAGCGTCCAGGATGGAAAGCAATGGGAAACGTGAGTTCATTTTCTGAAAAAAAAAAAACTTCAGACAAATTTCAGCTGGTCGAATTCATATGTCTGGTGAATCTGTTTCTTTGTTAACGGCAATCGGTGGGTATGAGATAGAACCGCGAGGAGAAGTCATCATAAAGGTGAGTTCAGCTGCAAAAGGTAGCTATGGTAGCCAAATTCAAAATTTTACTCATCACCTTTTAGGGCAAAGGAGTGATGGAGACATTTTGGCTAAACGGAAAAACGAGCTGCTCCCCGTCGCCGATTCAATCGAATATCGATGACGCACTGCCTGCTTCGAGATTTCGAGCAAGATCCCCTCTAATCACTCCACCGATGCAAGATGAGACTCGTCTACAAACGCCTGATCTTCACGAGATTCCGCCATCATATGAAGACGCGAAATGACGAAATTGTACAAACTATAAATATCCCCCATTTTCTCGTGATTTCATTGCCTTTTCCCATGTCTCGGTCGAGGAGTTTGTTGTCTGAAAAATTTTTTCTTGTCTTTTTGATGGTGTACATAAATTCGTTTTCGGTTTTAGAACCTCGAAATCTTGCCCGCTTTACGATAGCCTAGGCCGAAAGACAATCTTCCTTCCTGTCTAATTTCTTTTATTTCAAAAGTGACACAAAAATATTGAAATATCAAGAGAACTCACAAAAACCCATTCAAATAAAGAAATGTTACAAAATTTCAGAAACCCAGAACCAAAAGTGTAAATCATTGAACTAGAAAATATACAAACGCCGAACAGAAATAAAATTTTTGCACAAAATAAGATGTTTGAGTGGAATCAGCAAAAATGGCATATCACAGTGATGGAAAGGGATAATAACAAAAGTGTAAACGGGGGCAAAAGTTGTCTTTCCTCATCACTCCTTCGCTTTGTTCGACGAGAAAAGGCGTTTCAACAATGATTTGTCCTTTTTCACTTGCATTAATTTGTTCAGCGGATGAGCAGCCAAGTCCGGGGTTTCTTGTGATTCGTGTTGTTGCTCATCTCCCCTCCAGACATCATCCCCTTCATGATTCATACGTTCTAAAAAGAAATTTGAAATCGCTAGTTAGCAATCAACCCACTTCCTAGAGCAAAGTTATCAGTAGATGTTCCGGGAATCACTAAAAGAAAACATTTAAGCTAAATAAAACAAGACCGTCACTTTCTTTTGGTCGCTTAAAGAACATTGTCTTCAAGGATCGTCGATTGGAGCAAACACGCTGATTGGGCATTTGATGAATCTCTAAAAATAAAGAGGAAGATTGAAATTACAGAGTTAAAGTAGCTTATCATCACTAAAAATGGCGTTCAATTAATCAACTTTTGGAAATTCCCGTAAGAACAGCGCAAAAGCCACATACCCGTTCTTCGCCCACGAGTCCCACGCACAAATGCTCCGTTAGGAATGTAACGCGTTGTAGATGGATGAGGTTGCGTGGCTTCTTGTTCTTGAGGCACTTGTTGATCAAATGTGGTTTGTTTTTGTCGCGGAGGTGGCAATTTGTGAGGCGACTCCTTGATTAGTGGCTAAAGTTGAACAAGTCAAATCTTCCAACAATTATTTGTTTGATAGCTAAAACTTTTAACACACCATATTCTCATAAGGTCCGCCGGTGCAAGTTTGTTCGAGCGACACCGAACTCCTCTCAGAATCACTAAAGAACTGTCTAAAATAGGAAGCAATGGCAATAGATAACCGATTCCTCCGTGCTTCCAAGTTTCGTCGACTTTTTCGACCACCCACTTCTCGAGCGCCTACCTAAAAGACAAAATTTCAAATACTCTAGAAATAGCCGAACCCATTGTTCTCCTTGTTGGTCTCGTAGCTCGACGTCATCGTCATAAAGACCATTCGCTTCACATGGGCTCATCGGTGGTGGTTGATTGACGATCCCTGTTGCTGAGACGAAAAGTTGCTGTTGCAGTGCGGCCGCCAGTTGTGTTGTCAGCAACAGTTGTGCCTGTTGCTGATTCGATTCCATGATCTTTCGCGCGTGATGGGAAATTGCAGCCTAAACTACGAATTTAGTCTTTTAAATGATTGCTTATTAAATTTAACAGTTAGTACAGTTACGTACATTTGAAGCACTATAACCGTTCCTTTAACAGCTGGTAACGTCAAAGAATCTACCAACTTCCTTCACAAGTAGATTAGGCACGGCTTCTCCAAGCGATTTATCACATCCAGCTTGTGGGCAAACGCGCTGCCTCTTTCGCCATTCCTCGCTGCACGCCAGACAAAACGTGTGACCACATGGGAAGACCACTGGCTAAATATAAAAACGTTATGATCGAGGAAATATAGAAGTTGAGCTAAACCCTAGTCAACAACATGGCAATAAATCTAATTTTGATCGAATTTACCTAAGAATAAACACTTCAAAGCCCTAAGGGTACAGAACGAACTAAATAGATAAGTTGAGCTTAACCCTAGTCAAAAACCTGGCGATAAACTATTTTTTTGATTGAATTTCCCTAACAAACAATACTTTATAGTCTCAAGAGTACAAAGCAAAATCTCTATTAATAGTCTTTAAAGTTCCAAAAACCAAAAGCTTTCTTACTTCCAAAAAGATCTCCTGGCAAAGACGACAAGTGAGGATGTTCGTTGATGGCATTGCTGCTGCTTGTTGTTGAAGAAACTGTGACGGTAGTAGAATACCTGACGAGAATATTTGTTGATTCACCGAAGCGCCACTCTAAAGTAAAATGTAGTGTAAAACAATGAAAAGATGAAAATCTAATCTTTAGCTTTGGTTTTAGAACTTCAGTAGCCAAATTTAGGCAAGTTTGTATCATTTTAGTGGAGTGCAAGTTAAATTTCGAGAAAATCGGGCAAATTCGACACATTTTCAAGAAACCCTTAGCTTTTCAAGCTCAGATTTTACAAAGTCACATCAAAAACCTACTTGGGATGGAGTAGAGCCCTCGTAGAATGCCGAATCTGACATCCGATCCATCACAAATTGATCTGAAAGTTGAAAAAAGTTATAGAATCCTGAGTTTCAGGCAGAGACAACAAACGGGCATGTGGAAAATGAAAAAGAATGAGAAAAGTTGCGATTTCGAAAGGTTTTATACGCAGAGAAGGAGCAAGTTTTAGAAGGAACAGTTGGGGATTTAGTGCATTTTAGAATTTATTGCCTTAACAGGCTTTGCTGTTCAGGCTTTGTTGTTCATCGAGTTGTTGTTATCCATTTTTAATCGACTTTGCTTATTTTAGTTGATATTTATATGAGAATTAGTGGGCAGGTACCTTTTAGTGCAAAATCGAGACTATAATGGGTTTATAGACCTTAAAAATCCGACAATTTTAGCCACTGTAGCAATTTTTTTACCGTTTTGCCTATTTTTAAGCTGCACTTTAAGAAGTTATGGTTTTTATTTTGGAAACCATACAACAGAGAACTAATGACGATGATGAAAGACTCGTATTATTAGTGGGATTTGAAGAAATGTGTCGCTTTTACTGAGGTTTCGCTGTGAGATTCCCGTTTCGCTTTGTTCAATAACTGATGGCACCGCGTTCGAGCCGAAATTTACATAATTGAATTGTTTTCACGGCAAACTATCGTAATACGGTAACATATCTTTCTTGAGCCTCTCACCTGAATCATCGATCCTTCTTGCAGATCCTGTGGCCGATTCATTGGCCCGAACATCATCACATTCCATCGCGGAGCTCCCGATTGGAAACGAGAGCTGCGATACGATTTTCGATCGAATCTTCGCGGCGGTGGTGGTGTGGGCAAGTTTTCATCGATTTGATTATTCATCCTGGATGGCATTGGTCTCATTGGTGAATCGTTTGGTCTCATTTTTGGCAAGGTAACATATCTTTCTCGAGCCTCTCACCTGAATCATCGATCCTTGACTTTAGACCCCCTTGTGTGAGTTCTATGGATAGATCTAGACCTAAAATCTACTAATATTTTATCGGCAGTAAAATTTCAAACTCTATTTTTGAAAAAATAGAAAAAAATATATCGGGCCCTCACATGGATTTTTTTGGACTTTCAAAGGGGGTCGTGGGTAAGAAAATAATTTCACTTTTAAAGGTACGTTCTGGACAAAGGGCCATCGTTTAAAATAGTTTTTAACGAATTCTAAACTTTTGATTCATGTGTTCCCCCTTACCTACTTTTTGGATTAGTTGAAAAATAAGATGTTTGAGGGGTTGAAAAATAAAATGGCATGTCATTCTGAGACAACATTTACGGTATTCGATTTTCTCGGGATTCGTCGTTCCAATTCAATTCTTTTTGGTGTCATTTGAAAGCCTGAACTGTTTTCGATTAAAATAAGTAATGTGAATGTTATTTCTAAAGAAAGTTTTGAAACTTTCAAGCTTGATTGTCTATTCAAAAGGCACCTAAACCTGAGCTGAAACTACAAAATAGCCATTCAGTCGGAAATGGTTGATGTACATCTTCCTGTATTCCACTTCATTGCAAGGATTCGTGATCATCGCGATTGCCGTTTGGGTGAACGGTTTTGAGGAAATTCGTGCAAAGCAAATGGAGGTGAGTGAAAGCTTTAGCATTTGATCGTCCATTCAAAAGTCACCTAAACCATCAACAAATTTAGAATTACCCCGAATTCATCGAATACTTTGGGCACTCGAAATATTACGTTTGACTCGAAAGTTTCGAGCTTTTTGTGTTAAATTATTGCCGGCTATGGGACAATTGTCTTAATTTATATGCCTAGTGGGTAAATATTCAATTTTGATCTTTATCAAAATCTTTGGTGATATCCAGGAGTCCCATTTTCAGTGACAACTCTCCCCACTTTTGCCTATTTGAACAAAATCGGCACGCACTTGAGCTGCGCCACTTTGACAATGCAAAGACAATTTCTGGTGAACCTGTGCATTCAGGTGGCTTTCATGAGTTCCAGATTGCTTCGATTATTAGAAATAACAATGGCTTTCCTCATGATCTCAATTCTTTTTGGACTTTACATCGTTTTACTGAATTTCCGAGAGAAGAGAAGGTATTTTGAGGTAAGATGGAAGATATTTTGAGCTTTCAAGAATTTAAAATTGTCTAGGCTTCAATTTCTACGTTCCAGCTTTGGTGCCAATGCATGGAAACAGTGATTCGCTGCTAATTCTGACCCTATACCTCCCGTATCGAAAATTCGTGAGTCAGCTATTGCACTTTCCAAGTTATGGCAACTTTCAACTTCTTCAATTCTATAAAATTAGACTGTTTGCCAAATCGACTATTGATCAAATCGAAAGTCATCAGTAGATTTTCCGGGAACCACAAGGTCGTTTATTCCTTGAGTCCTTTCCATAGCATGTTCCCCCGGCATTCTATCGACGTATTTCTTCATTCTATTGGGTTGATGCATAATTATCCGGACTTCTTTTATAAATGATTTTATTTAACAAAAAATAACATAAATAGTTAGAAAAATATGTTTAATTGATTATTCTGGAGCATATTCACCGCCTACATCAATAACTGATTGCCATTTGCTTGGAAGACGATCGATTCCACGAGCGAAGAATAAACGATCTTTGGAGGCAATCCACGCTTTAACATCGTCTATCAAGTCATCCAAATCGTTGTAGATCTTATTTGTTTGCCAATTTTTGAGCGATCGATTGACGTGGTAGTCCGTTGGGGCTTCTCCAGTTCTTTGAGATCGCGAAACGACTCTGCGGCAGACCATCCCTTTTCGAAGTGGTAGAGCATGATATGGCGAAGATGGATATGATTGTCGACACGCATTTTGTTCACTAAAGAATAACGAATATTTAAAAAAAAGAAATAGACAAAAAGCTTTCAAAACAAAAAAGATACAAGCACGCAAAAAGAAGTCCGGATAATTATGCATCAACCCAATATTTGACTCACTAAACATTATTATTACTTATGTAGATAAACAAGTAACATAATCTTGCGGAATGCAAGAAAATGCAGTCGGTCGTTTATTCCTTGACCTCCCCTTTGGCTCCACTTTGACTTCGGTGCTGAGACCGGTTGTCGGTTATAGGAATGGCAGGAAAAGTTCACTTACATCTTTGAAATATACGTAAACAAATACACATATCATTTTAGAAATCACACCAAAAGCAATCCTACCTTTCCACAGAAAGTGGAAACTTCTATTAAACAAATTTTCATTTTTCGGATTTGTCAACTCTCAGCTAACAAAATCTAAAGCTTTCAAAGACTTCGAAGGATTTGAAATAATAGTTTTAGTACTATTTTAATTCCTTAAGCAGTTAATCAATAATCATAACCAGTTCTTTTTTTCGATTCCACCTCATATCCACCGATTGTTGTTAGCAAAGAAATCACTTCAGCAGACATATGAATTAGATCAGCTGAAATGTTTCTTTCATTGCTTTTAACTATTGGATTGGCTAGAATGAAATGGCGCGCCATGGCGTCAAACTTTAAAGATACTTTTTGCAAGCAGAAACCCTTTAAATACACGTTTTTTTTCATCAAAAAAAACCTCCACTATTTCTCTACAAAATGACTTTTCTTTCGTGGAGTTTATGGACTCGCAAAAAAAGCTAATCAAAATGGCAAAAAGTCCGACTCATCGTTTGAACAGTTTCTTCTACATAAGCCTCCTTTGGTGTCTACATAAAAAAGATAGAGCACACACAATTACATAAGTTCCCAACATTTCACGAAGATCCCTCCAACCGTTTTCAATAGATTTCTCTAGATCACAGTTTATAGATTTTATGAAAAAAAAGTATTCTCCCGCAAGCTCATGACTCATGGTCCGGAATAAATAGTAATCAGAAGGGGCAAGGTCTGGACTGTATGGGGGATGTGCCAAAGGTTCCCAACCAAGGCTGTTTATTTTAGAGCGAGTCAGTTTTATTTTATTTCAGTTTATCTTAGAGCGAGATAAAAGGTTTTAAACACAGCTTACTTGGGTTGGTGAATTGAAAACTGCCGGACTTTGAACTAAAATTTATTCAAATAAAACCATAAACTCATTTCAAATAATTTCTATTATTATTAACGACTTCTGCCCATTTTACAGGCAATTTGCGGATTCCTCTTTCGTAGTAGGATTTTGGTTTGTGTGTGAGACAAGTGTGGGACTCAGAAATGGAGGACTGGAGATGTCTCAGTTTGAGTACTTTCTTCAAAAGAAACCCATTTTGGTGTCAATAGAAAAGTTGTAGAGAATCAAAAATTAGGCTTATAGCGAAATTTCCAAAAAGATATACTTAGTAGTTTCGCTTAAAATGCAAGTTTTGTGAAAATTCGTAAATTTGGCATTCCTGAAAACCAGCTTTTGAATCGTTCTGAAAATTTGGATCTAAGCTTGATTTTTGATTCTCTACAACTTTTCCATTGACACCAAAATGGGTTCCTTTTGAAGAAAGTGCTCAAACTGTGACGTTGACAATAGCAGTTTTCAATTCACCAACCCAAGAGTTTCAACAGGTAAACAAAATTTTGTGAATGACACAATTCTAAAATGCACTAAACTGAAATGTCGATTTCTAAAGCTTGCTCCTTCTCTGCCTATAAAAGCTTTGGAAATTGCAACTTTTCTCATTCTTTTTCATTTTCCACATGCCCGTTTGTTCTGCCTGAAACTCGGGATTCTATAACTTTTTTTCAACTTTCAGATTAATTTGTGATGGATCCGATGTCAGATTCGGCATTCTACGAGGGCCTCTACTCCATCCCAAGTAGGTTTTTGATGTGACTTTGTAAAATTTGAGCTTGAAAAGCTAAGGGTTTCTTGAAAATGTGTCGAATTTGCCCGATTTTGTCGAACTTTAACTTGCACTCCACTAAAATCATACAAATTTACCTAAATTTGGCTACTGAAGTTCTAAAACCAAAGCTAAAGATTAGATTTTCATCTTTTCATTGTTTTACACTAGATTTTACTTTAGAGTGGTGCTTCGGTGAATCAACAAATATTCTCGTCAGGTGTCCTACCACCGCCACAGTTTCTTCAACAACAAGCAGCAGCAATGCCATCAACGAACATCCTCACGTGTCGTCTGTGCCAGGAGATCTTTTTGGAAGTAAGAAAGCTTTTGGTTTTTGGAACTTTAAAGACTATTAATAGAGATTTTAGTTTGCATTGTATTCTTGAGGCTATAAAGTATTTTTTGTTAGGGGACTTCAATCAAAAAAATAGTTTATCGCCAGGTTTTTGACTAGGGTTGAGCTCAACTTATCTATTTAGTTCGTTCTGTACCCTTAGGGCTTTGAAGTGTTTATTCTTAGGTAAATTCGATCAAAATTAGATTTATTGCCATGTTGTTGACTAGGGTTTAGCTCAACTTCTATATTTCCTCGATCATAACGTTTTTGTATTTAGCCAGTGGTCTTCCCATGTGGTCACACGTTTTGTCTGGCGTGCAGCGAGAAATGGCGAAAGCGGCAGCGCGTTTGCCCACAAGCTGGATGTGATAAATCTCTTGGAGAAGCCGTGCCTAATCTACTTGTGAAAGAAGTGGGTTGGTTCTTTGACGTTAACAGTTGTGAAAGGAACGCTTATACTATACTACTTCAATTTTTAAAGTTTAAATTTAAAAGACTAAATTCGTAGTTTAGGCTGCAATTTCCCATCACGCGCGAAAGATCGTGGAATCGAATCAGCAACAAGCACAACTGCTGCTGACAACACAACTGGCGACCGCACTGCAACAGCAACTCTTCGTCTCAGCAACAGGGATCGTCAATCAACCACCACCGATGAGCCCATGTGAAGCGAATGGTCTTTATGACGATGACGTCGAGCTACGAGACCAACAATGGGTTCGACTATTATTAGAGTATTGCGAATTTTTTCTTTTAGATAGGCGCTCGAGAAGTGGGTGGTCGAAAAAGTCGACGAAACTTTCAAGCACGAAGGAATCGGTTATCTATTGCCATTGCTTCCTGTTTTAGACATTTCTTTAGTGATTCTGAGAGGGGCTTGGTGTCGCTTGAACTAACTTGCACCGGTGGACATCATAAGAATATGGTGTGTTAAAAGTTTTTAGCTATCAGACAAATAGTTTTTGGAAGATTTACCTTCTTCATGTTTAGCCACCAATCGTTGAATCGCCTACTGATGAATCGCCTACTCACGAATCGCCACCTCTGCGACAAAAAGAAACCACACTTGATCAACAAGTGCGTCAAGAACAAAAAGCCACGCAACCTCACCCACCTCCAACGCGTTACAATCCTAACGGAGCATTTGTGCGTGGGACTCGTGGGCGAAGAACGGGTATGTGGCTTTTGCGCTGTTCTTACGGGAATTTTCAAAAGTTGATTAATTGAACGCCATTTTTAGTGATGATAAGCTACTTTAACTCTGTAATTTCAACCTTCCTCATTATTTTTAGAGATTCATCAAATGCCGAATCAGCGTGTTTGCTCCAATCGACGATCCTTGACGGCAATGTTCTTTAAGCGACCAAAAGAAAGTAAAAGTCTTGTTTTATTTTGCTTAAATGTTTTCTTTTAGTGGTTCCCGAAAAATCTACTGATGACTTTGCTCTAGGAAGTGGGTTGATTGCTAACTACCGCTTTTAAGTTTATTTTTAGAACGTAGGAATCAACATGAATGGGGTGATGTCTGGATGGGAGATAAGCAACAACACGAATCACAAGAATCCCCGGACTTGGCTTCTCATCCGATGTACAAATTAATGCAAGCGAAAAAGGACAAGTCGTTTTGGTCGAAAACAAAGCTCATCTTCTCGTCGAACAAGGCGAAGAAGTGATGAGGAAAAGTCAACTTTTGCCCCCATTTACGCGTTTGTGTTTCATTGGCTATTTACACATTTTATCCCTTTCCTTTCCTGTGATATGCCATTTTTTGTTGATTCCACTCAAAATCTTATTTGGTGCAAAAATTTTATTTCTGTTCGGCTTTTGTATATTTTCTAGCTCAATGATTCTTGGTTCTGGGTTTCTGAAATTTTATAACATTGCTTTATTTGAATGACCTACATGTTCCCTTGATTTTTCAATATTGTTGTTTCACTTTGGAAATAAAATAAGTTGGGGAAAAGAAAAAATATCCAATTTTTTTTACCGAATTTTGGTGATATTTAGGAGTCCCATTTTCAGAGGGTTGTCCCATAGCCGGCAACAATTTAACACAAAAAGCTCGAAACTTTCGAGTCAAACGTAATATTTCGAGTGCCCGAAAGTATTCGATGAATTTATTCGTAATTCTAAATTTGTTGATGGTTTAGGTGACTTTTGAATGGACGATCAAATGCTAAAGCTTTCACTCACCTCCATTTGCTTTGCACGAATTTCCTCAAAACCGTTCACCCAAACGGCAATCGCGATGATCACGAATCCTTGCAATGAAGTGGAATACAGGAAGATGTACATCAACCATTTCCGACTGAATGGCTATTTTGTAGTTTCAGCTCAGGTTTAGGTGTCTTTTGAATAGACAATCAAGCTTGAAAGTTTCAAAACTTTCTTTAGAAATAACATTCACATTACTTATTTGAATCGAAAACAGTTCAGGCTTTCAAATGACACCAAAAAGAATTGAATTGGAACGACGAATCCCGAGAAAATCGAATACCATAAATGCTGTCTTAGAATGGCATGTCATTTTATATTTCAACCTATCAAACATCTTATTTTTCAACTAACCCAAAAAGTAGGTAAGGGGAAACACATGAATCAAAAGTTTAGAATTCGTTAAAAACTATTTTAAACAATGGCCCTTTGTCCAGAACGTACGTTTAAAAATGAAATTATTTTCTTACCCACGACCCCCTTTGAATGTCCAAAAAAATCCATGTGAGGGCCCGATATATTTTTTTCTATTTTTTCAAAAATAGAGTTTGAAATTTTACTGCCGATAAAATATTAGTAGATTTTAGGTCTAGATCTATCCATAGAACTCACACAAGGGGGTCTAAAATCAAGATTTTGAGGGATCAGGGGGTGTCATTCTAATAGGCGGTAATACCAGCGTTGACGGTATAAATAGAAGTGTTGTCGCTATGAAAAGATAGAGCTAAATCTCGATAGCAAAAAGATTAGTACAATTTTAGCCTCAATAACAAACATTACGGCTTTTCACACTTCACTAAGTAGCTGAATTCCATGCGTGCCACAAGATCGAGAAATTTTTCCAGGAGAAATCATAAAAACCAAATAAACCAAGATTTCTCAATTTTTTTTTACTTAGTTTGCTGTCGATTAATGAAGAAATTCCCATACAGCCGCATCGTTTTCGGTGTTCCTAATAGAATTATCAGTATGGTGAGGAGATTCAATGCGAAAACGACAGCTAAACGATTTTTGGGCATTTTAAAACTTGTTTCTTTAACAGAAAAAAAATTCTTAGACAGAAAGCGAAGAATTCGGAATAATCTGAAATGTGAAAAGTCATCAAATAACCAAGAGTCTTTCTTGTGGCTAAAGATTTGTCAGTTTGGTCAACAAAATTGTTGCTTTTGAAGAGCTGAAGCTATTAATTAGTGAGAGGGAAAACACTGAGAAGGGTTTGTTTTAATAAATTTAGATCTTCGATTTTAGAACTTTGAATTTTTATCGAAAAACTCAATACAATTTCAAGTTTATTTCAAAAATATTCAAATATCAAGAGAGCTCACAAAAGCCCATTCAAATAAAGAAATGTTACAAAATTTCAGAAACTCAGAACCAAAAAGTGTAAATCGTTTAGCTAGAAAATAGACAAATGCCGAACAAAAATAATTGCATTTTGGCGCAAAATAAGATATTTGAGTGAAATCAGCAAAAATGGCATATCACAGTGGTGAAAAGGAATAAAAACAAACGTGTAAACGGGGGTAAAAGTTGACTTTTCCTCATC
Source organism: Mesorhabditis belari (assembly GCA_958450365.1). Taxonomy (NCBI): domain Eukaryota; kingdom Metazoa; phylum Nematoda; class Chromadorea; order Rhabditida; family Rhabditidae; genus Mesorhabditis; species Mesorhabditis belari. The sequence goes on from CAUEEP010000873.1 coordinate 351,278, forward strand.
ACTTCTTCGCCTTGTTCGACGAGAAGATGAGCTTTGTTTTGTAAATAGCCAATGAAACACAAACGCGTAAATGGGGGCAAAAGTTGACTTTTCCTCATCACTTCTTCGCCTTGTTCGACGAGAAGATGAGCTTTGTTTTCGACCAAAACGACTTGTCCTTTTTCGCTTGCATTAATTTGTACATCGGATGAGAAGCCAAGTCCGGGGATTCTTCTGATTCATGTTGTTGCTCATCTCCCATCCAGACATCATCCCATTCATGATTCATACCTTCTAAAAAGAAACTTGAAATCCGTTAGCAATCAACCCACTTCCTAGAGCAAAGTCATCAGTAGATTTTCCGGAAATCACTAAAAGAAATATATTAAGCTAAATAAAACAAGACCATTACTTTCTTTTGGTCGCCTGCAAAATATTTCCTTCAAGGATCGTCGATTGGAGCAAACAGGCAAGCTGGGCATTTGATGAATCTCTAAACAGCACATAAAGAACATCACAAAACTCACATACCCGTTCTTCGTCCACGAGTCCCACGCACAAATGCTCCGTTAAAAATGTAACGCATTTTGGATGGATGAGGCTGTGTGGCTTCTTGTCGTTGATGCAATGGCTGATCAAATGTGACCTTTTTTCGACGCAGTGGTGGCGATTCGTGAGCAGGCGACTCCTCGTTTCGAGGCTAAACTTGAACAAGTTAAATCTTCCAACAATCATCTGTCTCATAGCTAAAACTTCAAAATTAAACAAATTAAATCTAGTACAGTTACGTACATTTGAAGCTCTATAACCGTTCCTTTAACAGCTGGTAACGTCAAAGAATCTACCAACTTCTTTCACAAGTAGATTAGGCACGGCTTCGCCAAGCGATTTATCACATCCAGCTTGTGGGCAAACGCGTTGCCTCTTTCGCCATTCCTCGCTGCACGCCAGACAAAACGTGTGACCACATGGGAAGACCACTGGCTAAATAAAAAAACGTTATGATCGAGGAAATATAGAAGTTGAGCTAAACTCTAGCCAACAACATGGAAATAAATCTAATTTTGATCGAATTTACCTAAGAATAAACACTTCAAAGCCCTAAGGGTACAGAACGAACTAAATAGATAAGTTGAGCTCAACCCTAGTCAAAAACCTGGCGATAAGCTATTTTTTTGACTGAATTTGCCTAACAAAAAATACTTTATAGCCTCAAGAATACAAAGCAAAATCTCTATTAATACAGTCTTTAAAGTTCAAAAACCAAAAGCTTTCTTACTTCCAAAAAGATCTCTTGGCAAAGACGACAAGTGAGGATGTTCGTTGATGGCATTGCTGCTGCTTGTTGTTGAAGAAACTGTGACGGTGGTAGAATACCTGACGAGAATATTTGTTGATTCACCGAAGCACCACTCTAAAGTAAAATGTAGTGTAAAACGATGAAAAGATGAAAATCTAAACTCTTGCTTTGGTTTTAGAAGATACAGAGGGTCTGAGTAGCTATAGATGGAAATTTTTCGAAACATTTATAGAATCGTGAATCGGAAAAGAAAACAGGAAAATGTGAAAAATGAGAAATTGAAATTTCTGAAGGTTTTATAGGCAGAAAAGGAGCAAGTTTTAGAAATCGACATTTGGGAATTTAGTGTATTTAGAATTTATTGCCTTAACAGGTTTTGCTGTTGTTCATCGGGTTGTTTTTATCCATTTTTAATCGAGTTTGCTTGTTTAGGTTATATTTTTTTCACGAAGTTTTTTTAGATTATATTTATATAAGAATTAGTGCTTAGATATATTTTGGTGCAAAATTGGGGGGGGGATGGGACAAATGCCACCTTTTTTTTGCTGGAAAAGGCCTTAGGAAAGGTTGTAGAGCTTCGAAAATGTTCCCATACTGGGGAATCGTATGCGTAGATTCCGAATTTCGACAAATCACACCTTGCTGACACGTCAAATTTGGGCTAAAAGGCAAAAACTGCGGAAAAGCGTTAAGTTGCGTAGTTTTTGCCTTTTAGCTCAAATTTAACGTGTCAGCGAGGTCTGATTTGCTTTGATTTGTCGAAATTCGGAATCTACGCATACGATTCCCCAGTATGGAAACATTTTCGAAGCTCTACGACCCTTCCTAAGGCCTTTTCCAGCAAAAAAAAGGTCGCATTTGTCCCACCCCCCCAAAATTGAGACTATAATGGGTTTTTAGAACTGAAAAACTGAAATTTTTTGGTTAATCTAACGATTTTTAAGTGCTTTTTAGACATTTTAAAGCTGTGCTTTTAAAAATGAAACTTTTATTTGAAGAACTGTACACCAGAGAACTAATGACGATGATGAAATACTCGTATTATTGGTGGGGATTTGAAGAAATGTGTCGCTTTTACTGAGGTTTCGCTGTGAGATTCCCGTTTCGCTTTGTTCAATAACTGATGGCACCGCGTTCGAGCTGAAATTTACATAATTGAATTGTTTTCACGGCAAACTATCGTAATACGGTAACATATCTTTCTTGAGCCTCTCACCTGAATCATCGATCCTTCTTGCAGATCCTGTGACCCATCCATTGGCCCGAACATCATCACATTCCATCGCGGAGCTCCCGATTGGAAACGAGAGCTGCGATACGATTTCCGATCGAATCTTCGCGGCGGTGGTGGTGTGGGCAAGTTTTCATCGATTTGATTATTCATCCTGGATGGCATTGGTCTCATTGGTGAATCGTTTGAATCGTTTGGTCTCATTTCTGGCATTTGCTGCTGCTCAAACCGATTTCCAGGCATCATTGGCGGCATTAACGACCGCTGATCGGTATTCATCGAATTTTCGCTCATTCTGGATGGCATTAATCCCATTGGGGCATTATTTGGCCTCATTTCTGGCATATTTGGGTCAGGTGATTGCTCAAACCGATTTCCAGGCATCATTGGCGGCATTAGCGGCCGCTGATCGGTATTCATCGAATTTTCGCTCATTCTGGATGGCATTAATCCCATTGGGGCATTATTTGGCCTCATTTCTGGCATATTTGGGCCAGGTGACTGTCCAAACCGACTTCCCGGCATCATTGGCGGCATTAGTGGCCGCTGCTCGGAATTGACGAAATTTTCAGGCATGGGTGGCATTGGTGGTTCCGGTCGATCTTGCGGCCCCCTCATCGACAATTTCATTCCGATGATCTCTTTGGGTGTCGGTATTCTCGGACTATCATTCCTCTCTCCGAACACTCCCCGATCCATCATCTCCTTCAACAACTTCATCTTCCACACCCATGGCTTCATTCCCATTTCTTTCACTTCTCCATCATTCATCTCAAAGTCATTTCTCTTCCCGAACATCTTCATGAATCGTGGCTGTTTTGGGTCATCATTTTGATTAAATCTTATCATCATTGGGACATTATTTGGCCTCATTTCAGGCATTGAAGGATTCATTTGAATAGGTCCCTGTCGGAAAGGCATTGGTTCAGGCATAGGGATTGGTCCTTGCAAATAATCGTTCATCATTCTTTCTCTTCTTTCCCGATTTATCATTTTTCGTCTGGGTGAGTAAAAGATTTCCATAGGTGCTCGTGGTTGCCCTGGAGGTGGGAAGGGCATGTTGAAGCTCATTTGAGGGTTAATTTCTCCAAAAGGAGAAGACATAGGACCAGGTCTGGCTCCTTGTCCAACAGGGACCATTGGAGGCACCATATCCATGCCCCCAGGTCCCATGCCTGGGTATCCACCAGGTCCCATAGGTCCCATTGGTCCAGCACCTTGTCCAACTCCCATATGCGGTCCAGATCTCACACTCTGCCCCATGGATCCCATTCCAAATCCACTCATCGGCCCTTGTCCCATCATTCCCATTCCTCTAATCCCTTGCCCACTCGCTCCCTCTCCAATCGGATACATACCCATCTCCATTCCTGGTCCGTATCCTCCCATCATTTGTTGTCGGCGCTCACGTCTTCTTGGAGCCGCGCTGCTGAAGCCACCTGGAAACTTATTTATTGTTTACTAACTGTAAAATCCGGTCATTCATTCTTTCATTTATTCTACAGTACTCACCAAGTCCCATCCTCTGAATGGGGAAATCAAAGACATAAGTTTGTTGATCTTCTAATCTTTCGTCGAACATCGGCCGATCACCGAATGATTCTTCTCCCTCGAAAGCGAATCCATTCATTCCACCAAATGGATCATCCAGCGCTCGTCCTTCAGCTCCGCCTGAGAATCTACTATATATAAAAGAGCAGTGTCTATCTGCCTGCCTGTCTGCCTGTCTGTCTGTCCGTCTGTCTGTATGTCTGTCTGTCTGTACAGTTAGGTTAGTTAGGTTAGGCTGGGTAATTGAATCAAGATGCTAGCTCGAAACCAGTGCTCCAGAAAGTGCAAGTGAGCACAGAGAACACATTGGTCTGTTCAATTACCCAATTAAAATAAGTTGCAATGAGAATTGCTATTCAATTTTATAAAGCTATCACAATTTACCTTCACCCCTTGGTCTTGGTCTTCCTGGTCCTCCTAGCCCACCCATTTCCTTTCCCGGCCACTTCCCACCACCGCCAGGTCTCTTTGGACCATCCTGACCACATCTTCTTCCTAAACTTTTAAAGTATTAACTGAATATCTTTTTATTAGATGAATATCTTTATTAGATGACTATCTTTATTAGATGAATATCTTTATTAGCTGAATATCTTTATTAGATGAATATCTTTCTACCAACTGAATATCTTTATTAGATCTTTCTATCAACTGAATATCTTTCTATCAACTAAATATCTTTCTATCAACTGAATATCTTTCTAATCAAACCTTTACACTTCCTTTCTTTCTTGAACCCATCACTCATATCATTATAACCATTCTTAAATGGTCGACCACCCTGAAAATCTTTTTACATATTTTAATAAAATTTTTCAAACACCTCCGCATATTTATCAACTTTCCTCTCATCATCTGACAATTGCTCACCAAATTGCGCAAACGTCAAACCAATCAAATAAGCGCACAACAATCGAGTGATCATCTAAAAGGAGATCAAATAGATTTAAGCAAGATTGACTTCACAAAAAAGAAAATGAAAAAAAAGATTTGAAAGTTATGGAGATCACGTAAAATTTTAGCGTTAGAAAAATTCCGGAAAAATCAAATTCTAGAAAATCTAAGCTTTTCAACACAAAATTATCTCTATTTTCAATTAAAAAACCTCGAAAACCTTCAAAACTCTTCAAAACTCTTCCAAAAACCGTTCCCATCCCTTTTCTTTACCCCATTTTATACCAGTTTCATTATTTACACAAATTTCACCGAAAAGATCGAAAGAGAAGCCCATTTTTGGTGATGGTGTCACCCGGTGGAGATCTCAGAAAGGAAATTCCCCCAAAAAAATCTTTCCCCTCAAAAAACTAAAAAGTAAAGCTAGTTTTGTGCCTCCCAGCTTGGCCCTTTCTTTCTTTAGTTTTGTCTTTTCCTCAAGAGTAAACAAGTATTGGGGGGAGAGAAGGGGATAAAGAGTTTGCAAAGTCTCAAGACTGTCGCGTGTCTCTTTCTCTGTTTTTTCTTACTTTCAGCACTTCCGTCCCGGTCTTTATATGGTTTTTTTGTAAGTATGTATCTTTCGTGAAGAACCCAACTTGATGCTGAACAGTGCGACTGATTGAGAATCGCTTTTTCTTGAGAAAACAATCGGTCAATCGAGTTGCTAGGGAATTTTAGAACAACTCCCGACAATGCCTAGTACGTTGAACTCTTGTAAACTCTCGTATATGGTGTACTGGATTTGAAATGTACTCTGCTCTTCGGTAAACGTTCAAGATTAGATTTGGGTTTACCTGTGTAGAATTTGTATAACTAGATATGTGAAAACCTTTATCCAAAATTATAAACCAATTCTCCCATTCTTTCTAATACCATTGATTCCATTTTTAATCGATTCTAGAAATCTTTTCTCAATCGCACAGGAGCCTCGGAGATTCATAAGCGTCTTAAAGTCGATAGAAGTCTCATTTTCCGCGCTATACAACGCTACGAAGCTACGGGAACAATTGCTGATGTGCCAAGAAGCGGTAGACGCCCAACTGTCGTCACAAAAATCATGCGATTGAGGGACCGAATTCGGAAGAAGCCAAACCAGTTGACGATGGCAAAGGCATTTCCAAACAATGGCAAAGAAGAATTTCAAGCACCTCATTGCGTCGGATCCTCGAAAATAAGCCCAAATTTACTGCTTACAAGAAAAACAAGGCTCAACTTCTTTCGAGTGTCGTTAAAAACAAATTGAGAGCAGATCGGTTCTTGATGCACTTCAATGGAATCAACCACGATATCTTGTTCATAGATCAAACAATGTTTACCGTTAAAGGCCTTCTTAACAAGCAAAATCATTGTTCAAAGCCCCACAAAAACATGGAAAGCTTCAAGAAATCACTGTTCAAAGTTTGGGAAGAGCTCGATGCAGGCTATTTTGTCGCCGCCGTTGGCGCCTTCTCGAAATGCGTGCGAGCTAATGGTGGCCTGCTAATGGTGGCCGATTCGAATTTCATAATTCATTTATAATTGTTAATCTAGAATAAATGCTATTCAGTTAAAAGTTTGTCTTTTTTTTTGCTTTTGTCTTTAAAAGACTTATATTGTTGCGACAATTATGGCGTATCCTGTAATTGTAAGGTTTACTGATGTGAGGCTCTTCATTTGAAAACTTTATCCAGTTATATCCAATAATTTTATCCAATAACCGTTAGATTCATAGATCTAATATTTTTAACACCATTGATTCCATTTTCAATCGATTCACGAAATCTTTTCTCAATGATTTTCAGTCCCGATCTCGTCAAATGACATCCATTATCGAAATAAAGCAATTGCTTCTCTTCATCAAATGTCATCAGTTGATTTCTTTTGAAATCTAAATCTAAACTTAGAATATTCCTTTTCCCTTTAGAATGTTCCTTACCAATAAATGCTTCAGCGATATCAATTGGATAACATTTAAAGCATTTCTCGAAAACGATCCTCAAACGTTGATAAACTGATCCATTATAGAAATTGGTTATCTAAAAAAAGTTGATTGATTGATGTTGATTCTAGAAATGTAACTGATTTACATTAAATGAACGATTGAACTTTGTGAGATCCTCTCCTTTCTGTATTGAATCCAAAAAACGATTGAGAAGTTGGCTATCGATTCCGTGACAATCAAATGGTTGATGCGTTTGGATGAAGAGCTTCTTGGTGAATGAACTAGAGTAATCTAATCGTTGTTTATTCGCTGACCGTTATTCGAGGATACTGGAGTATTGGTGTTGTCTACGTCTACTGTCGGATCTACTGTTGTCTAATTGATAAAAGTTTCATTGATTCTCAAGAACTTGCATTTAAAATCGATTTTAGACCGGTTATGCTTTTCAGAAAGTTCTTGAATCATACAAGAAAGTCAAGGTGAACAAACTAGAATAACAAAGTAAACTTAGATTCTAAAAGAGAAGGAATTCAGTTCACTAGATGGCTCGCATTTGCAAGAGCACAAAGTCGAGCCAATCTCAAATCTCTGCTCACCTCAAAGCTCGAATTCCCCTCAAATACTCAGCCAGTACAGTATCATTTGGACCCTCAAATGGCGTTAAATCACGACTTAAAGAAGTATCATGATATCTAAAACATTTAGACAGCTAAATATCTTTCCAAGAATCACCTGGCAATTAAAAAAACATAATCTGGCCTCAATTCTTCGAGAAATTTCATAAAAAACGGAGTTTGAGCTGAGAAATTTTTGATTATAAAAGCTCATAGAGATTATTTTTGATTTATTTATAATATCTGGATGTCATGTAATTTTTTTTTTCACCTTTTACAAACACTTGATCTCCATGAAGTCCAAAAGTCCATAAAGGCTGTGAGAAAAGATGCATTTCTGAGACATTTTCTTCAGGGAAATAGGCACGTATTAACTGAAATTGATAGAAAATCGTTCTCAATGAAAAATCTAGATAAAAGCCTAGATATAAATCTATTATTTTAAACTCACATGTGCCTCTTGAGCAGCCCACGAGTTTCCAAGGATCACGATTTTCAAATGGCCTCTATTTCCCTGTGATCAATTAGTTATTTAGAACTAGTTAACAAGATTTGTAAGTAAAAGCATTAGATAACAAGCTGAGAGCTTAGATAACAAGCTGAGAGCTTAGATAACAAGCTAAGAGCCACCTCACGACGGCTCTTATCACTGGCTGAACGCTGGTTTATCACTCAAGACCTTCTACCCAGCCTAACGTTCTTTTGTTTCCCTAAACAAAAAATCTGAAAAATCTGAAAACGTCAAAAGTCGAACCCGAGCGCTTCACTCTAGCTTAGAGGCTAGTCTAACAATTCAGGCAATATATCCCTTAGAGACGGGTTCACTAACTACTCCGCCATGTCATCCTGTTGTTAGCCTTTGAGGCAAGCGACCTAATAACTGCTCGCGACGCAAAAAGGGCGGAGACCTCGATTTTAACTTAGAGTTTCTAATGGCTGTAATGGCTCATTTTTTTCGAAATTTTACGTAGATTTTTAAAGTGAAACACCATCAAACATTTATTGGTTGAAAGTGAGAGAAAAATAGCGCGGACTAACTTCAGTTCTTGGTTCTGAGTTAGAAGTTCTCTCTGAAACCAGTTCGCGCGCTATTTCTTTCACTTACAAAAGAGAAATCTCAGATGTAGCTTCACTTTAAGAAACTACGTAAAATTTCGAAACAAAATGAGCCATTAGAAATTCTAAGTTAAAATCGAGGTCTCCGTCCTTTTTGCGTCGCGAGCAGTTATTAGCTCGCTTGCCTCGAAGGCTATTTGTAACAATTTGTAAAATTTGTAACAAATTGGCATTAAGTCGGTTGTCTTTCAAAAATCCTTTGAGTTCGTAAACAGACGTTAGTTCTTAAAAAGACGTTTGTTCGTAAACAGACGCTTGTTCGTAAACGGACGTTAATTCGTACAGACGCTTGTTCGTAAATAGACGCTTGTTCGTAAACAGACGCTTGTTCGTAAACAGACGCTTGTTCGTAAACGGACGTTAATTCGTACAGACGCTTGTTCGTAAACAGACGCTTGTTCGTAAACGGACGTTAATTCGTACAGACGCTTGTTCGTAAACAGACGCTTGTTCGTAAGCGGACGTTAATTCGTACAGACGTTTGTTCGTAAACGAACGTAACATATATTGTGATTGTGTAGGTAATCTTTACAAACTCTATTCTATTTTTTCTCAAATCTTCTATCAAATCCATTCATGTAAACACATAAAGCTAGGACAATATTTTTCGAGATTCGATTCAAATACAATACTGATACTAGCCTAAATCCCAAACAAAAAGCATCAGCTTTCCAAAGAAATCCCTAGCCAAAAACATTGGCTTCAACAGGAAATAAAGAAAAAAGATAAATATGAATAATTTTTCTCTGAAAACCTTGTAAACATAATGTCCCCATGGTGGATTAATTTTCATAAATCCATCATCAACGAATATCCCTCCATCAAGTTTGTACAAAGATTCCAAAAATTTTCGATTCTCTACCATCATCTCATTTGACACTAAAATGATTTCTTTAAGTTTAGCAAATGCAAATGCAAAGCAAAGCCAAGCAAAGCAAAGCAAAGCAAAGCCAAGCAAAGCAAAGCAAAGCAAAGCAAAGCAAAAGCAAAATAAAGCACAGCAAAGCAAAGCCAAGCAAAGCAAAGCCAAGCAAAGCCAAGCAAAGCCAAGCAAAGCAAAGCAAAGCCAAGCAAAGCCAAGCAAAGCAAAGCAAAGCCAAGCAAAGCCAAGCAAAGCAAAGCAAAGCTTTAACTTTAGCAAAAGCAAGCCCACCCTCTGAATGCATCAACATTTCCCATTTAAATCCAATCAGTAAACATAAGATGAAATATTTTAAAGTGACAAGAAAAATCTTGAGTTTCTTGGCTTGAAGAAGGGGTTTTTCGAAGAAATCATGGAGATATGAACTGATGAGAAAAGTGAGGAAAAGAGATGAGAATCGAGCTGGAAATAGACTGGATTTGAGGGGAATGAACACTTACCGAAAAGGTTTATATCATGATATTCTTCGAGATATTCGATGAAACGAAGAATGGGGAAATGAACCAAATATAAACAATAGGAAATGGATGAAATGTGATGGAGGAGTTGAGGGAGAGATGACCAGGGAAGTGAGCTGGAATCGATTTGATTGAGTGGAGTGGGTGAGCTTGAATGGCTTGAATGGCTTGAATGGCTTGAATGGCTTGAATGGTTTGAATGACTTGAATAGCTTCAATAGCTTCAATGACTTCAACAACCAACAGCCAATTCAACTTTAACAAAAGTTGAATGTTGAAAGGTTTGTTCACACGACAAGATCAGATTAAGATCAGATGAGATATCAGATGAGATATCAGATTAAGCAGATATCTCAAATAAATCTTTCCTATTCCTATTCCTCAATACAGTTCCAATACGGTTCCAATTTTGATCCAATACGGTTCCAATACGATTCCAATACGGTTTCAATACGGCTTGAATGACTTGAATGACTTGAATGACTTGAATAGCTTCAATAGCTTTAATGACTTCAACAGCCAACAGCCAATTCAACTTTAACAAAAGTTGAATGTTGAAAGGTTTGTTCACACGACAAGATCAGATTAAGATCAGATCAGACATCAGATCAGACATCAGATATCAGATCAGACATCAGATGAGACATCAGATCAGATCAAATATCAAATCAGACATCAGATCAGACATCAGATCAGACATCAGATCAGGCATCAGATCAGATCAGATATCAGATCAGATATCAGATCAGATTAGATCAGATATCAGATGAGATATCAGATCAGACATCAGATCAGATCAGACATCAGATCAGATATCAGATTAAGCAGATATCTCAAATAAATCACTCACCAATTCGTTGCGAAGAAAATGAATAAAGTTGATGTAATTGTGATGAAAATTTGGAAGAGATTTGGAGGGATTTTAGGAGGAAATGGAAGAAATATTGATAGAGTGATGATGAGAGAAATAAGAGAGAAAAGATTGGAGTGGATGGATGGGAAAGCTGGAATTGGATTTGGATTTTGATTTGAAATGATTGAAGGAACTTACTTGTTCGAATTTTTTCCGTATTCAAGGAGACAATGCCACCACAAAGGAATTGCCAAACTCGAGAAAATGGATGATAAAATGAAATTATTGACGAAGAAATGATTTGGAAAAAGAAAGAAGAAAAGAAAAAAGAGAATAAAATGAGATGGCCAAGTTGAAGATCTGAAAGTGAAGTGCTTGACGATCTCTACTATTTCTGGCCGTCCAGGAGTCCCATTTAAGTATTTAAAAGAAACGCTGAAACACGTATTTAATAAAATTTCATGTAGTTCTACCTTTTCAATAAATTTTTGCAAAAAATCAAAGTAGGTAATCACTGGCGGGGGTCGAACCCGGGTGGTGTGAGGCGAGGACGCTATCCGCTGCGCCATGGGTGCAATTTTTAGTTTTCCAACACAGGGAATTCGTTTCTGGCAATCTTTTTACAATTTCTAAAGCAGCCCACCGTTAGGCGAGCTTTTCTGCTGGGATTACTTAACTTTTTAAATGTATTAAGGTGATATGAATGAAATCAGCGATGACATATCTTTCTGGAAATAAAAAGATTGCAAGTCTCAGCTAATAAGTGTTGTATACTTATTAGGAAGCACTGAATCTCCTCTACAATAATGCATAAAGATTTAGAATTAGATTGATTATTGGGAACTTGGATGTTCAAAAGTAAGCGCAAGTCGAGTCTTGAATCTGGGTACCGCCAGCTGGCAGGAATTGTCTGTTCTATTAGGATGGTGGGAATGAAATCAGCGTTCAAATATGCATATTATTAGAAAGTACTGAATCTCCTCTACAATAGTATATAAAGATTTAGAATTAGATTGATGATTGGAGACTTGGATGTTCAAAAGTAAGCGCAAGTCGAGTCTTGAATCTGGGTACCGCCAGCTGGCAAGAATTGTCTGTTCTATTAGGATGGTGGCAAGGAAATCAGCGTTCAAATATGCATATTATTAGAAAGTACTGAATCTCCTCTACAATAATGCATAAAGATTTAGAATTAGATTGATTATTGGGAACTTGGATGTTCAAAAGTAAGCGCAAGTCGAGTCTTGAATCTGGGTACCGCCAGCTGGCAGGAATTGTCTGTTCTATTAGGATGGTGGGAATGAAATCAGCACTCACACATTTAGAATTAGACTGTTTTAACATCCAAGTCCCCAATAAACATTGTTTATTGGAGACTTGGAGATTTGGATGTTCAAAAGTAACCACAAGTCGAGTCTTGAAGTCTGGCTACGTTGACAACTATCGCTTTCGGTCTGGCTACGTTGACAACTATCGCTTTCAGTTTGGCTACGCTGACAACTATCTTTTCAAATGCTTTTTCAGTATATTAAAGATCTACATTACTTAATATTTCCTTAAAACTCAAATAATCAACTCAAATAATCAAGATACGATAATTCAAAGTTGAAAGTAGCTACTTAGTAGGCCTAAAATTGGGTCTTTTTTTTGAAAAATAAAGATTTAACTCTAAAAGACGAATAAAAAGAGTTCTTTTCTTTTATATTATTTTCAAATAACTTTAATTGGTAGTATTTTGCTAACAAAAAACCCGGATATGGCTATTCCCAGAAACAAATTTTCCAGAAAATGCTTCAATTTTTGACCATTTAACTTAAAAGTCACTCAAATCCCCAATAACGAATCAAATTCTAAATCTTTATTTACTATTTTGTAGAGGAGATTCAGAGCTTTCTAATAGTATACAACACTTATTAGCTGAGACTTGCTGTTCATGCTTTCGAAATGTTTTTTCGTTCGTTTCGTCATTCGTTTTTTTTGCGTTCATGCATTTATTTTTAGTAACTTTTCACTTATTGAGAAGATCTTCTCGAGAAGAACTTATTCAGAAGATCTTCTCGCACGTTCTTTGTCTTCAAAAGAATTCTCACCATTTTCCTGAAAACTCGATTAAGAAATGGATAAAAAATAAATGTCATGCGTTCATGCTTTCATTCGTCAAGGCTTTTATGCGTCAAGGCTTTCAAGCGTCCAGGCTTTCAAGCTTCAAGGCTTTCAAGCGTCCAGGCTTTCATGCCTCTAGGCTTTCAAGCCTCAAGGCTTTCATGCCTCCTGGCTTTCAAGCGTCCAGGCTTTCATGCCTCCAGGCTTTCATGGGTCCAGGCTTTCATTCGTCAAGGCTTTCATGCGTCCTGGCTTTCAAGCGTCCAGGCTTTCAAGCGTCTACGCTTTTATGCGTCAAGGCTTTCTAGGGTCCAGGCTTTCAAGCTTCAAGGCTTTCATTCGTCAAGGCTTTCATGCGTCCTGGCTTTCAAGCGACCAGCCTTTCAAGCGTCTAGGCTTTCATGCCTCCAGGCTTTCATGCCTCCAGGCTTTCATGGGTCCAGGCTTTCATTCGTCAAGGCTTTCATTCGTCAAGGCTTTCAAGCGTCCAGGATTTCATGCCTCCAGGCTCTCATGCGTCCAGGCTTTCATGCGTTCATGCTTTCGAAATATTCATTCGTTTTTGCGTTCATGCGTTTATGTTCAGTAACTTTTCACTTATTGAGAAGATCTTCTCGCATTGAGAAGATCTTCTCGTTCTTTGTCTTCAAATGAATTCTCACCATTTCTAAACAAACAAACTCGTTTAAAAAAATGGATAAAAATAATTCGATGAACAACAGCAAAACCTTGTTAAAGCAGTAAATTCTATTTGCGGTTACTTTTTAACGCCCAAGTCCCCATTCATCAATCCAATTCTAAATCTTTATTTACTATTTTATAGAGGAGATTCAGAGCTTTCTAATAGTATAGAAAACTTATTGGCTAAAGCTTGCAAGTTTCTAATTTTCAAAAAGATATCTGAGTGCTGATTTTGATTCCTATCATCCTAATAATCCTAATAAATTAGTTGTTAAATTGAAAAGTTCTGAAAAAAAGACTTAAATTGACAAGTTTGGCTATAAAGGCTGATAGTTATAAAGTATTACTTTTAATTTTGATCTTTATAATATAAAAAAGAAACGGAGCAATGAGATAGAATTGCATCTCAACACCGAGAGACCAACAATGAAGAAAGGGAAGTTTTTCAGTGTTCTGAAAGTGATTTCGATTTAAATAAATGATCAATTTTACACAAACAGACACAAACAGACTTACCTCAGCAAAATAATCGCCATCAGCTTGAAGCAATTGAAAATTCGAATAGAAAAAGATTGCTCCAAAAAAGAAACGAAAAAATTGTTTTCCCCAGATTGATGTATAAATAAATAACATTGAAAAACCTAGGATTTTAATTTGAAATTTGAATCATTTTTTTTTTGATGGTAAACCAATAAAAAATAGAATGAAATAATATAAAGGAATGATTCGTTTCAATCGTCGATAATAAAATGATAGAATGATTTGATGAAATCCGCCATTTTTTAATGTTTTCATAATTTGAAACATTAAAAAGCCAGAAATGACAAAAAATCTAAATTTTTGCATTTACTTTAATCAAATTTGATCTTACATATCAACACCGATAAAAGCAAAAGGGAAAATTGATGGGAAATGATGAAAGCCGAGAACGGATAGAATTGCAAACGAACGAAGGAGGGAGATGTCCGAGCGGAATGGAGTAGCTGAAATGAATACTGCAATTACTGTCAATTACTGTCAGCTACTGTCAATTACTATCAATTACTGTCAGTTACTGTCAACTACTGTCAACTACTATCAATTACTGTCAACCACTGTCAATTACTGTCAACTACTGTCAATTACTGTCAATTACTATCAATTACTGTCAGTTACTGTCAACTACTGTCAACTACTATCAATTACTGTCAATTACTGTCAACTACTATCAATTACTGTCAATTACTGTCAACTACTATCAATTACTGTCAATTACTGTCAATTACTGCCAACTACTATCAATTACTGTCAATTACTGTCAATTACTGCCAACTTTCCCCGTCAATCCCTTCCGTATCTAGCTCGATTTTTAAAGGAAGATTCCGGTCCCCAACAAAATCCAATTTTTCCTTCAAACCATTATAAACCGATCTCAGCGTCCGGTGCTCGATACTTGTTTGACCGAGCGGTTAGTGTTCTTGAGGCTAACTGGCCAACTTGAGGCCAACTCTCGTGGTTTCGAATCCTACTCCTTTTCATTCGGCTTTTGCCTTTTTTTGATTTGCATTAGATTTTTCGAGAAGCTGAGTCTAATGTTCTTAGAAGGATTATTACGTTATATATATGCTTTATTCAGTTGAATAGCGACAAAACAAAACCACAATAATTACCCTGGACACCACTCAAAACACACCCAAAAGATAAATAGATACCTCAAGAAGGAATCACAGAGCAGTCAAATCAATTGCCGAAATTGCGGCTTTAAATCTAGCCAAGGTGGAAATATCACGAACATCAGGGGGTAAAATGTTCCAGAATTTAATAACTCGATTAAAAAATAAAACTGTGGGGGCTCTTAGAGGAAACGGAAAGTTGGCGTGGGGAAAAGGTCCCCTTCTGGAGGCGCCCCGTAGAGAGCCGAATTCAAAGAGACCAGAAAAAAGGGGGTCGCACAACGAGTACAAAAATTTTTGTCTTCAAATCAAAAATCTAAGCACTAACAATTCTTAAATGATGTCCAACTAAGAGAAAAAATGCAAAAAGAATCGATTTCGACTTGTCAATTTTTTGTTGATAGGTCGAGAAATTTTGTCTTTTGACCTAATCAATTCTCCTAAGATATCCCAAAGGGGATGCTGTTCGACCATTTGCTTTCTGATTTGTTAGACATAGTGAGCTGGCTTTTTTCTCATTCATTTACCTAGTGAGTTTTATTGTCTAGCTATTATTGGAGTAGTGTTTGTATTCCATAGGCCATAGGTTGACTTTGGCCATAGATTAGTTCAAGTAAAGTAGAGAAAGACAAGCTTGTATTGTGTTACACAATCGTGGAAAGATGTGGAATTGGTGAGGTGAGTTAGCTTCTAGTATAAGTGGACTTGTACTCGCTGAATGTTCAAAACATTTTATTTCCTGCGGTATTTTGATTGAAATGAGTGCTCTCTTATATAGAAAATATAGCATTTCTTTGTCACATTTGAGAGAGATTGGCTCCTAAAACATCAACAGTGCTGGCGATGGAGTTCATCAACTTTGATGCGCCATATCTACAGAAGTACTCGACAGAACCCATAAGTGTTATATATATTCTGAAAGCTCAGGTTGAGCTCTACACGATGGTATCAATTTTTCTATATGTTTTCTATTTTATTCAGGGTTTTTGCCCTTCTGAACACCAAAGTTGAAACCTAGAAATTTTCAAAGTCACTTTTCATCGCGATACCGTCGTCAAATCGTGCTGAAAGTGTGTTTTTTGGAATCTACGCAAAAAAATTGGCCCAGGAAAGTGGAATTTGAATAATTTCAACTGGGATATCTTAGGAGAATTGATTAGGTCAAAAGACAAAATTTCTCGACCTATCAACAAAAAATTGACAAGTCGAAATCGATTCTTTTTGCATTTTTTTCTCTTAGTTGGACATCATTTAAGAATTGTTAGTGCTTAGTTTTTTGATTTGAAGACAAATGGTTTTTTTCAAACTACGTACTCGTTGTGGGTTTGGAATGCTGGAATGCTGGTTTGGAATGCTGGAATGCTGGTTTGGAATGCTGGAATGCTGGTTTGGAATGCTGGAATGCTGGTTTGGAGTGTTGGTGGGTTGGTTTTTTTGGTTGTGTTGTGGTTTTTTTTTGTTGGGGGGTTGGTGTTTTTTGTGGGGTTGGTTTGGAATGCTCGTTGTGGGTATGCTTTGGAACGGGCGGAACGGAGAGTTTTTTTTTAAGATTTTTAGTGTTTAAATTTTAAGTGTTCAATCGTGCAATCGTTTTTAAGATTTTTCTTTATTTAATTTTCGTAGAGGAGACAAAAACTCGTTGATTTTTATGCAAATAATCGTCTTTCTAGAAAATCGTGCGATCACTTAAGCTCAAATTATTCTTGAGCTCAAAAAAACTCTTCATCGTTTTACCAGTGAAATATTTGGCTTGAGGTTACTGCAAATTTTGGCTGCTAACTGAAAATTGCGCGAGTTATTGGGATGCCTGTAGCCAAAAAAAAGAATTTAACTATTTAACCTTTAAACAAATTCGTTTAATTTTGCTGTTTAGATCCTTCCCACCTCGCTACAACAATTTTCCGACCAAGTTTTTGAGATGTCTAAAATGGATGCATTGGCCATGATGGGCTACTTGGAATGCCGTTACTCTTCGACCAAAGCGATAATGATTCGGACGAGGACAAGGAAATTGTTGGTTAATTGTTTTGCAAATTACAGTCGAACCTCTCTATAACGTAACTCACGGGACGGCTATAGCTTACGTTATATAGAGGTTTACGTTATATAGAGTGCCGTTTTATATAGCTTAACGTCGGCCGGGACCGGTCACGCCTTACGTTATAGAGAGGTTTACGTTATATAGAGGTTTACGTTATATAGAGTGCCGTTTTATATAGCTTAACGTCGGCCGGGACCGGTCACGCCTTACGTTATAGAGAGGTTTACGTTATATCGAGGTTCGTTATAGAGAGGTTCGACTGTATTTAACCTTTAAACAAATTAGGATTTGAAAAGTCGAAAACTTCTTGAAATGACTGAAACAAACCTGTTGGAAAAGCGATGTTTCTTGTTGATGATTCAAGAAGATTTCCATTCTCTAATTGTTGAGTTTTTGATTTCATAAAGAATTTGTAAAGTTATCTCCTTTTTCTATTAAAAAGAATAGAAAAATGAAAACTTTGAAATTCACCAATTATCCAGTTCACTCTATTGAAACTCCTTTTTTCAAGCAGATCAAAAGTTTTTTACGATCGCTTTCTCCGATCGAAAAATTTTCGACTTTTCAATGGGAAACTAGTTTTGGAAAGGCTTTAATAAAATAAATTTAATAAAATAAAAAGGCTTTAAAACAAATTTGCATTGTACCTTTTAATTTAAAAAAAAAAAACAAACAAAACAAACACACAAATAAAAATAAAAATTGTACAGAATGCCCTGAACCTGAACCAATTCAAAGTTTTGATTTTGATTTCAAAAGAAATCAGCTGATGACATTCGATGAACAGAAACAACTTTTAGAATCTAAGTGTACTTTGTTATTCAGTTTGTTCACCAAGAAGCTCTTCATCCAAACGCATCAACCATTTGATTGTCACGGAATCGACAGCCAACTTCTCAATCGTTTTTTGGATTCAATTCAGAAAGGAGAGGATCTCACAAAGTTCAATCGTTCATTTAATGTAAATCAGTTACATTTCTAGAATCAACATCAATCAATCAACTTTTTTTAGATAACCAATTTCTATAATGGATCAGTTTATCAACGTTTGAGGATCGTTTTCGAGAAATGCTTTAAATGTTATCCAATTGATATCGCTGAAGCATTTATTGGTAAGGAACATTCAAAAGGGAAAAGGAACATTCTAAGTTTTGATTTAGATTTGAAAAGAAATCAGCTGATGACATTTGATGAAGAGAAGCAATTACTTTATTTCGATAATGGATGTCATTTGACGAGATCGGGACTGAAAATCATTGAGAAAAGATTTCGTGAATCGATTGAAAATGGAATCAATGGTGTTAAAAATGTTAGATCTATGAATCTAACGGTTATTGGATAAAATTATTGGATCTAACTGGATAAAGTTTTCAAATGAAGAGCCTCACATCAGTAAACCTTACGATTACAGGGTACGCCATAATTGGGGTAGGCTAATTTCCGCAACTTTGTTGCATTTATTGAGTTGTTGTTGCACTTTGTTGTTGTTTCACTTATTGAGATCTACAAAATGAAAGGAAAACCATAAAGATTGGCCCACTTAGAAGAAAGTTATGGCGATTTGCGCAAATGACCCTGTTGCTCAAAGAAAATTGCGTAAATTAGCCTACCAAAGCATGAAAAGCATCTATGAAGCTAACGGTTATTGGATAAAATTATTGGATATAACTGGATAAAGTTTTCAAATGAAGAGCCTGACATCAGTAAATCTTAAAATTACGCCATAATTGTCGCAGCAATATAAGTCTTTTAAAGACAAAAGCAAAAAAAAGACAAATTTTTAACTGAATAGCATTTATTCTAGATTAACAATTATAAATGAATCATCAAATTCGAATCAGCGACCATTAGCAGGCCACCATTAGCAGGTCACCATTAGCTCGCACGCGTTTCGAGAAGGCGCCAAGGGTGGCGACAAAATAGGCTGCATCGAGCTCTTCCCACGCTTTGAACAGGATTTCTTGAAGCTTTCCATGTTTTTGTGGGGCTTTGAACAATGATTTTGCTTGTTAAGAAGGCCTTTAACCGTAAATATTGTTTGATCTATGAACAAGAGATCGTAGTTGATTCCATTGAAGTGCATCAAGAACCGATCTGCTCTCAATTTGTTTTTAACGACATTCGAAAGAAGCTGAGCCTTGTTTTTCTTGAAAGCAGTCATTTTGAGCTTATTTTTGAGGATCCGACGCAATGAGGTGCTTGAAATTCTTCTTTGCCATATCTTCTTTGCCATTTTTTGGCGATGCCTTTGTTATTGCCAACTGGTTTGGCTTCTTCCAAATTCGGTCCCTCACTCGCATGATTTTTGTGACGACAGTTGGGCATCGCTTCTTGGCACATCAGCAATTGTTCCCGTAGCTTCGTAGCGTTGAATAGTTTGCCATGATTTAAGCGTAAAATTTGCCAAATCTCCAACAAAATTCCGAACAATTCGCTGATCCTGGAACGCACACAACTCGAAAAACCGATACTTAATAAGAATTTCCAACTTTGCCAAGCAGTGCCTCAAGCACTCAATTACTCTTTCCTTCCCTTTTCCCCCATCTTTCCCCATCGAGGCGGCTAATCAAAGGCTGTGGGAATTTCAGAAAACCCGCTTCTAACCCTTTTCTATTGGTTTTCTCAATATATGACCAAATCCAGGCCACCAATCTCATCCCATTCCATTACAAAGTACCCCAACTCAACCAATTTCTATTTTCAGTACTTCTAAGCGAATTTCAGTACTTCTACAATCTCCGTGACATCCAATTTACCCAATCTAACATTTTGCCAAGAAATAATTATACGTTTTCTCGAAGATTTCCCCTCAAACTTTTCCCTCAAATTACTGATTTTTTTTTGATTTTTTCAAATTTCCAAAAACTCACTCAAATATTAGTCGCATTCTTCGCTGTGACTCCCAGGATGCTCCAAAAGTCAAGTATTTTTAACAATCAGCTGGCACTAAAGCCTTTCTTCTCTTCAGCTCTCCATTCATGAGTGAAGGGTCACCCCGGCTTGAGTCTCTTTCTCTTTCTCTTTCTCTTTACTCCATTCGAGCACAAATCCCGCCCATTCCCCCCTCACTCACTCCTGCCCTCCCTAGGGTCAAATCTGGCTTCAACTCCTCAAACACTAGTTAACCCTCAATCAGGTCTGGCTGGATATTCTTGAAGCCAAAGTTTCACGGGTTCTAGAACTCAAGCAACTAGATTTTTCTTCAGAAATCGCAATCCTGGAACGCACACTTTCCAAAAAGCTAGTTAGTTGCTCAAATTTTCAATGATTTTGTCAATGCTATTTTTTGCGCATCAGTTGGTCTAAAATTTATGGACTTTTATACCGTATACCCAAAATCTTTCTTCTGTAGACCCGATCCTGGAACGCACACTTTCCAAAAAGCTAGTTATTTGTCCAAATTTTCAATTATTTTGTCAGTGCTATTCTTTGCGCATCAGCTGGTCTAAAATTTCTCGGTTTATTATACCGTATACCCAAAACCTTTCTTCTGTAGACCGAATCCTGGAGCGCACAAATGCCAAAAAAATTAGCCAAGTCCTAGTTTTTCATCTTTCTAATTGTCTGACTTTTTTGCTTACCCATCAATTATGCAAATTTCTCCACTCATTCGGCGACCCAATGAAATTTTTTGACTCCAACATCCCCTTTTTGCGTTTTTTTTACCGGAAACGCAAGCATTACTTGCGTTTTCTCAAAAAAAAAACTTAAAAATTGCCACCTGAGATCAAAATTTGGAAAAATTCAGTTAAAACGCGAAAATTTTGGCAAATTTTGGCTCAATTTTCAATTTTTTCCAAAAATTTCGTAAAACCTGGAAGGCATTGCGTAAAATCGAACGAAAAACATGCTGAAAAAGCGGCCAAAAGTAGCGATCGTTCATCATTTTCAAAAGAGAGAACAAGTGAACGCTTTTTTTTTGTTCTTTCTTTTTTTGTTTTTGCATCCATTTCTCTTTTCTATGAGCTCTTTTCTTTTCTTTTCTTTATGGCTGAATTCTCTCTCTTTTTCTCTCATTTTCTATACTTTGATAGCCATAATTTGTCGACTTTTCCCTTTTTCCTTTTTCGATAATGATTCTCTAGTTGTTTTTCGGTGATTCCGCCCACTACTTACATACGCGATTAGCATTGGGAAACGTTTTGGATGTCACAAGAGAATTTGGAGATCTTTTTAGAGCTAGAGCTATAACTTAACAGAAATCACAATGAGATTTTACCGTTCCAAAGAAAAATTTGAAAAATCAGTCATTCAAAAGAATCTAGGGATCTTTAAAAAGCTTCCCCTAGCCGCCTTGACTCATAGAAGTCTTAGCTCAGTGCCTGAGCGTTCGGCTGCAGTTCTAGGCCTCGATGGTTCGATCCCCGTCGGACCCTTTTGCAAAAATCAGAAAAATCGAAGGATCTTTAAAAAGCTTCCCCAGCCGCCCGGACTAATAGCAGTCTTAGCTCAGTGCCTGAGCCTTCGAGTCCAGCTCTGGACCTCGACGGTTCGGTCCCCGTCGCACCTTTTTGCAAAAATCACCAAGTTTTTTCGACATTTCCAACTCCGTAAAGCTTTTCCCCATCAGATTCCCCATCCAGATATTTCCTCTTTTCCCTCAAGA
Source organism: Mesorhabditis belari (assembly GCA_958450365.1). Classification (NCBI taxonomy): domain Eukaryota; kingdom Metazoa; phylum Nematoda; class Chromadorea; order Rhabditida; family Rhabditidae; genus Mesorhabditis; species Mesorhabditis belari. The sequence goes on from CAUEEP010000873.1 coordinate 373,242, forward strand.
CCAGCTAATGATTGAAGATGGATCGCAGGCAAAGAAAAAGAGGCTAAAGAAGTCCCTAGCCCATATTGAAAGAGATCTCAATGAGATTTCATTCCCTTTTTTTCCTCCTCCATTACTCAATGAAATTTCAAATGTCTTATGCTTTCTGTTTTTAAAAAAATATGAGTAATTAGCTTTTTTTTTGAGATCCTTTTTCTCTTGAAGCCAAATTCTTGACCAGGTGAATTTTTTCGTCGCTCTTTTCTTCTGTGACATCCAGATTCGATTTTGCACGGTAGATAGTATTTTCAATAAATTTATCAAACTTATTTTATCTCCACCAGAGCTTAATGGCAAATCTTTAATGGCACGTTCATCCTTGTCGGCCTGTGCTTCATCGGGTTAGATAGTTTTTGTATTTTTCAATAAATTTATCAAATCTTGAATTTTTATCTTCTCTGACATCCAGATCAGATCTTTAATGGCACAGATGACATCTTTAATGGCACAGAATGTTTGCTATATTGTCCAGCTTTTTCATTGACGTCCAGAGCACGTTCCTGTGCTTCATCGAGCTAGATAGTTTTTGTAGTTTTCAATAAATTTATCAAATCTTGAATTTTTATCTTCTCTGACATCCAGATCAGATCTTTAATGGCACAGATGACATCTTTGATGACTCAAAATGTTAGCTATATTGTCCAGCTTTTTCATTGACGTCCAGAGCACGTTCCTGTGCTTCATCGGGCTAGATAGTTTTTGTAGTTTTCGACGGATTCATTCAATAATTGAATTTTTTATCTTCTGTGACATCCAGATGATACCTTTGATGGCACAGAATGTTTACTATATTGTCCAGCTTTTTCATTGACGTCCAGAGCACGTTCCTGTGCTTCATCGGGTTAGATAGTTTTTGTATTTTTCAATAAATTTATCAAAACTTGAATTTTTATCTTCTCTGACATCCAGATCAAATCTTTGATGACTCAAAATGTCAGCTATATTGTAAAGATTTTGAAAGATTCGTTTAGTCCTATTTCTTTTCATTGTTTTGAGTCATTTTTTAAGCTTTGTTCTCACGAAAATTCCCAAATTACGACTACAAATCTGTTTTTTAAAAAGCCAAAAGTTTAGATATTTGTTGAGGAAAATGTTGTGACAATGTGGTGGAATTGGTTTCATTTCGGAGTGTTCACCGTTTTCTGGAAACTCGTAAATGGAGTTGCGAGATTTGAGCCAACAACAATCACTGACAACAGCCTTGTCATCAAGATGATCAAGGTTTGAATGAAAGAAGCTTTATAACAATTGACATTGATGGTTCTTTCATATTAGAAAAGCTGGGAGATGTGCTCGAGTTTTGCAAAAAAAATTCTAGTGCCTCTAAACTCCCACATTTCTTCGTCAATCCATAGACATTTTACTAGTAAAAAAATGCTGAAAGTGTCAGTGCACCAGAAAGGGTGCGTTTCCAAACAATGCTGAGCTGTTCTAGGCATTTGGTAGGAACTCTAAACTCTGCTTAAATACCCAACTTTCCCCACATTTTCTAGAATTCATTCCTACCATCATAAAATCAATCTGTGACATCCAGATCGCATTCCTGACGCTTCAAAGTAACCAGGAACATCTCAATTCCTCAAATTCTTATTCTTAACATCTTAAAATCAATCTGTGACATCCAGATTACATTTCCAACCTTTCAAAGTAACCAGAAACATCTCAATTCCCAAATTCTCATTCCTAACATCTCAAAATCAATCTATGACATCCAGATCACATTTCTGACGTTTCAAAGTAACCAGAAACATTTCAATTTCCCAATTCCCCTAGTAAAAAATGCTGAAAGTGTCAGTGCACCAGAAAGGGTGTGTTTCCAAACAATGCTGACCTGTTCTAGGCATTTGGTAGGAACTCTAAACTCTGCTTAAATACCCAACTTCCCCCACATTTTCTAGAATTCATTCCTAACATCTTAACACCAATCTGTGACATCCAGATTACACCTCCAATCTTTCAAAGCAACCAGAAACATCTCAATTCCCAAATTTTTAGGCTGAAAACGTTTCCTCATTCGATATGTTGGTTTACATCTATGACCTTGATCGACAAGTCGAATTCCGAAAGACTGAGCTACGCGGAAGTCAAAGAGATCAGGTAAATTGGGGGGGTGAAGTGAAAAGATTTCAAAATTGCTTCACTTCTATTCATTTTTCGCCATTAAAAGAGTCGACCGGAAGTTGAAGTGGGCGAATTTTATGTTTCCAAGGCTCAATTTTAAGGAGTTCTCCTAGCTGGAGTGCACAAGAACCCAATCTCACAATGGTAATCAAATTTAACTAAACCAGGCTCTATTCACTAGGAGCAAAGACGGCTAGGAGCCAGCTAGGAGGCCAGATAGGAGCCTGGACCTGGCTGGCCTGATCTGGAGCTTGCTTTGACCCTAATTAACTTAAAACTAACGAAAAACAGGCAAAACCCTGGAGCTAGATCTGGCTGACCTACCTAGACCCTGATTCTGGACCTGGTTCTGGACCTGGTTCTGGCCCTGGTTCTGGCCCTGATTCTAAACCTGGTTCAGGACCTGATCCTGACCCTGGTTCTGGCCCTGGTTCTGGACCTGATTCTGAACCTGATTCTGGCCCTGATTCTGGACCTGGTTCTGCCCCTGGTTCTGGTCCTGATTTTAGCTGGCCTGCATAAACGTTGACCCTAGTTCCGGCACTGGCAGAACTCTTCCCAAACCAGTTGTCAGTTATTTTCTCCCACTAATACCCAACAATGGGGATTGGGTTGACCTAAAGACGGCTGGTCAAACAAAAAGAGAAGAATCACCCATATGTCATCGAGAGAAAGAAGGGAAAAGAGGCCACACCTCTCTGCAATCTCATCCCCCAAAGAGGTCATTGTGATCCCGAAAGCTGAATGGGGAAGATGTTGACCCTCACTTGTTGTCTTGTTTTCTAGGCACTCAAAAGAACAAAAGGATAAGCTCGAACAAGTTCGATAAATATTTGGATTGGGTTTTGATTGATTTAAGTCTAAGTGAAATCTTTAAAGAATATCTTTCGATAGGTGAGAGCTCAGAAATTGGGAATCTGGAAGTCATGCTGTTAAAGGAACAGCTTCACCAGGACTTTAGTGTATTCAGGGCTTAGAAGGGGGCATTGTTTCAATGGTTCAATGGTTCAATGGTCTTCGATATAAAGATTCCATTTCATTCCCGACAGAATCGTTAGATCGAGAGTCGACTTTATTTAGTTGAAAATTCAGTTACTTACCTTCTTTCTGATGTACTTTAACTTTAACTTTAACCTAGACTTTCTACCTTTTTCTATTTTAATACCTGATTTCTGAGTTGTTGATTGTCTTGCTCGAGTGCTGTGGCTTTAGTTGCGATCGCTTCTTCCTTTTGTCGTTGCAGAACTCGAGATCTTTAGGGCCAAAAGCTGCATTGAAATCCCCATCTAGAACTCAAAAATCGTCCTTTTCAACACTTTTTTTCTAGTTTAAATTCGAAAACGATAATAAATTGTAGTCAATTTTGAAAGAGAATCTATTTTGGTTGGTTGCCCGAGTCACTCCGATGTCAATCACCGAAATGAGCATTTCAGAGAAGCATTCAGTGAAGTCCTTAGGGCCAAAAGGCCAAAAGCTCCCCGTTCGTTTTCCCTTGAAATTTGATCTGAAAAGCTGACAAAGCTGAAAAGCTTTAACTAGTAATGGAAAACAGAAATGGAGGGGAGAGGTCAATGGAGAATTAGTGCCCCTTCACCTGAGCCCTTTCTCTTTCTTTAGCCTGTTTTGGGGAAATGAATGAATTCATTGGGAAACTGAGCATGAATCTAAAGACTAATCTAAAAGAATACATGACTAGCTTAAGGCTAAAGCTTACAAGTGGATTTTCAGGGTTGATCTCTTTTCCCATTAGCGCTCTAACTTTGAACTCAAATATCTCGGCGTTGAGCTGTTCAATTTTGATTTTCTTGGTATCATTGGATGCGCCAAGTCTTTCTCTATCGATTGATACCAAAACTATTTGAATTGAACAGCTCAACACTGAGATATTTGAGTTTAAAGTTGGATTGCCAATGGCAAAGGGGCGGAGTCATCAAATCTTTGACAAGCCGTGTTGAGCTGTTCAATTTATAAAGTTTTGATAACATTCGATTTGCCAAGTCTTTCTCTATCGATTAATATAAAAACTATTTCAATTGAACAGCTCAACACTGAGATATTTGAGTTTAAAGTTGGATTGCCAATGGCAACGTAATGGTTTGTTTAACACATTCGCGACGACGGCATTTTGGCCGTACAGCCGCGTAGTCGTTAACTGAGAAATTGGTGAATATTCAAAGATAAATTTACTCTTAACTTTTGTTTTTTAAAGTTTTATAGTTTACGAGTTTCAAAATCGCAAAACTTTGCAAAACTAAAGAAATTTTGATTTTCTCTCTATTCTTTTTGATGCTTTCTCTTTCCAGTATTGCTATTTCCATGCTTTTACCATTAGAGAATAGAAGTAAAGACTTGCTACTTGAGAAATCCTTGAAAATGTTGGAGCTGGGGTGAGGCAATGAGTGTCCAGTCGTGTCTCCTCTCCCGCATCAATCCTAATCACATCAATAGGTCGTCCCTTTCCGCAAATGAGAAGTTCGTGCATCGAATTTGACGTCAATCCAACAAAACTCGATTCAGAATCTCGATAAATAGATCTCCCAAATCCTAATGGCATAGTTAGTCGTAGTAGAAAGATTTGGGATTATATATCCTGGGGTCGGGCAATGAGTGTCCAGTCGTGTCTAGTCGTGTCTAGTCGTCCAGTCTAGTCGTCCGTGTCTAGTCGTCCAGTCGTGTCTAGAGTGTGCTCCTTGTTGACAGACAATTTGTCAGACAAATTTTCATTGACAACTTTTTGTCAGACAATTGATCCGACAAACTTTCCGACAACGCGTTTTCTAAAAGGTGCGCTTTTTAAGCAAAGCTAGAAAGGTCTCCTCTCCCGCATCAATCCTAATCAATCCTAATCACTTTATTGCAGAACTTTGCCTAGAGATTGATTCAAATTCTATTAGAAAGTCTTTAAAGTTGAATATTTATCAGGTTGATGCATAAGTGTTTTTGTTCCTTTTCGTCTGCCGTTTCAAGCCAACAAATGCACGAATTAAACTACGGTTGATTTCATTAGAAAAAGCAATTATTTTTCTGCAAAATAACATTAAAACGGCTTTAAAAATATTTAATGCCTGGATTTTCTTGAGAGTATGAAGTCGGGTAGTCAAAAAGGGCTAACTCGATGATGCGGTTTAGGCTCAGGCTCAGGCTCAGGCTCAGGCTAAGCCTCAGCCTAAGCCTGAGCCTGAGCCTGAGCGGTTTAGACACCTTAGCTAAAGAAAACCTATCTTCGTGTCAATAGATAAAAGATAGAGAAAAAAAACGTTTGATATTTGGCCAAAATTTCAGAGAAATTCATTCAGCCAATTTTTCCGTAGAGTTTTTTATAGATTTTTACGAAAAAGGCGTTTTTCACTCTCGAATTTGCTTCAAAGTGAACCGAAATTCATTTAAAAAGATGCTAATTGAACAAAAAAACACTTTTTTTTATAGAGCAAACTATAGATTAATTCGTGAATTTGTTACTTTTTAACAGAAGTACGAAAAAAACGAAAAGACTTATGCATCAACCTATTATAAAGGTCTCCTCTCCCGCATCAATCCTAATCAATCCTAATCACTTTATTGCAGAACTTTGCCTAGAGATTGATTCAAATTCTATTAGAAAGTCTTTAAAGTTGAATATTTATATATTGGGTTGGGGAGAATGAGTCGGCGCCGAAAATCGAAAAAAATGTCTAAAACTTCAATTCGACTTCGTCAAATAATATGCGTTTGATATGAGTAGAATGAGTTAACTAATTCTTTACAAAATGACATTTAAAAGAAAATTCAAACAGCGCCTCCGCTCAAGAAAAAGCCATTTTTTCACAAAAACTACAAACTGTGATCTAGAAAAAACCATTGGTGGGGTCTTCCTGCAAATTTGGCAACTTAAGTAATTCAATGTGCTCTATCTTTTTTATATAAACACCAAAGAAGGTTTATGTGAAAGAAACTGTTCAAATGATGAGTCGGACTCTTTGCCATTTTAACCAGCTGCGTTTCGAAGTTGATAAACTCCACGAAAGAAAAGCTTTGTGGAATCTCTCAAAAGTGATTTTGTAGAGAAATAGTGGATCCTTTTGATGAAACCAAACGTATGTTTAAAGAAGGCTTTATGTGTGCAAAAAGTCCCTTTAAAGTTCGGCGCCGACTCATTCTCCCCAACCCAATAGATACTTTATTTATGATCTGATAATAAAGTGCGCTAGATTTAAGATTAAAACACATTCATACAGATAACACGAAAAGGGCCGATAAAAAGCAACACGATATAAGATATGGGTAGCACAGATAACGTCAAGGATCCACTAAAGCTTCTAGATCAAGATAAGGTTAGGTTAAAGCTGGGAATAGAAAAAATGGTCGGCGCCGGGATTTGAACCCATGACCTGCCGCTCCACGGGTAGAAAAACTGTTTTGTTTGCTGAATATTGTAGTATAATGTAGTGAAACACAGTATCAGCTGAATACGCCGGTCCTTTAGGTCCTTTTAGGCCGATAAAAAGCCGATAAAAGCAACACGATATAATGTATGTAATATATGGGTAGCACAGATAACGTCAAAGATCCACTAGAGCTTCTAGATCAAGTAATGTATTGAAATTGAACAATTTTCCCTTGTTCATTGTTGAAATGGTTGTTGATCAAAGAGGATTTCTCCTGGAGCAGCAACTGATTTAAATCTTCAGTCATCTAGCGAAGTAACTAACTGCTTTTGCCTGGCTGTCCTGAACTGGGCAAGTTCTTGGGTTTGTGGGTACGTCTAGAACCAGATGCTTGATTTCAAGATCCAGCTGTTTGCTATTGTTATAATCTATGCTTAGAATGCAAATTTTACATTCTAAGCATAGATTCGCAAATTCTACAAACGTACCAAAATCGAATCATCAAAACAAAAAAAAGCAAGAAAATGATTAAGAGATTGTTCTTAGCCATTCTTAGCCATTCTTAGCCATTCTTAGCCATTCTTAGCCGTCGTAGCTGTCGTAGCAACACGATACAATGTATATAATATAAGAGTAGCACAGATAACGTCAACAATCCACTAGAGCTTCTAGATCAAATTTCAGGATTGACAAATCTCCCCCGATCTAGCCTCAATTCAGATCTCAAAGCAATTCAGATCTCAATGCAATTCAGATCTCAAAGCAATTCAGATCTCAATGCAATTCAGATCTCAAAGCAATTCAGATCTCAAAGCTCTCAAAGCTGTGCGCCAGCTTTGAGCATCGCTCGCTAATCTGGCTATTTTGACTAATTATAGCCCGGCTCGCATTGGCAACATAGAATAACCTATGCAGGGAAAAGAGTACTGCAACCCAGGGATCCTCTCTAAAGGGTTCCGCTTTGTGCCCAAAAGGCTGAAGTGACCACACAATGCATTTGTCCTCCACCCCTTGCATTTATTGTTCAATTTACCCTGTTGTGTCCATTTACTACTACTTCTTGAGCAATATGGAACTCACGAAGAAGATTGGGAGTGGGATTTTTCAAAAAAAGCTTTATTTTTCGGCTTTCTACCATAAGCCGGGTGACGCTGAGGGTGCTGAAATGCTGAAATTGTTGAAATGCTAAAATTAAACAATCAGCTGATCGAATGACATCCAGATTGAAACTTTTTAAGCACCATTTTTTGTAGAAACTTATTTTCGTGGCCGAAATGTTGTCAATCTCAGAAAATCCATAGATTCTTTGGCTTTTTGTGTTTCGCATTTGAACGGAAACACTTTAAGCGAAAATTTTGAGGTCAATTCAAAAGCCATTCATTCACAAATGTCTAAGAAATCACAAAATGAAAAATGAACACAAAATGAACAAATGACAAATGAATTGAAAGTGAAAGGAGATATAGATATTAGGTAAAAGATATTTAGTTGTTAGACTGAAAGCTCTTGAAGACTACTTGAGCTGTTGGCTGCCCTAGACCTTTTTGTTTTTCTTTTTCATTGTCTTTGCGAAGTAATAAGAAAGCAGTAATTAGACAATAATTGGTAATTGATTTGGTACAAATTTGATTCCTTTTCGGTAGAGATTTGGTTCCTTTTCGGTAGAGATTTGGTTCCTTTTCGGTACAGATTTGATTCCTTTTCTCTACAGATTTGGTTCCTTTTCGGTACAGATTTGGTTCCTTTTCGGTAGAGATTTGGTTCCTTTTCTCTACAGATTTGATTCCTTTTCTCTACAGATTTGGTTCCTTTTCTCTACAAAGAGAACTATTTCGTTGGCAACATTTCTTTTCTCACTACATGTATCACCGCTGGATTTGCTGGATTTGCTGGAGCCTACTATGAGAAAATGCTGAAGGATGGAAGTGCCACACCATTTCGAATTCGAAATCTGCATATGTACAATTGTAGAATGTTGGTCACGGGAATCGGATGCTTCAATGACTTGGCTATCATTAGCAATAAGGCTTTCTTCTATGGGTACAACGAAAAAGTCTCATGCAAGTCTCATGCAAGTCTCATCAAATCATTGACAACAACATTTGTGCGTTCCAGGATTGCCTTAAAAGAGATTGGTACAGATTTGGTCTCTGTGAACCAAAGCACGTAAATTACATTTTTTTTGACTACTCGACTTCATGCTCCAATAAAAAACCATTAAAAAAACATTTTCAGAAGATTTAAATGTTATTTTATAGAAATATAGTAGCCCTTTTTAATGGAAACAATTGTAAATCAATTGGTGAATTCGTCATTTATAAGTCATAGACTTATAAAAGACTTTATAAGTCATAGACTTATTGGTTAGCTTAATAAGTCCTAGACTATCGGCTAACTTAACTTTATAAGTCATAGACTTATTGGTTAACTTAATAAGATCATTATAAATATTCTGTGGCTAGACACTGAAAGTAAAAACAAATCCGAAGCGGACTAGTCGAGGTAAAATTTGAAAAATCACTCTCAGAATCTTTCTTGATTGACACCAAAGTGGCACACTGAAAAATTTGATAAATAGCCGTTTACTTTTTTGTGGAAATTCAAGGGTCAAGTACTCGGCACTTGTTGTTAATCCCTGGGGAAAAATGGGAAAAATGGGAAAATCGAGATCCCCAAAAATGCCCAATTGGTCAAGTGTGTTCCAGGATTGCCTTAAAAAAGCTTAAAATGGAAATCTGATAACTTTCAGCTGTTTTCCTTTGATGGACTCTCACCGAGCACGTGGTTCGCCGTTCGGATTCATTATCGACTTTTTTTTGGCACTCAGCCGAATGTGGTGTTGAGCGATTTGAGCACAAAACAGGTAAAAGAAAGCCACTGATTGATTTTTCTCAAGAATTTCTAATCGGGATAGCTTGGAATTGTTATAGGTGTAAATGCTGGATCTCACAAGAGCTTCCCAGAAAGTTAGAGATCTAAAGCTGAAAGTTTATTCGTTCAGTAGTGTGACCTCCAGCTCACTCAAAAATATTTCTCAAGAATTTCTAATCGGGATAGCTTGGAATTGTTATAGGTGTAAATGCTGGAGCTCACAAGAGCTTTTCGAAAAGTTAGAGATCTATATCTGAAAGTTTGTTAGTTCAGTAGTGTGACCTCCAGATTATTCAAAAATATTTCTCAAGAATTTCTAATCGGGATAGCTTAGAATTGTTGTGGGTGTAAATCCTGGATCTCACTAGAGCTTTTCGAAAAGTTAGAGATCTACAGGGTGCGGCAAAAGTTCTGACACTTTTTCTGTAAGCAGTAATTTTTTTGGCTTCAAAAACCCGTGAATTTCAAAAAAACTAACGCCGGATTCTAAAAATTTCGGTAGTTTCACCCCAATATAGCCATTTTCATCACAAGATTTCAACTCTCAATAACTTTTTGACGAGAATTTTTTATATCCCGGTCTGGTCGCTGAAGATTCTTGCGAAAGTTGACTTAAACTTTGCAGAATGAAATTTTTTTCCAAAAACTGCTGTTACCATTTGATAGAACTGAGTTTTTTTTTCTTGAAAACAAGCTACACAAAAACTTTATATCTCAAAAACGAAAGATTTTCAAGCGATTCTACGAAGGGCACCCAAATCTCAACAGCAAAAAAAAACTGCTGTAACGACCTTTAAAAATCCTCATCAAAAGGTTGTTTAGATGGCAATTTTTGTGTAAAAAAAAGTATATTAGCGGGTAAAAATATCTGAATTTTTATAATCCGGTGTTAGTTTTTCAAAAATCGCGTTTTTTCCAAGTCAAACTGCCCGTTTACAACAAGTGTCGGAACTTTTGCCGCACCCTGTATATCTGAAAGTTTGTTAGTTCAGTAGTGTGACCTCCAGATTATTCAAAAACGTTTCTCAAGAATTTCTAATCGGGATAGCTTGGAATTGTTATAGGTGTAAATGCTGGAGCTCACAAGAGCTTTTCGAAAAGTTAGAGATCTATATCCGAAAGTTTGTTAGTTCAGTAGTGTGACCTCCAGATTATTCAAAAATGTTTCTCAAGAATTTCTAATCGACATAGCTTCGACTTGTTGTGGGTGTAAATCCTGGAGCTCACAAGAGCTTTTCGGAAAGTTAGAGATCTATATCTGAAAGTTTATTCGTTCAGTAGTGTGACCTCCAGATCACTCGAAAATTCATTATTTTTTCAGGAATTGATCGTTAAAACGAAAACTTCACCAAAAGAGAATCCGGAAAAAGTGAATGATACGATTATTTTCATTGAGGAGACTTTCATTGGCACAGAGGATGTTTATGTATCGATCAAATCTGTTTTCAACCCAAAAACGGTGTGTTGGATGGGGGTTTTTGAAGGCTTTGGAAGGCTTTGGAAGATCTTTTGAAGGCTTTTGAAGGCTTTTGAAGGCTTTTGAAGGCTTTTGAAGGCTTTGGAAGGCTTTTGAAGGCTTTTGAAGGCTTTTGAAGGCTTTGGAAGGCTTTGGAAGATCTTTTGAAGGCTTTTGAAGGCTTTTGAAGGCTTTGGAAGGCTTTGGAAGATCTTTTGATGCCTTTGAAGATCTTTTGAAGGCTTTGGAAGATCTTTTCTCGATACAGTCGGTCAATTGTCTGAATCGCTTAAAATTAGCCTAAACACTTTCAAAGTCTGACTCGTTTTACTGAAATTTGTATTGAATTAGGTGAATGAAAAGAAGAAATTGAATGGCTTTCAAAGAGATTGAGTAAATCAACAAAAAAAAATTCGATAAAACTTGGTAATTGAAGCCAAAAATGATTTACACATTTTCCTAATGAAATTCCCGATTTCACAACCGAAAAAACAACGACTTGTACTCATTTTTTTTTGTCTCTCAACTAAACTCCAAGACTACCCTAGTTGAATATTCATTAGTAAAGGAAAATGGGGGAAAGGTGAAAATGAAATAAACAAAGGAGAGCATTCTGCTTGACTTCATCAGAGAAATTCAGAGAAAAACACGAATAGAAACTAATTTTTTGAGACGAAAACCAACTTTACAAGTTGTTTATTTGATTTCAATATTGTATGCACAGCCATAAAGCACAGGATTGCTTTAACGATTGAAACAAATAGTAATCTGATGGGGTTAGGACGGGTGAATAAGGCGCATGTGATAGAAGTTTCCTGTCAAGCTCGTCGAGTTTTCAATATTGTATGCAAAAGGATGCGCTATAATTGTCGCAACAAAATAAAGTTCTCATTTTATTAGCCTGGCAAGTGATAAACGTTTGTTTTAGGCAACAAATTGTTTATTTCATAGAACGCAAAAGAAAGAACATTAATCCAAAAAGAGATTCTCCATTATTATCGATGACTTCTGTATTGTATTGTGTATATGTACGTACAGGATGCGTACAGGATGCGTACAGGATGCGCACAGGATGCGTACAGGATTGTAATATGTGCAGGATGCGCTATAATTGTCGCAACACGATAAAGTTCTCATTTTGTTAGCTTTGCAAGTTATAAACGATCGTTTTAGGCAACAAATTGTTTATTTCATAGAACGGAAAACATTAATCCAAAAGATATCATCCATTATTGACTTCTTGCCATCTTTGACGCAATTCCTTGATATCATTCTCAAAAAAACTGAGCGTCCTTCTGAGCAAAGTAGAAATCAAGTGCGTTTTTGACTTTTACATGATCATCGAAACGTTCTCCATAAAGGAATTGCTTTAACGATCGAAACAAATGGTAATCTGATGGTGCTAGGTCGCGTGAATAAGGCACATGTGGTAGAAGTCTCCAGCCAAGCTTTTTTGTGAGTGACTTTTGCTGTGTGCGATCTTGCGTTGTCTTGCGAAAAAAACGGACCATCGACGGATTGATGCCCAATTTCTTCAATGAGTCACTAACTCTTAGCAACTGTTTTGAGTAGAGATCAGCAACGATGTTCTGCATAGGATTCACCAACTCATCGTACACCAAATCTCTAAAATTCCACCAGCACCTGCTCTTAGCTTAAGCACTTTACAAGATTGAATATTAGGATTGACGGATTGATGTCCAATTTCTTTAATGAAAAATGGTAATCTGAGGGTGCTAGATCGAGTGATTAAGGCGCATATGGTAGAAGTCTCCAGTCAAGCTCGTCGAGTTTTTGATATTGTATGTACAGGATGCGCCATTATTGTCGAAACAAGATCAAGTTCTCATTTTATTAGCTTGGCAGTTATAAACGATCGTTTTAGACAACAAATTGTTTATCTGTAAATCTGAGGATGCTAGGTGAATGAATAAGGCACATATGGTAGAAGTTTTCAGTCAAGCTCGTCGAGTTTTTGATATTGTATGTACAGGATGCGCCATAATTGTTGCAACAAGATAAAGTTCTCATTTTGTTAGCTTGGCAAGTTATAGATCGTTTATCGTAAATCTTTCAGCTTAAAATTTTGCGTTCTATGAAATAAACAATTTGTTGCCTAAAACTACAGCCAGCAAAGCTACAGCTAGCCATTTCTATTCTTTAGACTAATTCATTTAGTGAATTCAAATTTCGTACTAGCTTTAATAGGTTTCTATATTGTTTTTTTCAAATTCAGAAAAGCTGAGCTCTTTCTTTTGAGTGACAATGATTGAATAGGTCATTCTTTGAAGTATTTAAGCTGAAAATCATTCACCAAACCTACGGGTGACTGAAAAAAGGAAAAAAGAGGAGAATAAGAAGTAAACTTTAAATTGAAATTGAGAGCTAACGACTATAGAAGCTCTTTTTTGAAATTAAAATCTCTTTTGATTCAGGGGTTGACGATTTGAATGGTATGGTTTATCTAGGAGATACATTGGCCGATAAATCTTGCAGTCAAACTATTCTAGAATCTGTTTGACCTCAAGATTCTTATCGTTTCCCTAATCAATTAAACCTGTCAGCTCTGACCTCCGGCTCTGGCTTGGCTTACAGACTCTAGAATCTCGTTGGAGCATCTTTGCCGTCTAACTTAGAACTAGGCTTAAGTCTAGCAAGGCATTAGTCTAGGAAGGCCTAATTCTAGCAAGGCTAAGTCTAGCAAAGCTTTAGTCTAGCAAGGCTTAAGTCTAGCAAGGCTTTAGTCTAGCAAGGTTTTAGTCTAGGCTTAGGCTTAGGCTTTAGTCTAGCAAAGCTTTAGTCTAACAAGGCTTTAGTCTAGCAAGGTTTAAATCAAATATGCCCTTGAACCCGTTGAACCGGTTTAAACCTCCAAAAATCCAATTTTCCATTCAGATCGCCACCGTTGTTGTCCCGGAGATGCGTTGTGGGAAAGGAGTGATTAAACCATTAGCACAACAAGCTTCTCCTAGAGCAAGGTTTTAAATCTATCAATACCATTTCCTAAACTGCCTCCCAGATTTCACTTTGACGTTGGCCAAGTGGGGATGAAAACGAAAGATTGCACGCAAATATGCATCTTTCCTTTCTTACGGGTACAAATAACGAATGGAACCTCAGAGACGTTTCGGTAAGCGAAAAGCATCAATGCACTGAGTGTGACATCCAGATTGCTCAAAGAATCAAGAATTTCAGGGGGAAAGAGTGGTGCGGAACGGTGCAAGAGGCGAACAAGTTGGGCACATCGGATCAAAAGAAAAACTCGACCATTTCCCCTCTTTTTCTGATTTTTTTAGCGTTTTTCATTAGGCATTGAATATTTAAAACAAAATTTGACAAAAATATTGCATATGGGTAATTATATTTTGTTTAAATTCTCAGCGTTTTGTGTGCCAAATTTGTGAATATGTGATTTATACGATATAAATAAATCTAGAGTTTTTGCGAAACAAGAACAAGAAAAATTTAGATCGCCTGGGTGAAGATCGCCTGGGTGAAGATCGCCTGGGTGAAGATCGCCTGGGTGAAGATCCCTGGTGAAGATCGCCTGGGTGAAGATCGCCTGGGTGAAGATCGCCTGGGTGAAGATCGCCTGGGTGAAGATCGCCTGGGTGAAGATCGCCTGGGTGAAGATCGCCTGGGTGAAGATCGCCTGGGTGAGGATCGCCTGGGTGAGGATCGCCTGGGTGAGGATCGCCTGGGTGAAGATCGCCTGGGTGAAGATCGCCTGGGTGAAGATCGCCTGGGTGAAGATCGCCTGGGTGAAGATCGCCTGGGTGAAGATCGCCTGGGTGAAGATCGCCTGGGTGAAGATCGCCTGGGTGAAGATCGCCTGGGTGAAGATCGCCTGGGTGAAGATCGCCTGGGTGAAGATCGCCTGGGTGAAGATCGCCTGGGTGAAGATCGCCTGGGTGAGGATCGCCTGGGTGAGGATCGCCTGGGTGAGGATCGCCTGGGTGAGGATCGCCTGGGTGAGGATCGCCTGGGTGAGGATCGCCTGGGTGAGGATCGCCTGGGTGAGGATCGCCTGGGTGAAGATCGCCTGGGTGAAGATCGCCTGGGTGAAGATCGCCTGGGTGAAGATCGCCTGGGTGAAGATCGCCTGGGTGAAGATCGCCTGGGTGAAGATCGCCTGGGTTCACTATCAAAAGGTGTCTTGGTAGGAAAAAGAGAAGGCAATTCATCAAAATGGACGAGCCGATTTTGATCAAATGACTAGCATTCATCGACTGACAAGCCATTGAAGCAGACAAGAAAGCATTAACAAGTTAATGAGACGTTAATGCTAGTCATTTGATCAAAATCGGATGTGAAATTTTGTGAAAAGGCTCGACGAAGCTCTAAAGGATAAATTGAACATCAAAAACTTTTTATAAATAAAACTTAATCAAAAGTCGAAGCTGGAAAAATGGAAGAGGAATGGAAGAGACGAAAAAAATCTTTTCATTATATAGAGCTTTCTGTTAGTTTTCGTTATATAGTTTGGCGTCGGCTGTTGTTCATTTTAAATATTAACCAAAAAGCAAATGCAAATTTGGATAAGAAAAACGATTTCTAGACAAAATTTCTCAATCACTGTGCCCTGTCACCAGATTTAGAGGGATAAGGAACCAAATTTAGAGTGCCTGTAACAGTGCCCTGTAACTGTGCCCGGTCACTGTGCCCTGTCACCAAATTTAGAGAGATAAGAAACCAAATTTAGAGTGCCTGTAACGGTGCCCTGTAACTGTGCCCGGTCACTGTGCCCTGTCACCAGATTTAGAGGGATAAGAAACCAAATTTAGAGTGCCTGTAACAGTGCCCTGTAACTGTGCCCGGTCACTGTGCCCTGTCACCAGATTTAGAGAGATAAGGAACCAAGTTGCATTCAGGGCACTGCATTTATAAGTTAACCAGAAACGTTTTCTAAATCAGTTTTTCGCGAGGAATTCGAATTTCTTACTTTTAAGATCGTATCTTTTATCTAAAATTACCAAAAATGCAGAAAATACAAGTACAGGAATTTTTGGAATTGTAGAGTGCCGTTTTATATAGTTGGACTGGGACCAAAATTTAACATTAACCAAAAAGCAAATGCAAATTTGGATAAGAAAAACGATTTTCTAGACAAAATTTCTCATAATATAGCTCCAAAATGGGTTTTTTTTGGAAAAAGCTGAACTTTTGTTGTTTGAATATATATAAATCAATATTTATTTTGATACATACTAACATTGACATTGCTAATCGATCTTGTTGACTTTTCTCGATTCATTTCAATTGCCAATGCTATTGAAGATTTCTCTTTGAACATTTGCAAATCGGAGATTTTTCGTCTCATAAACAAAAAGAAGAGTTCGTCTGAAATATGAAATTTTGTGAAAGATTAGAGCTTAGAGATTAGAGGATCCTCAAGCCTGTCCTCTTCCTCTTTCTACCATCATCTTCTTCCTCTTTCTACCATAATCTTCTTCCTCTCTCTACCATCATCTTCTTCCTCTTTCTACCATAATCTTCTTCCTCTCTCTACCATCATCTTCTTCCTCTTTCTACCCTAATCTTCCTCCTCTTTCTACCATAATCTTCCTCCTCTTTCTCTCTCTTTCTACCGCAATCTTCTTCCTCTTTCTACCGTAATCTTCTTCCTCTTTCTACCCTGATCTTCTTCCTCTTTCTATCCTGACCTTCTTCCTCTTTCTACCGTAATCTTCTTCCTCTTTCTCTCTCTTTCTACCGCAATCTTCTTCCTCTTTCTACCGTAATCTTCTTCCTCTTTCTCTCTCTTTCTACCGCAATCTTCTTCCTCTTTCTACCGTAATCTTCTTCCTCTTTCTACCCTGATCTTCTTCCTCTTTCTATCCTGACCTTCTTCCTCTTTCTACTGTAATCTTCTTCCTCTTTCTACCCTAATCTTCCTCCTCTTTCTACCATCATCTTCTTCCTCTTTCTACCATCATCTTCCTCCTCTCTCTACCGTAATCTTCCTCCTCTTTCTACCGTAATCTTCTTCATATCTTTATTCAATCTATTCACTTTTAAAGGCTAATTCTGTAAGGGTTTACACAGGTTTAAAAAAGATACAAAAAAAGTGAATAAATCAGTTAAAAATAGAAACAAGGTTACAGTAGAAAAGGGAAAATATTTAAAGAATTTAAAGAAAAGAACAAAATCTATGCAAGAGAAACGAAATTCACCTTGAAATGCTCGAAGAAACATCCACGGTGTTGTCAATTGTAAAAATGCCGATGTTCTGGTCAAAACCGTCATCGGAACGTTGATAAATCCGGGAATTGGAGTTTCTAGAAAGAGCTTTTGGAAATGAATACAATATACCATATTTTCTCTAATTCTAGTGCACCGCAGCGAGCCGAGTTGGTCACTATTTTACGGTTTCGAAGCTTTTACAGATGCTCAACCCCCGCTAGCTCAACCCTACAAAAGCTCAACCTCAAATCCCTCACTAGATCTCATTGTCAGCTACATTTTCCGACCACACATCGATAGGTTCTGATAAGCGGCTCTCGAGATTTCGAGGAATTTAGGGGAGGCTCTGGGTGCACTACTATTAGAGAGAATACAGTAAATGCCTGAGCCTCATTTCGAGGCATTTATTTGATTTTCGATATTGGTTTATTTGCCACTTTGATTCTTGAATCTACAGAAAAATTTGTGATTGGAATTGCGCGTCTTTGGTTAATGATTTGAAAAGCCTTTTTTCAGCGATCATCCCAGTCGCAATCCTTGCCACATTCTATTAAACCCCGCAAATTGTTTGGGGTTATGCTTCAGCTTCGACTCTGACCGATTCCTCTCGTTTCACGTCTCTCACCACCGTGGCACCGAATTGTCGACAGTCACTAACAATTCTGGGAAAATTTTATCGTTTTCGTTTTTAGATTGGGATACGCGTTTGGCACTTTATTGAATATGTTTAATTGGTATGGAAAACGTTTTTGTTTACAAAAAAAAGCTCATTTAGGGACACTCTCGCATTGTTGTACGGATCAACGGGAGTCGGCAATTGCGCGTCGTTGATTTATGATGTGACGGTAAAGAGAATTTGAGGAATAGATTGGATAAAGTTTCAAAGAATTCAAATTGAAGTTGCCTTGAATGTGTCTAGGTTTACCATGGCTTAGCTTGACTTGGACCTGGTCTGATCATTCTTGACTATCTTGACCATCTTGGCCATCTTGACTATCTTGACTACCAGATTCTCTCTAATAGTGGTGCACCCCGCCGAGTTGATGCCGATTTTATGCCGAGTTGATGCTTTCAAAGTTTTCACAGAAGCTCAACCCTCTAATCCCCCACAAGATCTCATCGTCAACTACATTTTCCGACCACACATCGATAGGTTCTGATAAGCGGTTCTCGAGATTTCGAGGAATTTAGGGGAGGCTCAGGGTGCACTACTATTAGAGAAAATATGGTAAGTAACTCTAGCAGGAAGTTAAAGGAGTTGTTTGTGACGGTAACTACAAAGAGTTTACGGATTACTGTAATTGGTCCAATAGTTGATTACTGTAATTGGTCCAATTTCGAAGAACTCACGGCTGTACGCCATTTTCACTTGCACCGCTGTGTAGGCTTGTTGTAAAGCTGGATAAATACTCGAGACGAGGAGACCGATTTGAATGTTTCGTTGGATCTTTTGCTGTTCAAGTGAGACGGATTTGCCTAACAAAAAGAAAAAGAACCAGTGATTTCTCTTTAGCTAACAACAACGCTTTGCTGAATTGCTTTACTAGCTAGAGCCATCGTAAACCTTTCAATTTCCTGTAATGCAACCGCAAATGGATTATCAACCACAAATTAAGAATCCCAGTCACAGTATTGTAGCCGAACATCCAGGTGAGGGGAAACTAAAGAGAAAAAACGGATTTTGAATTCAAAACTTGCTTTCAAACTCTCCGAAACTAGCTCACCATTGCTCCATCAAGAATATTTGTGCCCAACATCGGATTACACGCATTACCGTAGACTAATTGAGCGTCGATAAGAGAAATGATTAGATAAGCAACCTGAAAAGTTCACTTTTCATTTTGAATTCATTTTGAATCGAATTTTGATACTAGGATAAGAAATTAGCATATTACAATTAGCATATTACAATTAGCATATTGCAATTAGCATATTTTAAGTAGCATATTGCAATTAGCATATTCAATTAGCATATTCAATTAGCATATTCAATTAGTATATTTCAATTAGCATATTGCAATTAGCATATTGCAATTAGCATATTTCAATTAGCATATTTCATTTAGCATTATTTGAACTAGCATATTTCAATTAGCATATTCAATTAGCATAATTCAATTATCATAGTTCAATTAACATATTGAAATTAGCATATTTCAGTTAGCATATTTCAATTAGCATTATTCAATTAGCACATTTCAATTAGCATATTTCAATTAACATATTTCAATTAACATATTTCAATTATCCCATTCAATTAACATATTTCAATTAACATATTTCAACTATCCCATTCAATTAACATATTGCAAATCAACACACGAAGAGTTCGTTTTGAATACGAAATCACATTCACAAGAACTAATTTTCTAGTTTCTAGAATTCTCTAGTTTCTAGAATTTTCTAGTTTTCTTCTCACCTGTACAAGATAAACACCCAATCCGATCACTAGAAACCAATAAACCTTGGGCTGAATGTGGAAAATGATATTCAGGAAACGGTTGAGGCTCAAACCCTGAAAAGGTTGAGAGTTAGACGCGGGATGGTAGCGAATCTATTAGATAGGAAGCTGACCCATCTTATAGCAAGCCGGAACAACCTTTTGAATCTAATTCCCTTACCAATAGATGAATTTGTCCAAATTCGAATAAATAATACCAAAAGCTTTTCAAAAGAAAACAACCAAGAGCATTTGTCTGTAAAAAAAACTAGTAGAAACTTGTAAATCTAGAAATTAGAAGTAGTAGAGGAAAGTAGAGACTTTCTGGAGGATTAAGAATACAAAAGTAATGCAAAAGTAATGCAGAAGCAATGCAATAGCTTGCAATATGTTGAACTCGAGTAGAAACTTGTAAATCTAGAAAGTAGAAGTAGGAGTAGATAGTAGAGACTTTCTGGAGGATTGTGAATACAAAAGTAATGCAAAAGTAATGCAAAAGTAATGCAAAAGTAATGCAGAAGCAATGCAATAGCTTGCAATATGTTGAACTCGAGTAGAAGCTTGTAAAATGGATTAAGAATACAATACATACAAAGCAATACAAAAGCAATCCAAAAGCAATCCAAAAGCAATACAAAAACAATACAAAAACAATACAAAAACAATACAAAAGCAATAGCAAAGCAATAGCAAAGCAATACAAAAGCAATGCAAAAGCAATAGCAAAGCAATGCAAAAGCAATGCAAAAGCAATAGCAAAGCAATACAAAAGCAATGCAAAAGCAATGCAAAAACAATACAAAAACAATACAAAAGCAATGCAAAAGCAATGCAAAAGTAATACAAAAGCAATACAAAAGCAATACAAAGCAATCCAAAAGCAATACAAAAGCAATACAACAATGCAATAGCTTTGCAATTGTTCAACCAACCTGCATTTGTACTATTGCTGCATAATATTGTCCAATGTATGCAAACAATTTGAGAGATTGATTGATAAAACAAAGATAACAAGTCATGAAGACAGTGTACTGAAAGGGTGGAAATTGAGATTTAAAAGGAATTCGACGAAACCTTGTACGTCAAAAAGATCTCTTTCTTTAGCAATTGAACGTATAAAAGGAAAAGAAATGGGGGAATTGACGGGATTCTGTAAGTTCATTGATTTACTTGATTTACTTGATTTACTTGGTTCTTCTTTTGAAATCTCAATTGATCTGATTGAATCTGAGCGGGAAATTTGCTTTGAAATCTACTCACGCAACGAAAATCCCTTGTAGAGCAGCTGGCGCATAAGTGTTTGTCCAATTTGATGGCGTCAAATAATTCTCCATAATTCTCCAGTCAAATAATTGAATTGAAATTGAAACGAAACGCTTTCCAAGCTATAGTTGAGATCATTTAGATCATTTAGATTGATCTTTTAGACCTTTTAGATGATCTTTTAGATCATTTAGATCATTTAGATGATCTTTTAGACCTTTTAGATGATCTTTTAGATCATTTAGATCATTTAGATCATTTAGATCATTTAGATCATTTAGATCATTTAGATGATCTTTTAGATGATCATTTAGATCATTTAGATCTTTTAGATCTTTTAGATGATCTTTGAGATCTTTGATTTGATTTAAAATCTACTCACGCAACGAAGATCCCTTGTAGAGCAGCTGGTGCATAAATGTTTGTCCAATTTGATGGCGTCAAATAATTCTCCTTTAGATCAGATCATTTGAGATCAGAAATCTTTTAGAAAATCAAAAAAAGCTGAAATTTCATTTCATTTTTCTATTTCGAGATGTAAATGTTAACTGAAAAGAGAAAAAGAAACAACAAATTGTACAGAAATTAACAGGAAAAGACACAATTGTACAGAAATTGGATACAGTTCATGAAAATGAAGCTTAATGAAATGAAATTTAATGAAATGAAATTTAATGAAATTAAATTTAATGAAATGAAATGAAATTGAAACATGAATTGAAACATTATTGGGTTGATGAATTGAAAACTGCCGGCTATTGTCATATGTGACAGTTTGAGCACTTTCTTCAAAAGAAACCCATTTTGGTGTCAATGGAAAAGTTGTAGAGAATCAAAAATCAAGCTTATATCCAAATTTCCTAAAAGAAACACTTAGTAGTTTCGCTTGTGTTCTGTGTGTGCGTTCTGTGTCTTGTGTGTACTTTGTGTTCTTTGTCCGGCCGCGTAATCGCTCGTCGTCTGGCGCAGGGCTTTTACATAACCCCCTTCCATCTCCCTTTACCAAACGAACCTGACCGGCTCCGAATCCTCAAATTGGACATTGACTTCTCCTCAAATCAAGGTTAATCTCAATTTATTGGGTCGGTGAATTGGAAACTGCCGGCTATTGTCATGTGTGACAGTTTAAGCACTTTCTTCAAAAGAAACCCATTTTGGTGTCAATGGAAAAGTTGTAGAGAATCAAAAATCAAGCTTAGATCCAAATTTTCAGAACGATTCAAAAACTGGTTTTCAAGAAATGCTAAAATTTACGAGTTTTCACAAAACTTGCATTTTAAGCGAAACTACTAAGTGTATCTTTTTGGAAATTTGGCTATAAGCCTAATTTTTGATTCTCTACAACTTTTCTATTGACACCAAAATGGGTTTCTTTTGAAGAAAGTGCTCAAACTGGGACGTCTCCAGTCCTCCATTTTTGAGTCTCACACTTGTCTCACTCACAAACCAAAATCCTACTACGTAAGAGGAATCCGCAAATTGCCTGTAAAATGAGCAGAAGTCGTCAATAATAATGGAAATTATTTGGAATGAATTCATGGTTTTATGTTGAATAAATTTTCGTTCAAAGTCCGGCAGGTTTCAATTCACCAACTCACCAATTTCAATTCAATTCAATCCAATTCAATTCAATTCAATTCACAAGTAAGTTGTGTTTAAAACCTTTTACCTCGCTCTAAAATAAACTAAAATAAAATAAAACTGACTCGCTCTAAAATAAACAGCCTTGGTTGGGAACTTTTGGCACATCCCCCATACAGTCCAGACCTTGCCCCTTCTGATTACTATTTATTCCGGACCATGAGTCATGAGCTTGCGGGAGAATACTTCGATTCGAAAGAAGCAGTCAAAAATTGGCTCGAGAAGTTTTTCGATTCAAAACCAAAATCCTACCACGAAAGAGGAATCCGCAAATTGCCTGTAAAATGGGCGGAAGTCGTCAATAATAATGGAAATCATTTGAAATGAGTTTATGGTTTTATTTTCAATAAATTTTAGTTCAAAGTGCGGCAGTTTTCAGCTCACCAACCCAATAGATTTGAGTACATTTTGAGGATAGACGACCGTTAATGCAATCAAATACAGCGAACAGTTGGACAAGGTAAATGAATTGCTGAAGAAGAATAGGTCCTCAAAGTCAAAGATCGTTCTCCTCCACGGCAACGCGCGCGCCTTATTTGGCAAAACTGACTCGCTGGTTCAATGCTGTTGTTTTTTTTTTATCTGCGAGTCCCGCGAAATAGCCTTTTCAATTCACCAACCCAATATTTGCCACATTGAATCCGAAACAAACTCAAGACGAACTCGATTCGAATCAGAAGTCAAGAAAAGTGGTTCGCTTGTGAAATAAAATTTCTTCTAATTCTATCATAATATTGGGTTGGTGAATTGAAAACTGCGGGCTATTTCGCGGGACTCGAAAATAAAAAAAAACAACAGCATTGAACCAGCTGAAAGGGGGCTTGGTTACTTCAACATTTCCTCAAACTGACTCTAAAATAAATAGCCTTGTTAGGGAACTTTTGGTGCATCCCGCATCCAGTCCAGACCTCGCCCCTTTTGACTACTATCTATTCCGGATCTTGAGCTATTCCGGATCATGAGCTATTCCGGATCATGAGCTATTCCGGATCATGAGCTATTCCGGATCATGAGCTATTCCGGATCATCAATGAAATTGAAATTACTCATAAAAATTTCATTTTCAATTTTCTAGAATTTCGATAGATTTTTGTATGAAAAAATGTGAAAAATAATGATTCTAAGGGATACGAGAAAGTTTTCTGACATTTATTTATTATATACTTTCTCAGAATATCTAAAAAATGTAGATTATGTCTTAAATTGTGTCTTTTGAGTCACAAAAAGCCCAAATAGTTTGAAATAAAAATTTTCGGGACACTACGTCAGTCATGAAAAACTCTAATCTCAATTTTTAACTGTTTCATCAAACTTTGTGATTACCCTGGGGATTTAGAAAAGATCAGGGAGATTAAAGGGATACAAAATCGAGATTAGAAAACGATTTTTCACCTAAATTTTGCGTTTTACTTCTGTAAAATTGAATGAGTCTAGAATTATGGTAATCTTTATCATTTAAATCAATCATTTAAACTGTTTTCGTCTATCTGGATGTCACGCAAGAGTCTCATGATGCTCAAGAGGTGCTCAAGAAGCCGGCGGGGATGATCGCTGGGATTGAATTTAGCTCAGTTGAGTTTAGCGTAACTTTAAAAGACAAGTGTCAGCCATTTAAACTTTTTTCGTCTATCTGGATGTCACGCAAGCTTTTCTCAGTAACAGCTTCAAAATCCCACCCGATCCACAAGCTGGGCCAAGCACCACATCGACATTTCTCTCCTTCATCAAGTAGACGGCAATCCCGGCCGCATTTGCCTCCGTGCAATCGGTGTAATTCACAATGAATCTAGAATTATGCTAATCTTTATCAAATCTTTATCAAATTCAAGCATTTCAATACTCAAATTCGATTGTATCCAACAAATGGATGCGAGCGATTTCCCCAAGAGCTACAGCGATCACTCTTTTAGCTTTTAACTCTTTTAATAACTTTTAACAGTTCACCGTTTTCCACAGAGCCTCATCCATATTCCATATCCATTTGAATAGTTTCACCGAGTTTTAGAGTCAGAAGCCATCCAGAAGAGGATGAGGAGGTAAAAAAAGAACGTCCGTTAAACAGGATTCATAGCTGTCAGGTTCATAGCTGTCAGGTTCATAGCTGTCAGGTTCATAGCTGTCAGGTTCATAGCTGTCAGGTTCATAGCTGTCAGGTTCATAGCTGTCAGGTTCATAGCTGTCAGGTTCATAGCTGTCAGGTTCATAGCTGTCAGGTTCATAGCGCATAAGATCTCCCCCCAAGCTGACAAAAGGTTCTGAGACGGCACAGGTAAAGCTTGTTGTCATCTTGGGAGGAGGTCTATGCGCTATGAACCATGGTTTAACGGAGATTCTCATCTCGGAAATCCGTTGAACGATTTGTGTCTACTGTTATCATATATCAAACAGGATTCATAACGCATAAGATCTCCCCCAAAGATGACAAAAGGTTCTGAGACGGCACAGGTAAAACTTGTTTCATCAAAATTTGTCCACTCAAAAAAGAGTTAATAAAGTGAACTCGTTTCAGGCTACTTCTTTCTAAAATCACAACATTTCAACTTGAATTACTCGTGATAAAAGCACTGACGATCGTAACTCACTGACGATCTTAGCTCACTGACGATCTTAACTCACTGACGATCGTAACTCACTGACGATCGTAACTCACTGACGATCTTAGCTCACTGACGATCTTAACTCACTGACGATCTTAACTCACTGACGATCTTAGCTCACTGACCATCTTAGCTCACTGACGATCTCAACTCACAGACGATCTTAACTCAAACGTTAAACGTTAAATCTTAACTCAAACATAACCACAATAAAAAGAAAACGAGAACAAGAACTTGTTAGCTTTACAAGTTTTTACAAGAGTTGAATTTGGGTTTTTTAATATTTTGTTCATTTTCAGGAGTCGATCAAAACTCTCGTGAAGCAGAATAAACTGTTTGAGCACAGAGCTTCGTTTTACAACCCTAGCAACCCTTAAAACTTTTTTTTTTGCTTCCAATTGACGTGTCATTGTAGGCAATTCATTGTGAAACTCTAAACACACTTTCTAAACAATTATTCATACTCTGAAATAGATCTGTCCATCCATCCGCGTCACTAAGGTTCTCCCTTTTGTTCGTTCGTATTCCCCACACTGAAGCATGCAAATATTGAGTCATTTTCTAACTTTATCAACTTTATCTACCTCCAAAGCTTTCACATCGATTCACTTTTCTCATTTTTGCTAATAGTTCTAATTATGGTTAATATAAAGTTTTATTTATTTATTTATGAATTAAAGCATAAATTTAACTCAATTAGTTACCCTCAAACCTTGACAGAAGTAAACTTTGACAGCAGTAAACTTATCCTTAACCTTGACAGAAGTAAACTTTGGGCAGTAAACTTATCCTTAACCTTGACAGAAGTAAACTTTGACAGCAGTAAACTTATCCTTAACCTTGACAGAAGTAAACTTTGAGAGCAGTAAACTTATCCTTAACCTTGACAGAAGTAAACTTTGAGAGCAGTAAACTTATCCTTAACCTTGACAGAAGTAAACTTTGACAGCAGTACCCTTAACCTTGACAGAAGTAAACTTTTCTTTCCTCAAAAGGATTTAAACAGCTTTCAATTTTTCGCATAGACAGCAGTAAACTTTTCCTTCCTCAAAAGGTTTAAACAACCTTTCATTTTCATACTTTCACAGGTGAAATCAGAGTGAACAGGTGGATTTTCTTGATTTCCATAATTCTAATTCAATCTGGAATGGATTGGAGAATATTGGAAGGAGTGAAGGAAACCATTGAGAAATCCATCGCTGAAGGAAACCATTGAGAGCTGAGAGCTCCGGCTACTTACACTTACTCACTTTTCGCTTTCCAGAAGCCATCCGGCCAGCCAGAAGAGGACGAGGAAAAGGCAGATTTCTAATGCAAATCATTGCGAAATTTTTCACAATCCGAATCACAACAGATAACCAAAAAAAAAGAACTAGAAAAACACAGGATTCATAGCGCATAAGATCTCCCCCCAAGCTGATAAGCTTTACCTATGCCGTCTCAGAACCTTTTGTCATCTTGGGGGGAGGTCTTATGCGCTATGAATTGTTAAGGATCATGGCAGCGGATGTTCTCCGTGCGCCTGAGTCAGAACAAGACTAGGTAAAATCCCATGGTCTGAAGTCGTGAAGAACGGATCCATGGCGCATAAGACCTTCCCCCAAGCTGACAAAAGGTTCTGAGACGGCACAGGTAAAGCCTGTCATCTTGGGAGGAGGTCTTATGCGCTATGAACCATGGTTTAACGGACATTCTCATCTCGGAAATCCGTTGAACGATTTGTGTCTACTGTTATCATATTATTATCGACTGTTATTTCTAGAGAGGATTTGAAAATTTGAAATTTGTTATTTGAAAAGGTTAGCCTTTTTCTTAGATAGTACAATTGATTTACTTAAAAGCTGGTCAAGTTTCATTTTCATTCTCACAGTTCATTTTCAGAAGAAACTTCTACTCGAAGACTTACTATAAATTGTTGGTAAAGCTTGTTGTCATCTTGGGGGGAGGTCTTATGCGCTATGAACCTGACAGCTATGAACCTGACAGCTATGAACCTGACAGCTATGAACCTGACAGCTATGAACCTGACAGCTATGAACCTGACAGCTATGAACCCTGTTTAACGGGCATTCTTTTTTATACCCATAAAATAAAAAAAGTTTTTTATAAAATCGATTGCCACACAGTAAATTTTGTGCGTTCTTTCTTTCTCTGGGATCATAGAAAAAAAAGGTAAAGGGGGCGAGTACGAGGACGAGCTGAGAAGGCACAGGACAAAATTTTCGCTGGAAAATCTGTGTCTTTTAAATAGGTATAGGTTTTTAGGCTCAAAATTATAGGCTTGATGTTGCCTCATCCATATTCCATATCCATTTGAATAGTTTCTCCGAGTTTTAGAGTCAGAAGCCAGCCAGAAGAGGATGAGGAGGTAAAAAAAGAACGTCCGTTAAACAGGATTCATAGCGCATAAGATCTCTCCCCAAAGATGACAACAAGCTTTACCTGTGCCGTCTCGAAACCTTTGTGTCAGAACCTAATCTCACAGTTCACTTTCAGAAGAAGCCTCTATTTGAAGGCTTACTATAAATTGTTGGTAAAGCTTGTTGTCATCTTGGGAGGAGGTCTTATGCGCTGTGAATCCGGTTCTTCACGACTTCAGACCATGGGATTTTACCAAGTCTTGTTCCGACTCAGGCGTTACGGAGAACATCCGTTGCCATGATCCTTAACAATTCATAGCGCATAAGACCTCCCCCAAGATGACAAAAGGTTCTGAGA
The DNA here is from genome assembly GCA_958450365.1 of Mesorhabditis belari. Lineage (NCBI taxonomy): Eukaryota > Metazoa > Nematoda > Chromadorea > Rhabditida > Rhabditidae > Mesorhabditis > Mesorhabditis belari. The sequence continues at coordinate 400,935 of CAUEEP010000873.1, forward strand.
TTGCACAGGTAAAGCTTGTTTTCATCTTGGTGGGGGGGGTCTTATGCGCTATGAACTATTGTTTAACGGACATTCTCATCTCGGAAATCTGTTGCACGATTTGTGTCGACTTCTTATCGACTGCTATTTCTGGAGTAAAGTTTTCTTTTCTCAACAACTTTCAATTTTTCGCATTAAGAAAAGCAGTTTTCTTTTCTCAAAGTTCTCAAAGTTTTCTTTTCTCCAAAAGATTTAAACCGCCTTCAAATTTTCATACTTTCACAGGTGAAATCAGTGTGAACAGGTGGGATTTTCTTGGTTTCCATAATTTAAATTCGATCGTCACTCGAATAATTCGTATTTTAGTGGGCAAAAATTTGAAATTCCAACCCTTAACCATGATCTATTTGATGGAAATTGGCGATGAGAAATGGAAATTCTTTGTTTGTCTACTTGTCGATGTCAAAGCTTTGAGGGTAGAGAAGTTAGCTTACCAAAATTGAAGATTTAAAAAACAAAAAGATAACTATACAGTACTGGACAATGAAATATGATATTTGAAAAAACGATCGTCACTTTCGCGCGTCTGTAATTTGCAGTTGCAGTTGCAGTTCAGGTCGATCCCCTTGCTTCCCCTTGCACTCATTTGTAATCTATTCGTCATTTTATCACATTAATCATTTATATACAGTACTGGACAATGAAATATGATATTTGAAAAAACGATCGTCACTTTCGCGCGTCTGTAACTCCCTTGTCTTTACCGTATTTCTAAATATTAATATTAATTAATATTGTGTAGCGCTTGAAAAGAGCTTTCAGAAAATGTATAACACTAATAGTTTAAACTCAAAGACAAGGGAGTTACAGACGCGCGAAAGTGACGATCTTTTTTCAAATATGATATTTCATTGTCCAGTACTGTATATATATTTCGTAATCGGTTTGCTATATCGGATTGTGGCCGGATTAGGACGTCCGAAACCGACCACAAGATAATCAATGGTCGGATTCGGTCGGATATTAATCTATCTATCTATCTATCTACACTACTGGACAATGAAATATGATATTTGAAAAAACGATCGTCACTTTCGCGCGTCTGTAACTCCCTTGTCTTTACCGTATTTCTAAATATTAATATTTTTAAAAAAACTCACGTGTCATCCCATCGAAAATAAAGAAAAGCGAGCGAGTCGAAAGCTTCCGCTAACACAGAGATATCAGGATGAGTGTAAGGCACTGTAAATCGATATAGATAGATAGATACAGTACTGGACAATGAAATATGATATTTGAAAAAACGATCGTCACTTTCGCGCGTCTGTAACTCCGTTGTCTTTGAGTTTAAACTATTAGTGTTATACATTTTCTGAAAGCTCTTTTCAAGGGCTACACAATGGTAATATTAATATTTAGAAATACGGTAAAGACAAGGGAGTTACAGACGCGCGAAAGTGACGATCGTTTTTCAAATATCATATTTCATTGTCCAGTAGTGTATATCAATTCATTTAAAAAAAAAAGTTTAATGGAAATGCAGAAATTACCGGGGTTCGAACCCTCGACACACCGCACCGGAGACAGCCGTCAATTTGCATGCGAAAACCAAACAGAACTTATACTCGCGACTTTAGGGTACAGAAATTTAGATAGAGCGTAAGTTGTCAAAACACTCAAAATTATCAAAAAACCGACTTTTTTCACAAAAAAGAAAACTTATTATTAAAAGCTTTAAAAGCTTTTTTATAGGATTTAAATTAAAAACTAAAATTGAAAGCTAAAATTGAAATACGATAGCTTTTTAATACGATAGTTTTTGTTTCCTTTCATCTAGCGCTTTTTCAGTAAAAAAAATCCGATTTCTAGCCTTTTCCCCATCTCCAATCATCGATGTATTCATTTGCCATACTTCAATCGATTCTCCTCTCATTTCTTCTCATCATTTACATTCCTTATCTTTATATTATCGCCACATCAACAATATTTCATGTGAATCTCACTCGAATCATTGTTTTCACCAAAGTCCACACAATGTTAATGATGCTTACAAAGCTGATGATCACTTTATGGGAATTGGGAATTGTTGAAAAGAAAGGTTATTGAGAATTTTGGCTTTAGCTTAAGAATTCTAGAAGGCTTCTTAAGCTTCTTAAGAATTCTAGAAGGCTTCTTAAGCTTCTTAAGAATTCTAGAAGGCTTCTTAAGAATTCTAGAAGGCTTCTTAAGAATTCTAGAAGGCTTCTTAAGAATTCTAGAAGGCTTCTTGAGCTTCTTAAGAATTCTAGAAGGCTTCTTGAGCTTCTTAAGAATTCTAGAAGGCTTCTTAAGCTTCTTAAGAATTCTAGAAGGCTTCTTAAGAATTCTAGAAGGCTTCTTAAGAATTCTAGAAGGCTTCTTAAGAATTCTAGAAGGCTTCTTGAGCTTCTTAAGAATTCTAGAAGGCTTCTTGAGCTTCTTAAGAATTCTAGAAGGCTTCTTGAGCTTCTTAAGAATTCTAGAAGGCTTCTTAAGCTTCTTAAGAATTCTAGAAGGCTTCTTAAGAATTCTAGAAGGCTTCTTGAGCTTCTTAAGAATTCTAGAAGGCTTCTTAAGAATTGTAGAAGGCTTCTTAAGCTTCTTAAGAATTCCAGAAGGCTTCTTAAGAACTCTAGAAGGTTTCTTAAGCTTATTAAGGATTCTAGAAGGCTTCTTAAGCTCCTTAAGAATTCTAGAAGACTTCTTAAGCTTCTTAAGAATTCTAGAAGGCTTTTTGAGCTTCTTAAGAAGCCTTAAGAAGCTTATGAATTAAGAATTCAAATAAGAATTCGGAATATCGAATACTTTTAACCAAAAAACAAAATTCTCACCAAATAAAGAAGAAATGCAGGCGATCCCTTTCTCGACCTCCCACTCATCATCCTCAGCTTAATGCGACTTCAAGCAATGTCCGTGGCTTTCACGATCTATCCCACAATTCTTGTTGAAAGGTTCGAATTTTTGAGTGGATTTTGGTTGGTTGTAATCAAGTTTTTCTTCAATTAAGAAAATTCAATTTTATTGTATGATTTACGCTCATTTTAGTGGTAGAGAGCAAATGCTTCTCCCGTAGATAAATCTTCGGTTTTTGACGTAAACCAATCTGTCAGCCATTTACTTCCCTTCTTCTTCTCCCACTTCTTCGGAATCAAAGTATTGCCAAAGTATTGCCAAATCATTGCTCATCACCTGGAAATAATCAGAGGGTCGAGATCAGGGCTGTAATGAATGGACCATCACCTCCCATCCAATTTTAAAAAGAATCATCTTCCTTACGAATAACGATTACATCAAAACGGAGGAAATTCCCTATTACAAGAGATTTCTACAACTCCATAAATTACAACTGCAACTGCAACTACAACTACATCTAGAATCATGTTGAAGAATGATTTTTCTCTTGGAGCTCTTTTTCTAGTAAAGATTTAGCTGACAGCATTTAGTTGGCAGCATTTAGTTGACAGCATTTAACTGAGTTGAGTTGAGTGTTGTCTTGCTATCCAAAAGTTGAGTTCCTAGTAGTTCCTAGTAGATAGACTCTTTCAAATCTCAGAGAATCCAATGGGTTTAGTGTAGAAAGAGTCGTCTTCCAAAAATGCGGTCTAGCATTATGGATGATTCTTCATGATTTTTCATAAAATTGCATTAGTTCATAGATGATTTTCTCTTGTAAAGATTTAGCTGACATGTCAAGCTGCTCATTTGATTAAGTTGAGTGTTGTCTTGCTTGCAAAAGTTCCCAGTAGATAGGCTCTTCCAAATCCCCGAGCATCGAGAGCACCGAGAGCATACTTCTCCGGGAAATTTGGCTTGACGTTGTGTTCGGGCATCTCTCCCTCAGCAACTCATTGACGCCTCCTCCGAAAGTTGACAGTTATAATCCATTTTCATTCCCCGACACAATAAAGAGTAAAAAAAAAAGATTTGCGTTCGTATTGAGAGAGATGAGCACTGATTTCTAACAAGTTCCCATTTCTGGGTTTCCGTGTCACATGTCCGTCGTTGGAGCTGATCCATTCACATTCTCAAGATTCGCTAAACACTAGAGGCCCTTGTATCGTTGTAGAAATTCGTACAACATAATGCGCCCATATTGTTCTTCATCACGGCACCTAAAAGATCAACATTTCCCATGTTCCACCAACAAAACTTCAATTACCTCAACTCCTTCTCGTTCAGTTAATATTTTGGCTGCATTTTGATAGGATAGTATTGGGTTGATGCATAATTATCCGGACTTCTTTTTGCGTGCTTGTATCTTTTTTGTTTTGAAAGCTTTTTGTCTATTTCTTTTTTTAAAATATTCGTTATTCTTTAGTGAACAAAATGCGTGTCGACAATCATATCCATCTTCGCCATATCATGCTCTACCACTTCGAAAAGGGATGGTCTGCCGCAGAGTCGTTTCGCGATCTCAAAGAACTTTTTGGTCAAGGAACAATTGGACGTGCAACAGTTTATGAATGGTTCGATCGTTTCAAGTCCGGTAACACAAGTGTTGATGATGAACCAGGAAGAGGACGGCCATCAGAATTCGATGACAAGGCACTTCTGGAAGCCGTTGAAGAAGACGAAAGCCTGACAACCAGAATGCTGGCAGATGAATTCAATGTTGACCAGTCAATATATTTACGAATAACGATTACATCAAAACGGAGGAAATTCCCTATTACAAGAGATTTCTACAACTCCATAAATTACAACTGCAACTGCAACTACAACTACATTTTGATAGGATACAATAGATTTCTCTCTCTCTCTCTCCAACAGATCTCCATAGCTTTTCAATAGTTAAAAAACGTAAAGTAAATCTGCCAAGAATGAAAGTCGATTGTTTCCACAAGAGCCAATGTTCACTCTCACTTTCTAAATTTGGTTCCTTATCTTTCTAGGTTTGGTTCCTTATCTCTAAATTTAGTTCCTTATCTCTCTAGGTTTGGTTCCTTATCTCTAAATTTAGTTCCTTATCTCTCTAGGTTTGGTTCCTTATCTCATATCTCTTTCCCACAAACCCCTCTCTCTCTACATCTAAATTTTTGGAATTTTATGTTGAAAAAAAGCGTCAATCTCTACCCACGAATCCAATAATGAAATCGTTAAAGTTGTTTTCAAGAAGCACTTTTTTTTTTTGCAATACCATCAGCAACTCATTTTCAGAATTTGTTCCCTAATTTTCATGTGGGATTACGAGAGAAATGCCCGTTCATTTATCTCCACATACATCATCATTTCCGTCTTCACCGCCTCGATTTTAGGATCAATCTTCGGCAGTTTTTGTAAGTTAAACTTACAGACATAAAACTTAGAGACGGACAGAGACTGCTCTTTTAAATCTAGTTTTATATCTATTTCTAGTTTATATCTATTTTATATCTAGTTTTTATATCTAGTTTTCTTTCGATTTTCCTTTACTTCTAGTGGAATCGAAATCGTCATCTTTCACACTCAAAAAAGTGTAAAAAGAAAGAAAGAAAGGAAGAAAGTAAAAAAAGATTGGATTGGGTCGGGATTGAACCCGGGACTAACCAAGCCGAACGTTGCTCAAACTTGGCAGATCGGGACGCCGGGACGCACTAGCACTCGGTCACTCGGTAGTATCTGTTCTTTGCGCGAAAAACGTTCAAATTCTGTATCAAATCTTATAAGATTTTATCACAAACTACGTAAAAAGCTAGGTTTCTACTGTCAAAAGTTTTTAGCTCGATCGACTGATCGATTTTTTTTGTTTCTAAAATCGCATAACAGAAAGACGGACGCACACACACAGACATACTCTCCATTATAATGAAATAAATATATAAATATAAATATATAACTCTTATATAAATCCTCCCATGAAATTAAAAATTAAAACATTAAAAATTCCCCAACTTCAGTCATCGGAATGCTTCAAACGATCACGATCATTTTTGGTATCCCGATTTTTCTCTCAACGATGGTTATATTTATTTGGGTAAATGAAACCGTATTTTTCGAAGAAGCAAAAAAAATTTAGTCTGCTCAAAAGATCAGAATCAGTAACAAGAGGATTCTCGACGAATTGAGCTCAAAACCGTGCGATTATGCTTTGTCAGCTAGATATCAAGCTACCGAGAATATTCGATCGTTTCAGGTGAGCATCAAATTGCTTCAGGAATGACTCTAGGATAAAATTTCGAAAGCTAAATGGTCTAAATTTCCCCAAATAATACATCTTCAATCAATTCCAGTTCATCCGCAATTTCCTCTATTTCTCGATCTTCGCTGACCTCTTTGGCACGAGTCTTTTAGTAATTGCAGTCCTTTTTTATCCGGATCGATCACTTGGAGCGCAAATGTTTGGGGCAGCTTATGAGGCTTGGACAATTGTGTGAGTGAAGAAGTTTTAGAAAAATCGATTTTTGGCTGGCCCAGGTCTAATGTTAATCTGGTCCTAGCAGGGTCAGCTTAAAGCTAATCTAAATTTTAACCGCCACAGATCTTTTTTAGTTTTTGTTCCGGCTACTTATTAATCGGTTTGTTTTCTGTGAGCGATTGGCGTCAGCGCTTCTTCCGAATTTTTCTCAAATTCTTCGGTCGTTCTCGCATTTCCAGCAGTTCATCATCAACCGTTTCAATGATTGAAATCGACAAACAGTTAGAGACACAAATATATTTCAAATATTATTCTGATAACTGGTAATAAATTAATCTTCATCATCATCACTTTTGTTTCCCTTTGAACTCTCATTCGAATCACTGTCACTCATCACCGCTCGCTTCTTCTTTGCTCGACTAACCGTTGCACTAAAAGTAACCATTAGATATATCAATATTAATGTTCTTTCTACGAAATCTTTCGTGTTTATCTCACAAATGGACCCAGTAACGCGTTACTCACTACCCACCTTGCCTGACTTTCCGCACTATCCGAATCATCGAAAGCAGGTGGTGGAGGGCTTTCCTCACTTGCCGAGGCTGCCGCTTGTTTTTTCCCAGCTCCTTCATCAGAAGACTCGGATTCGGAAGATAAGTAAGCTCGTGACTTGACTGAAAACAAAAACTAAATAAGCTTTCTCAAAAACTTTACTCTTTGCTTGTTGTTTAGCGGAGAGTTTAGCCTCGGCCTTCTCGGCCGCTCGTTCCTTCTTACGTCGGCGTCTCTCTTCTCGGTCGTCTGAGTCGCCGTCGGATTCTCCTGAAAGAAGACATTAGAAAAGCATTAATTTCCAATCCCTCACCAGGCTCTTTCTTTTCCCTTCTTTTCTTGCCGGACGCCTTCTTTTTCCTCTTTTCTCCCATTTGTCCACCTTCTCCTCCTTCGCCTCTCCAATCACCCATATCCTAAAGTTTACCAGTTAACATTATGCATTCAGTTACAAACCGATGAATCATTGACGAATTCCTCTCCCTCTTCTCCCTTTCTCTTTCTTCCTCGTCCTCCTCCGCCGCCGCCTTCTTTTCGTGATCGTTTCTCTTCTTGTGCTACCTAAATTCTTTATTTACAGTTGATCATAGTCAAAACTCACCTCGGGCATCTTCAGTAAATCCTTCGTCATTTGCATGTAAATCTTTCTTTGTGCTGCCAATTCTTCTTTCTTCATTGCCTCCTCTTCTTCACGAGCTTTTCGTTCGGCCAGGATACGTTGCTAAAAGCAGAGTATTTTAATCCGTTTAAGTACCAAGAAACACACCCTAAGTGCCTCCCGTTCCTCTTCTTGTTTGAGTCGAAGATGTCGTTCACTTTCATCTTTCTTCTGTGCTCGCGCAATGTACTGACCCGACTGTTTGATCACATCACTGCAGCCACGACCCTAAAGGTAATGGTAAGCAAAAATTTGAAAGCGTTAGCTAACCTGCTCGGCACATGACGTTTTCGAGACAAATTTCGTGAATAAATAAGTCTCATCCCTGTTCTGAGCCATCCAAGTGAACATTCTAAAAGAAAATTATTACTAAATTAACATTTTAAACCACCGCTCAGCCGTCTTCAAATCAGCACAAGCACCATTAACTTGCTCCAAAGAAGATTTGTCATCCCTGCAAAGAATCGTACTCCAATGATTTTTTAAAACAACAAACCTTAACAAAGTCGTAGCTACTTTCCTCGTGACAAATGCATAATTGAATTTAGCAACCAAGTTCTCCGGTTGCTCGAGCAAAATCTAGAAGACTTTAAAAATAAGATTTTACTTTAAAAATTACCTTTTCTAACACATCACGACACTCCAAATGCATTCCAGCAAGAAAATAAGCGCGTGCCAAGTACAGCAGCAATGTCGTGTTGTTCTCGCAGCCGAAACGTTTAATCGCCGATGAGTACCTGAAAGAGATGAACATAGCAAACATTATTCTAATTCAAACGTACATTTGAACAGCGGCCACATATTGTTTCTGCTCGGTGTAAACATGCGCAATGTTAATCCAAACGTCCATGAAATCAGCTGTAGCTTCTCGAACCTAAAAAAATGGATCAAAATCAATGTTTCACTCTCTTAGCACCAGCCGAAAACTGAAAACACTTCAACATGCCTGTGAGAAAACATCTCGAGCCTCATTCATGTAGCCTCGAGCTGCCAGAACACACGCTAAATAAGAATATTTGCTTAATTAATGTTTTCGAATCACAATTGCTCAAAACTTTTAAACTCACCAATTCCATTCGCTGCCCACATGTTCTTCGGCTGAATCTTCAGCGCTTTCGTGTAGTGATAGATGGCACGTTCAGCATGAGTTTTGTCCCAAAAAGCCAAAATACGGAAATTATCCGATAGAGCTAACCTTTTCTTTATTTCGATTTTGCCCAAACAGTGTCTCGAGCCAAACATTTCCAAGAGCGATGTTCGAATACGCGTCATCCCGAGACATCTTCAGAATTTGATCGAATTTCTTCTGAGCTGGCTGCCATCTAGACAAGAGATTGTTTTGCTTCCATAAAAGCTTACTCTTGTTTAACCATGTGCAAATTTCCGATTAAAGTCCACGCATCAATGTTTTGCTGATCGACACTGCAACCTTCCTAAAACCAACTAATTAAGCCATGACGATGAATAACTTACTTTAAACCAAACAGACGATTCGTAGATTTGCCCTCGATCACGCATCAAACATCCCAAACGCATGTAGCCTAAAAGGAGTCTTTAGAGTGCATAAAGAACAAACTTATAAATTTCTGTTAAAATCTTTGCTTAAAACCCACAATCCACATAATTCGGGTTATTCCTGATGATCTCCTTGTAAACTTTTTCAGCCTCATCGAATAGGCAGAGATGTTCGAGTGCTCGTCCTACATTGTAGCGCATCGTCACCACGACACTTGGATCAGCTTCACCTTGAGCTACATCAATCTGAAAAATTGCCAATGAGGTTTTATTGAAATACGGTTGTTTGTTTTTACCTCTATTTGTTCCAAAGCTTCCTCGAAAAGTTTCCGCGCCTCCTCGTAATTGCAAAGACTCATCTGCAAAGCGCCCATATTGTTCTTCATCTCGGCTGGCACCTAAAAGATCAACATTTCCCATGTTCCACCAACAAAACTTCAATTACCTCAACTCCTTCTCGTTCAGTTAATATTTTGGCTGCATGTTGATAGGATACAAGAGATTTCTAAAACAGTACAATTAGCGTTCAACTTATTTTTCAACCTGTGCATCAATGTGCTCGGTGAGTTGTGCCAAATCGATCAACGCCTCGACATCATCAGGCCAGATTGTCAAAAGTCGAGTGAGCATGTCCCTAAAATAAAAATATTGAAAGCACATGATTTTGTTTCACATAGAATATCCATTTAAAGTCATCCTACAAGTGAAAAGAGTATCCCCATACCTCGCTTTTTGTGTCCGAGAATCCCGTTCTTTTGGCGGCGCTTCTGCATGTGCATACAATGATCCGAGAATCTAAATCAATTCCAATATTAGCTCATTAGTTTTTTTTGGTTACCTTCAAAACTTCAGCGCTGTTTGGTTGAACTTTCAGAATCTTCTCAAAACAGGCAATCGCCTAAGCACAGATTAATTAACGCAAGAAAGGCTTAACAAACATTCTCGAATTCCTGGCGTTGAATGTACATTTGACCGAGGCCGAATTGTGGAAGGACAAAATGCGATGAAGCGTATTGGGCCGATTGATAATAATGCTAAATAAACGTATTGAAGTTATTACATTTATAGAATACCCGAAAAGCTTTCTCGTAGTTCTTCTGATAATGAAAGCATCGTCCTAGTTGAAATGAGCTTTCAGCTCTGATCGCATCAGTGTCAGCCACCTGGAAAGCGTGCCAAGCCAACTTCTCGACTCGATCAAATTCCTAAAACATGCTATCAAAATTCCGATTAGAACTGGATAAACTCACCAATCTGAAGAAAAAGTGATTTGCCAAGTGATTGAGCACAATCGGATGATTTTGCTCAAGTTTATACGCGTAGCTGAGTCGATTGACGGCTTGTTGAACTCCTAAAGGCTAGAAGTTACAATTTAACAAACAATATATTACCTTCAGGTGTATTCATGTTGTTGTCCATGATGGCGAGAGCGGCCATCGCCGAAATATTGTGTTTATCCATTTCAAGGCATCTTTCAAACGCAATTCTAGATCGACAAAGTTACCATTATGTCAATAATACAAACCTCGCTTTATCTAATTTCCCCAAGCGCACCAAACAGTGCCCAATCCCGAGTCGAACATCCGGTGGACAATCTGGCTTCAACTTCAACGCTTTCTTGTAATGAAGAAGTGCTGTTTTGTAGTCTTTCTTCTGGAAAGCAATGCACGCTCGTCCCAATGTGGCGGGAATATTATCGGGAGACTAAAGCTGCATAGAAGTAGACCATCTCACAAATTTTACCGTGTTGACGACAAAATTGAACTGTTGATCGGCTTGTTCCATCTTATTGCCCTCGAGGAGACAAAAGTAGGCACGGCCTAGTAAGTGGTCTTGATCATACCTAAAACGATTCATTTGCTCAAAGCTAAAGCAATAGCTTACATTTGAATTTTATCAGCCGTTGTGTAGAGTAGTGTGGCTTTTTGGAAACATTCCTTGCGTCTTTCCTTGTTTGCCCGTTCTCGATGTCCCTAAAGCAAAAAAGTTTAGCAAAAGATTGTTTGAATCAGGTTAAAAGTAAAAATAAACAAACCTCTTGCACATAAAAAGCAGCTAACGTGTCGAGAGCTCTCATCTGGTCTTTCTCAATTCCCGGGTAGTCGAGAAAGGCGTCACCTAAATTAGAAATTTCAAATCAGTTAATTGCTTAATCTACCTCCAGCAGTTTCCAGCAATCTGATGAATTCATCATTTCTACCTTGAATGTGATATCCAACCTAAAGATGAGAGTTATAAAAGAGATGTGACAAGTTATTCTCGTAAAAGAATCAACATCAAAACTGTTTTGAATCAAACTTTAAACTTTTAAAGTTTAATAAGATCCCCAAAACGTTCAGCGACAAAAAATATTTGCTAGCTATGTAAACTTTTAAAATCTTACCGCAGCATCGACCCAACAATGCAATGGAGCCCTTTCTTGACGCAAAATGTCCAACATCTCATCCAACGGCGGCAATTCATCGACAGCAAACTCGATCACCTCCTAAAGATACAATTGTTCAAAGATTTAAAGGCTAAAACCTTAACATTTTGTGGCTTTTTGTTAAACGATTTATTCACAACTTAAATATTCTTTTCCCCATCAGCAATTAGTCCGTACAATCGTTCAAGTACGCCCCTTTCAATGAATGGTTCATATTTGTAGGATACAAGCACCGCCGCGAAAACCTCTCGATTATTGAAAAATCCAACATCCGATAGACCAGCTCTTTTCGCTTGTATTTCTTTCAAGAACATGCCTTTTAGTGGTGGCAAGATATCGCTTAATTCAGTGGTCAAATACAATGATCGAGGACTGTTTTTGTTGAGCTCTTTCATGCTGGGCAGTCGCCCTTCTGCTTGCGAGAATTTGTTCGTCAATCTTTCCATCTCCGTCAACAATTCCTCAATTTGACCGGCGTCCGCAACAATTTCCCGATTAATTTTCATCTTCTCGTCGTTGGTGAGCTCAGATGTGGTCGATGGTGTTGAAAAATCGCTTATCGACTGCTCGGGGGCTTCTTTCACTGAATACAACAGTCGAAGTTTGTTGTTTGCCAAACGATTCAACGAGTTCTCAGCTTTCGTTGAGAGGGATTTCCATTGATCGGTCAAATTCCACACCTCGGTGCACAAACGAGTAGTCGTTTTTAAACGTTCGGGCTAAATTGAGAGCGAATCGAGCATCACAGAAGGAATTTTTAGGACAACCACACAAGTTATCCACAACAAAGTTTGTTTTTAAATAGAATCTAATAGTGTTTAAAGCTCGTGAGCGGAAAATTTGATTAGCTAAAGATTTTCTCTTGTTTTTAAGGTAGTAGTTAGTTAGTTTTCAAAGAATAGTTTTGACGAAATTCTTGATACGGACGGAAAGCCCCAAAACGTTCAATTTTCCGCCTACGAGTCTGGTCTGTACTGCCTGTTAAAAAGCATTTGACAAGAAAATTTTATTTTTGGTTACCTTTAGACAAGTTTAATAGCACCTAACACAACTTTTTCATAAAATAGTACCTCTTCTCTCGAGTCTCGAAGAGGAATCACAATGCTCCGACCCATCTTTCTGGCACGAGTCCCGTATTTTCACGTTTTCGATGTTGAACGGAGTCGTTACTGAAAGAAAAACTGTATAAACGTTTAAAAAATGATATTGAAACGTGAAACTAATTGAAAACAAAGTGAAATGCGTTTTGAAATAGGATAGGGTAATGAGGAGAGCGGTGTTTGAAAGAAAGACAAGAGTACGGTAGAAAGAGCAACTTTTTGGGGCCAGCTTTTGTACAAGACATGCCTTGGAAAATGATTCAATTGTTTAAAATTGAAAAATACACTTTCTACCGTATAATTGGTTTAAAAAACATTACTCCATCGCATTTCTTTAAAAAAAACGATTTATTGTTAACAAAACTGAAAAATAAACGTAAAAATTATCTAAAGAAATGCATTTTATAACAAATTGAAAGTTAAAAAAATAAAGTTAACCAACGGAGTATTGAGGGGTAGGCTAATTTCCGTAATTTTTTTTGTGCAACTGGATCGTTTGCGCAACTCGCCATAACTTTGTTCTAACTCGGCCAATCTTTATGATTTTGGTTTCATTTTGTAGATCTCAATAAGTGCAACAAAATAAAATCAAAATCATAAAGATTGGCCGACTTAGAAGAAAATTATGGCGAGTTGCGCAAACGATCCAGTTGCGGAAAAAAAATTGCGAAAGTTTGCAATAATGATCGCACAGTTGGCTGGCGTGATTTCATCTCAATCATTCATCAAAGCTTTTTTTGAGGTAATTGTAGTGTACTGATAGTTTTCAAGTTTTTGTTTCAAATGTCTTCAAGTAACTGTTGTAATTGTAACTGACCATTGTGTTGAAGACTTGTAAAACTATAATTTATCTTTACTTAAAACACTTAGAAAGAAAAACAACTCCCCTAAAAACAAAAATGATTCCACGAGAAGGGGTAGACTAATTTCCGCAACTGGATTTTTTGCGCAAATCGCCATAACTTTCTTCTAAGTCGGCCAATCTTTATGATTTTGATTTTATTTTGTTGCACTTATTGATATCTACAAAATGAAATCAAAATCATAAAGATTGGCCGACTTAGAAGAAAGTTATGGCGAGTTGCGCAAAAAAATTTGCGGAAATTAGCCTACCCCTCACACATTTTGAACGCTAATTTTATTATGAAATATTAACTTTTTTTAAAAAACTGTTTTAAAAAGCGGCTACATCTTTGATGGGGATTTTAAAAGTTATTTTAGCGTCATCAGCGTAAAGCCAGATAGATGAGTCGCTAAATGAGAAATTTAATTTGATTTAAAGGGTTTTCCGGTCATCCTGATCCAGAATGTCAATGCTAAACGCTTTTTTTGTTCGTACAAATGACATGAAAAGAAAGCACGCAACAATTGAATAAAGAAAAATACCACAAAAATCTTTGCCTAAAACATTAAAATTTTCTTGCAAACCCGATTTTCCTCTCTGAAATCCCGTTCAAGTGCAATTAATTGAAATGCGTCAGAAAAAAAAAGAGTTGTGATGAACCCAGAATCTCCTTTTTCAAGAAATGAATCCATTTTTGAATGAATGGAAGTACTTATCTTCTTTTCTTTTCTTTCTTTCTTTCTTTCTTTCTTTCTTTCTTTCTTTTCTTTCTTTCTTTCTTCCTTTCTTTTCTTTCTTTCTCTCTTTCTTTCTTTCTTTCTGTTCCAATTTTCTTCTTAAAAACTGATCTTTACCCTATCATTCATCAAAAAATTGAGCTTTAGCTGTTTTTTTGCACAAGGAAAAGCTTTCCCAGTTATACCATGCCATGTACATTGAGCCAGATCTGTAAACGCATCCCTTTTGGCATAAAGGGATGTACTTTCTAGCCATGTAGTTTGTAATTTTGTAAACTCACCACTTCTAGTATAATTTTAAGTTATTTTCTTCAAGCTTCAGCGGAAGTGACACAATTTTGGGTTTGATCAACTTTTAGCCTAAAAAATAGAGATAATTCCAGGGTTAGCTTATATTAGAGCAATTACAGTAATCCGTAAACTCTTTGTAGTTACCGTATTTTCTCTTCTACTAGTGCACCAAGAGCGTCGCCTAAATTCCTCGAAATCTCGAGAACCGCTTATCAGAACCTATCGATGTGGGATTGGGAAATATAGCTGACGATGAGATCTTGTGGGAGATTTGAGTGTTGAGCTTCTGCAAAAGATTGGAAACCGTAAAATAGTCATCAACTCGGCGGAGTGCGCTACTATCAGGGAGGATCCGGTAGTCAAGATAGTCAAGATAGTCAAGATAGTCAAGATAGTCAAGATAGTCAAGAATGACCAGACCAGGTCCAAGTCAAGCCAAGCCATGGTAAGCCTAGATAGATTCAAGGCAACTTCAGTTTGAATTCTTTGGAACTTTATCCAATCTATTCCTCAAATTCTATTTACCGTCACATCATTAATCATCGACGCGCAATTCCAATCACAAAGTTTGCTGTAGATTCAAGAATCAAAGTAGCAAATGAACCAATATCAAAAATCAATGTCTAGAAATGAGGCTCAGGCATGTACCGTGTTGTCTCTAATAGTAGTGCACCCTGAGCGTTGCCTAAATTCCTCGAAATCTCGAGAACCACTTATCAGAGCCTATCGATGTGGGGTCAGAAAATGTAGTTGACGATGAGATCTTGTGGGGAATTTGAGTGTTGAGCTTCTGCAAAAGATTGAAAACGGTAAAATAGTCATCAACTCGGCTCGCCCGGGTGCACTACTATTAGAGAAAATACGGTAATTATTATTTCGAATCATTCGAAAATTAAAAATTTGAACCTTTTTCAGTAGTGAGCTGGGAAAAGACAAGGAAACAAAAATGCAAATTTCAAAGTTACGATAACTATGGTAAGCTTTGGTAGGCTTGGTAAGAACGAAGAACTAAGAACGAAGAACTAAGAACTAAGAACTACGAAACTTTGGTAAGCTTTCGAAATACTCTTTGCTTTATTCAATTTCGTTATCTTCAAATTCTTATCATTCAAATTCTCATGCTAAAATCGAGAATTCAAAATCCTTCTTTATTTCTTCATTCATTTTTTCATTCATTTTCGTTCTTCATCTTTATTTTTTTTTCCATTTTTCATCTCAATATTACGCCCTCAGGCTCTTTTTAAAGAAAATTTAGGTAAAAATATTTGCTGAAATACTCAAATAGTTGACAAAGAAATAAAGCTTTTCAGCTTTTTTTTTTTAGCTTAAATCTTCACGATTAGTTTTTTTTAAAGATGATTCTTTTCAATAACTTTTCCCTTTTAACATTTAAAATTGAAAATCCAGTTCAATTTAGAGCTATTATAGCAGGAAATTCCTTTAATTTATATAGTAATTTATGATTTAGTAATGATTCAAATTTTAGATTAAAAAGTACTCTATTTAATTTAAAAGTTGAACCATTACAGTACTTCTTTATAGAATTACAGTATTCACTGACTTTTTAAAGTCTATAGTATCTATAAGCTGAACCATTACAGTATAATCTTTCAAAACTACGGGAAACCACAGTATATAGTAATCATCGTAGTCTGTAGTATCACAGGATACTGTACTGTACTGTGATACTACAGAATTGTACAGTACTGTGATACTACAGGACTGTACAGTATCCTGTGATACTGCATACTGTACAGTATCCTGTGATACTACAGGACTGTACAGTATCCTGTGATACTACAGGACTGCACAGTACTGTGATTCTACAGAACTATACAGTATCTTGTGATATAGTACACAGCACAGTATACTGTGTAGTCAAGTACTGTTTTTACTGTAGCTCTTGAGACAAGAATCCTATTCAATTTTGAGTAAATTTTCAAATATTACCAATTAAACTTTACCGTAGTTTCACTATTCAAAAACTTTTTTCTCGAATGTCTCGTATGGCAGAGTGCTATGTAGCAAAAAAAGGAAAATCAGCATCATGATAAGCATGAAATTCTGCATCAAATAGCTCATCTCATTAGGCCAAATCCTACTGTTTCTCTTGTAAGCTGAGTTCGCCATGTATTTTGGAGCATTTAAAGCATCGAGCATTCAGTACAATCTTCTATAGCACAAAAAGCATTTAAAGCATCGAGCATTCAGTACAATCTTCTATAGTTTCAATCTCAACTACATTTCAATGATCTCCTACACGCTGTACTTGATTCATTTCTGTGTTCATCGCTTTTCTTGAAGCTTTGCAACAATATGATACGCATTTAAAGCTTCAAAAAGCATCGATTTCAGTACAAATCAACTTCAGATATAAAACTTTCAACCGAAAAGTCGAATTTTTGTCTTTTCAAACAATTCCAATAACACAAAATCAATAGAAAATCTGTGGAAACTGTAAGAAATATATGTTTATGATTTGATCTATATAATTTCTTGTGAGACCGGTCCGGTGGGTTCAATAGGGCGTCTTGAAATCGCACAATTATCAAACTTTCCCATTAGGGCAAACTTGCTCAAACTGGAGCAACCTGGCACATCACAATTAATTCAACACGCAGGAAAAAAAAAAAAAGGATGAAAGAAGCAAAAAAAAAAGGAGAACCAAAAAACACAAAAAAGCAAAACCTCAAAATAAAGGATTTTTTTTTAAGTATACAAGCTACAACAAACGGACAGCTGAATATCGTCTAGTGACTGATTACGGAGTTTATCCATCAACTTTGAAAACGTGTATTGAATTTTTGACTAACTGCAGAGCAGTGGCAATTCGCCACAGAAACGTTAAAAGAAATTTTTAAAGATAATAAATTCACAAAATGGGCTTTATTTTTTAAAATTTGAAAATGAAAACAAAGTTTTTTAGTAAAGAAACCCGAAAAAGAAGAAAAAGAAGCTAAAATTAGAGCGAATTTTTTGCAAAAAAAAAAAAAAACGATTTTTGACTAAAATAAAAAGAAAAGTAAAAGAAATTCTGAAAATTTAGTGAAATTGAAGCGAAATGGAAGCCTTCTTTGCTTCTTTGCTTTCTTTTCGATCTTTCGAATGAAAACGCTTCTTTCATTCCTGCCATCTTCATCTTCTCTTTTCTTCTGATGAGGCAAGGAAATTTATACGAATCATCGCAAAAATGAGAAAAATGTCTGAACGTTTTTCTTCTTCCCTCTTTTCCTTTCTCTACCATTTCTCCATTTATTTTTACTTCTTTTTGCCTTCTTGGGGACACAAGCACTCAGCCATTTCCTTCTTAATTTCAAAAGACTTCTTCACCCCATTTATCACTTGTCTACTTGGATATTTTTTTATATTTTAGAGCGAAATTAGCTTTCAACTTACTTCACAGCTTTACAACTAATTGGTTTTGGAAGAAATGATTGCGATCTTGATGATCTTGATTTCGTCAGACTTTAGGCTCAGCATCTAGTGAGCAAACAGACCATAGCAGAAGGCTGATCTAATAGGTTTTTTTTGTAAGAAATTGATTATTCAGTATCATTGTGTACATCTAGAGTGAGTAGATGGACAGCTGATCTTACAAGGAAATTCTTTGAAGTTAGTTTGAAGTTAGATTTCAAGATTGATCTAATTCCGATGATCTTGGTTAATGGTATCCGAAAACTGCTTTCAAATCCTCTTTATCATAAGCCATTTTCGAGATATAAACCTTCAAATTCGTCAAAAAGCAGGCGGGTCGAGGTAGTTAACGCTTTCGCATCGGGTGGAGCGATGTGTCTCGATGGCCGAGTGGATAGTGTCTGGGTGTGTGGAGCGGTTGCGGGCGGAGGTCCCCTGGTTCGAACCCGCTATCGGTTGGGCTTTGTGTTTTTTTGAAGAAAAACACTCGAAAGAAAAGGAGGTTAATATCCAACATCCAGTAGGCTATCGATAGGTAGTTAAGGCTTTCGCTTTCAGGTGCAGCAATGTGTCTCGATGGCCTAGTGGATAGAGTGGTAGATCCCGAGCGGAGGTCCCCTGGTTCGAGCCCGGGGTAACGTTTTTGTTTTTTTAGAAAAACACTCAAAAGAAAATGATGTTTTTATCCAATATCCACTAGGCTATCGATATTCTATAATGTTTATAGTGATTTCTTATCTTTTCTACCATAATCTATTTGTATTTAGCATTAATAATTGTTCAAATTCGATTAAAAACTGCATGAATTGAATGAAATTCTTAAACTTTCATAGAAATTATTTTTAGTTGATAGAAAAGTTTCCAAATTGATATCACCGAAAATTAGAAATCCTAAAGTGAATTTTGGCTTCAAAGAAGACTCAAAAAAGTGTTTACAATTTGCTCTAATTGTAAATAAAAATTGAAAATTGAAATTGAAAAATTTGAAAAGCTAAAGTGTAACTTTAGCTTTTACATTTCATCAAGAAATAATCTTTTTCTCTATTATTTTATTTCTATTATTTTATTTCTATTTATCTCTTTTCCATTCCAAATTAACAAATCAAAATCGTCTTGAAGGAAAATGAGGATCATCATGATAAGCATGAAATTCTGCATTGAATAGATCATCTCATTTGGTCAAATCCTACTGTTTCCCTTATAAGCTGAGTTGTATTTAGGAGGACAAGGTTCACCAAAAAGCATTGAAAGCACCGATTTCAGTCGAATTTTCTGTCGTTTCAATCTTCTGTATTTTTCATTTCATCAAGAAATAATCTTTTTCTCTATTATTTTAATTCTGTTTATCTCTTTTCCATTCAAAATTAACAAATCAAAATCGTCTTGAAGGAAATCATCATGATAAGCATGAAATTCTGCATTGAATAGCTCATCTCATTTGGCCAAATCCTACTGTTTCTCTTGGAAGCTGAGTTATAAGCTGAGTTCGCCTTGCATTTTGGAGCGCAAGGTCAGCCCTCACACGCCTTACGTCTCAACTCACTAACACTCCGCCATCGTTGCAATTGGTGGGCGGAAGACAGGGTTCTAAGGTCGCGGTTTGATTTTTGACTCGCAACTTTTAACTCTTTGACAAAACTTTAAACACGTATAACTTTTGACAGCGTGCTACGTAGCAAAAAAGGAAAATGAGCATCATGATCAGCGTGAAATTCTGCAACGAATAGCTCATCTCATTTGGCCAAATCCTACTGTTTCCCCTGTAAGCTGAGTTCGCCTTGTATTTTGGAGCATAAGGTTCACCAAAAAGCATTTAAAGCATCGATTTCAGTAGAATTTTCTGTCGTTTCAATCTTCTGTAGTTTTCATTTGATCAAGAAATAATCTTTTTCTCTGTTTTTTGATTTCTGTTTATCTCTTTTCCACTCCAACTTAACAAATCAAAATCATTCACCTTGTATTTAGGAGCACAAGGTCCACAAAAATCATTTAAATCTCGATTTCAGTAAAAAGGAAAATGAGCTTCATGATAAGCATGAAATTCTGCAACGAATAGCTCATCTCATTTGGTCAAATCCTACTGTTTCTCTTGTAAGCTGAGTTCGCCTTGTATTTAGGAGCACAAGGTCCACAAAAATCATTTAAATCTCGATTTCAGTACAATCTTCGATAGTTTTCTCTTTATCTTTACGAGTCAAAATTTTACAAACCCAGATCATCTGACGATAGAAATTCCCTCAAAAAAAAAAACACTTTGACACTTTGAATTAAACTTTTCATGATAAAGGCTCGAATGAAGATTTCTATAATGAAATAAAGAGAAATTTGTGTTCCCTCATTTTCCTAGAATTCGATTATCCATTCCATATCCATAGCTCATTTTCTTAGACTTGAAAAAGAAGAATCTCCTCTTCAATTCCCTAATTTTCACATGTTTCCATAAAAAAATTCGTTTCTCTTTTTACGTTTTATCAGATGAAATCATCTAATTCATGCAAATTTCTCATTCTTCTCATTTCTCATTCATGCAAATTTCTCATTCTCAAATCTCAGATTTTCCGATTTTGAGACATTTACCATTGGCAGTCCAACTTTGAGCTCAAATTTCTTCGTGTTGATCCGTTCAATTTATAAATTCTTGATCACATTAGATGCGTCAAGTCTTTCTCTTTCGATTGATACAAAAACTATTTCAATTGAACAATCCAATACCAAGAAATTTGGGTTTAAAGTTGGATTGTCAATGGCAAAGGGGCGGAGTCATCGGACCTTTTGCCAGGCAATCCAACTTTGAGCTCGAAGATCTCAGTGTTGGGTTGTCCAATTTGAATAGTTTTTGTACCAATCGATAGAGAAAGATTTGGCGAATGTTATCAAAACTTTATAAATTGAACGGCCCAGCACGGCTTGTCAAAGGTTCGATGACTCCGCCCCTTTTCCATTGGCAATCCAACTTTGAGCTCGAATATCTCAGTGTTGGGTTGTCCAATTGAAATAGTTTTTGTACCAATCGATAGAGAAAGATTTGGGGAATCCAGCGATACCAAGAAAATCTAAATTGAACAGCCGAACAGCAAGAAATTCGAGCTCAAAGTATTGGGTTGGGGAGAATGAGTCGGCGCCGAAAATCAAAAAAATGTCTAAAACTTCTATTCGACTTCGTCAAATAATATGCGTTTGATATCCGTAGAAGGGTAACTAATTCTCTACAAAATAATATTTAAAAGAGAACTCAAACAGCGCCTCAACTCAACAGAAGACCATTTTTTCACAAAATCGATAAACTGTCATCTAGAGTAAACGGTTGGAGGGATCTTCCTGAAAATTTGGTAACTTATGTAATTGAGTGTGCTCTATCATTTTTATATAAACACCAAAGGAGGTTTATGTGGAAGAAACTGTTCAAGCAATGAGTCGCACTTTTTGTCATTTTGATTAGCTGTGTTTGGGAATCCATAAAATCCCAAAAAAGAAAAGCTTTGTGGAATCTCTCAAAAGCCATTTTGTAAAGAAATAGTCGACCATTTTGATGAAACAAAACGTGTATTTAAAGAAGGTTTTATGGGTGCAAAAAGTTTCTTTCAATTTCGGCGCCGACTCATTCTCCCCAACCCAATAGGATTGCCAATGGTAAAGAGGTCAAATTTTGATCTCATTCGATACGAAAACAAATCCTGAGTCGAATGAGATCAAAACTAAGTAGAATGGAGAATCAATGAAGAAAAGATTACGTTAGTTTTCGCTAAACTTTTAAAAAACGAGTTCCACCTTCAATTTCATGATGTTTACATGTGACTTTTCTTCATTTTTTTCTTTTTCAAAAAATTGAACAGCTTTTGATCCTTTTCCCAAGAAATTTCTTAAAAAAAAGCTAAATGTTTTCTGCAAAAAGCCCTCAAATCTTTTATTTTTTAAATTTTCTTTTCTTTATCTTTTCAAATTCTTTTTCTAAATACGTAAAGTATGGGGAAAAGTTGCTATTTTTAAAATCCGTATGAGAAATTTGAAGATTTTAAATTATTTTATTGCTTTTGAAAGCTTTTTTTAAGGCTACGTTCAAAATTTAGCGAAAAAACTTCAAATTTCAAAGATTTTAAGTCAAAAATACCAAAATATTTAAAAAAAAACGAGCTGCAAAAAGTTGTAAGCAAGCTTTGCTTTGAGTCAGCTTCCTTCCTTCCCTCCTTCCTTCCCTCCCTCCTTCCCTCCCTCCTTCCCTCCTTCCTTCTTTCCTTCTTCCCTTCCTTCCTTCCCTCCTTCTCTCCTTCCCTCCTTCCTTCCCTCCTTCTCTCCTTCCCTCCTTCCTTCCCTCCTTCCTTCCTTCCCTCCTTCCTTCCTTCCTTCCTTCCCTCCTTCCTTCCCTCCCTCCTTCCCTCCCTCCTTCCCTCCTTCCTTCTTTCCTTCTTCCCTTCCTTCCTTCCTTCCTTCCCTCCTTCTCTCCTTCCCTCCTTCCTTCCTTCAACTAATCGGAGATTACGCTAGATTTCCATAAATTTGAACATTCTTTCCTTTAGATTGTACCAAAATCGAGTCCTTTTTTTTGTTTTGCAAAATCCCGACTCACTTTCTTGAAAAAATTTCCGGTTGAATTACCCGATTTTGGGCTATTTACTCCTTCACTTTTATCCCTCAAATAACTTCCTCATTCAGGCTTATCAAAAAAAAAACTCAATTGTACTTCACAGCACCCTGAGCACGATATTTAATATACAGAACGAATTGAAGCGACAAGTTTTTGAAAAATTAGCTGGGAAATGTGTAATCTTATTTGAAAAGTGGCAAGTTTTAGATAGAGGAATGTAGCTCTAATTCACCGGAAACATTTCTCTACCAAAAACCTTCCCGATTCGACTTATGCAACTCATTTTACAACTTACAATTATAAATCCCTTAGACACCGCCGCTTTGTAGAATTTAGAATAGAATTTGAAATTGGTAGAATTAATAGAATTTTTCAAAATTGTAAGCAACCTATCCTTCTTTTTTTGAGATTTATTCTAAGTGAATCCCACGGTTAGCTCAAGGAGAGGTTCTTTCGTTTTAGAAATTCAAATCATCTCCAATAAGTTTGTGTATAACGTATTTTCTCTAATAGTAGTGCACCCGGGCGAGCCGAGCTGGTGACTGTTTTACGGTTTCAAAGCTTTTGCAGACGCTCAACACTCAAATCCCCCACTAGATCTCATCGTCAACTACATTTTCCGCCCTCACATCGATATAGGTTCTGATCAGCGCTTTTCAGCATTTCGAGGAATTTAGGCGACGCTCTTGGTGGACTATTATTAGAGAAAATAACTCTTTTTCAATAAGAACTACCAGAATTTGGAATCTACTCCCTAGAATTTTGAGAGTGTCCAATAATCTTGAAGCCTTTAAATCAGCTGTAGATGATCTTGATCTTGAAGCTCTAGTGGATTCTTGACGTTATCTGTGCTACTCTTATATTATATACATTATATCGTGTTCCTTTTTATCCTTTTCGTGTTATTTGTATTAATCTTAAATCTTGCGCACTTTATTTCATGATCTAACTAACTTTATTTGACCTATATTGATCTGGATGACAAAAGTCCCTCGATCTGGACGTCCCTCGAGCGGGCTTCTTTCATGACCCAATTCTGAACTAGATTTGGACACGCTGATCCTTTTTTGAGCCAAAAAACAAATCATGGTCGGCACCGGGATTTGGACCGGCCACCTCTCGCCTACCGGGCCAACGCTCTGCCAATGTGCGACACCAATATGTTCCCGGCTAGAGTAGGACTTTATGGTTTACTCTAGTTTAAAAACCAAAGCCGGTCTGACTATCTCTAATAGTTACTTAGGGTATTCACTAGTCAGTCTTTCAGTCTTCCCTTTCCGAGTCTACCTCACACAAAGGATTTCGTGTAATCCAATAAAAATGTAATCCACTTTCAAACAAAGAATCAGTTTTATTTAAGTTCACAATAGAAATTTATCGATAAGATTTAAAAACAAAACATGATCGACGCCGAGATTCGAACCCGCGACCTCTCACTTACCGGGTCAACGCTCTACACCTTCCCAAAGCCGGTTTGAACCTTTCTAATAGTTATTAGGTTGATGCAAAAGTCTTTTTCGTTTTTTTCGTACTTCTGTTAAAAAGTAACAAATTCACGAATTAATCTATAGTTTTCTCTATAAAAAAAGTGTTTTTTTGTTCAATTTGCATCTTTTTAAATGAATTTCGGTTCACTTTGAAGCAAATTCGAGAGTGAAAAACGCCTTTTTCGTAAAAATCTATAAAAAACTCTACGGAAAAATTGGCTGAATGAATTTCTCTGAAATTTTGGCCAAATATCAAACGTTTTTTTTCTCTATCTTTTATCTATTGACACGAAGATAGGTTTTCTTTAGCTAAGGTGTCTAAACCGCTTAGGCTGAGGCTTAGCCTGAGCCTGAGCCTGAGCCTGAGCCTAAACCGCATCATCGAGTTAGCCCTTTTTGACTACCCGACTTCATACTCTCAAGAAAATCCAGGCATTAAATATTTTTAAACCCGTTTTAATGTTATTTTGCAGAAAAATAACTGCTTTTTCTAATGAAATCAACCGTAGTTTAATTGGTGCACTCGTTGGCTTGAAACGGCAGACGAAAAAAATGAAAAAGACTTTTGCATCAACCTAATATTTACGGTAGGGTACTCACTAGCCAGTCTTCTCTTTCCCACTCTACCTCTCAAAAAGGATTTCGGAATAAAAATTTAATCCACTTTAAAACAAAATTAAATTTAATTCTTAAGCTCACAATAGAAATTCAAAATTTGCAAAAAAATTTTTTTTCGTCTACGTTTTTTTTTTCTCATTTTCTTCCTGTTTCATTTAAAAATAATTCAAAGTTTCCGTATTTTTTTTAAATTTTAAAATTTTGAAATCTCAAAATTCCATCCTCAAAGAAGCCCCATTCTTGAAAGAAACCTCAAAAATTTCAAAAATTTTTCGTAAAAATTTTTTTCAAATTTTTTAATCAGGATTTTCTCTTATTATTTACTCAAAGAATCCTCTCAATTTTTGAAATTTCATTTTCAAATTTTCAATTTTAACAATTTTAAATTTTTACCATTTCCCTTCCTTATTTCATTTTTACTCATTGTCAGTTTCATTTCATTTACTTGAAATTCTAAAAGAAAATTTTCATTTCATTGCGGAAATGGGTGAGCTAGATGGTGTGCGTTTGGGAAAACACAAAGTAGAAATGGCATTGATCGATCGTTCTTTGCGTCCCCCAGGAAACTAAATCGAGCTGGCACACGAAAATCCCAAATTTTCTCGCGATATCAAACTGCTGCGAGAAAAATGAGGAATTGTGTGTGCCAGATCGATTTAGTTTACGTGGAAGGGCAAAGAATGAGCGGCCAATGTCATCTTTTTTACGTAATTAACTCATTTTCTTCAAGTTTCACCAAAAGTGACGCAATTTTGGGTTTTGATCAACTTTTAGCCTAAAAAAATCGAGATAATTCCAGGGTTAGCTTATATTGGATCAATCACAGTAATCCGTAAACTCTTTGTAGTTACCGTATTCTCTCTAATAGTAGTGCACCCAGAGCGTCGCCTAAATTCTTCGAAATCTCGAGAACCGCTTATCAGAACCTATCGATGTGGGGCCGGAAAATGTAGCTGACGATGAGATCTAGTGGGGGATTAGAGGGTTGAGCTTCTGCGAAAGATTGGAAACCGTAAAATAGTCATCAACTCGGCTCGCCCGGGGTGCACTACTATTAGAGAAAATACGGTAACTTTAATTCTAATTCTAATTCTGATTCTGATTCTAATTCTGATTCTGATTCTAGTTCTAGTTCTAATTCTGATTCCAATTCTGATTCTAATTCTAATTCTAATTCTAATTCTAATTCTAATTCTGATTCTAGTTCTAATTCTAATTCTAATTCTAATTCTGATTCTAATTCTAATTCTAATTCTAATTTCTCTTTTTCTTGTTTTGTCTAATTCCAAAAAGCGCACAATTCCGGCTCGATCCGACCCGAAACCCCTCGAAAAATGAGGAATTGCATGTGCCAGATCGATTCAGTTTATGTGGAAGCGCCAGGAACGACCGAGCGATGCTACCTCTTGTACATATATCTATGCTTTATTCAGTTGAATAGCGACAAAACAAGATCACAAAAATCACCCAGAACACCACTCACAACACACCGAAAAGCTCAAAAGATATCGCAAGAAAGTACAAACTACAAAAAGGATTTGATTGATTGATTATTGAAATTTCCTCTTTTTAACGATAAAATTTCTTTCATTTCATTCTAAGTCAGAGATTTTTTTAAAATAAAAAGAAAATAGAAAAGAAAGAAAACAGAAAAACAGAAAAACAGAAAAAAAAAACAAGAAAATAAAAGAAAGCAGAAAAACAGAAAAGAAAGAATGTTTTTTTTTTTGGAAAATGAATTCATCTCTTGGGAGTTGAGTTGGGTAAATTTGTATTCTTTTTCCGAAGATCTTTGTTTCATTTGAATTTCTTCATCACTTCGACAACAAAAACAACTCGAAATGAACAAAAACATGAATTCAAAATGTGCACAAATTTTGTAAAAAATGTAAAGAAAACTTTTAAAATGCACTAAATTCATCATTTTCTCACATTAATCATTTATATATATATACAGGGTGCGCCAAGCGTTCCCGTACTTGTATCTTCTGCATTTTTGGTAATTTTAGATAAAAGATACGATTTTAAAAGTAAGAAATTCGAATTCCTCGCGAAAAACTGATTTAGAAAACGTTTTTGGTTAATTTATAAGTGCAACGCTATTTAAGACAAGTGATTGAGAAGAGGGCCCGCTCAGGAGCGCTTTGGTCGCACAGTTACAGGTTACAGTTGACAGGGCACAGTTGACAGGGCACAGTTGACAGGGCACAGTTGGCAGGGCACAGTTGGCAGGGCACAGTTGGCAGGGCACAGTTGGCAGGGCACAGTTGACAGGGCACAGTTGACAGGGCACAGTTGACAGGGCACAGTTGACAGGGCACAGTTGGCAGGGCACAGTTGGCAGGGCACAGTTGGCAGGGCACAGTTGGCAGGGCACAGTTGGCAGGGCACAGTTGACAGGGCACAGTTGACAGGGCACAGTTGACAGGGCACAGTTGACAGGGCACAGTTGACAGGGCACAGTTGACAGGGCACAGTTGACAGGGCACGGTTACTGTAACTGTGCGACCAAAGACTTGGTTTTCCCATACAAATTTCCATCAAAGGAAATAACTGTCAACTGTACCCTGTCAACTGTGCCCTGTCAACTAGAGTGTGTTCCTCGCGAGTAATGCGTTTTTTAAAACGCACACTTGGGGAAAAATTACCGTACTTCTAGCAAAAATTGATGCAAAAATCACGAGCCCCACATCATATATGACACTTTTTAAAGATATTCATCCGTTTAACTGATTTGGTGGGAAATTCCCGTCCAATGTAAAAAATGATCCTTTTGAAAAACCTGCGCAAAAAATTGCCTTTATATTTTTTTCGCACAGGCGCACTTTTTAGAAAACGCATTACTCGACAATTACTCGAGCTATTACTCGAGTAAAAAATAACTCATGAAAATTTACTCGAGTAATTACTTACTCGCGAGGAACACACTCTACTGTCAACTGTGCCCCGTAACTGTGCGACCAAAGCGCTCTTGAGCGGGCCCTCTTCTCAATCACTTGTCTTAAATAGTGTTGCACTTATAAATTAAACAGAAACGTTTTCTAAATCAGTTTTTCGCGAGGAATTCGAATTTCTTACTTTTAAAATCGTATCTTTTATCTAAAATTACCTAAAATGCAGAAAATACAAGTACGGGAACTCTTGGCGCACCCTGTATATATGTTTTATTCAGGGGGCGAATAGAAGCGAATCGGATAATCATAGCCGCATAAAATATATAAATTTAGTCTTTTCATTTATCTTCATAAAATAATAAAGAAAATTTGGGTAAATAAATCAATTTAAAAGTAAAATCAACTCAAAAAAAGTCAATTTTTTACATTTTTTACATTTTTCATATTTTTCCTTTTCTATTTTTAACTTTTTTTTATTTGAAAAAGCTTTAAAATGATACATTTTTCTATCTTTAAATTGCAAATTTCAATGATTTAAACGTAAAAATTGTTTATTATAATGAAATTCTTCAAAAACTTTGAAGGTTTTGAACAAAAATGTCTTGAAATCTTATACCAATATTGGTATAAATGTTTTTTTTACTTCAATTTCTATCAAAAATTCCACATTTATTCCATCATAAATTCGAATCGGAAATGGAGAAATGGAGAAGAGAGTTTTCTTGAAGTTTTCCTGAAGAAAAAAATCCCACAAATCCCATCTGGTTGAGGATTATTTTTAGATTTTAAACAAAAAATTTTAAAAAAGTTACGAAAAATAAGTATTTCCTTGAGTTAAAATCTTGCAAAAACTCTCTTTTCCCCTTTTCTTTCACTTTTCTTTCCTTCTTTCTTTCTTTCTTTCTTTCTTTCTTTCTTTCTTTTTTCTTTCCTTCTTTCTTTCTTTCTTGCCTTCTTTCTTTGCTTTCTTTCTCATTCACTTACCCATTCTTCCGCCATTCTCTTCATTTCATTATGCGGAAATCTTGACTTTCAAAGAATTCATTGAATCTTTGATTTCATAATAACAGAACACAGAAAACAGATTGAACTTTCAAAGTCTAACAAAGCGTTTACATCTTAGCTAAGCCTTAACCTCTTGCAATCACGTCTTAGCTAACATTTAACCTCTTATATTTACAACATAACCTCTTATGCCTTTAGCCTCTTACATTTACATCTTAGCTAAGCCTTAACCTCTTACAATCACATCTTAGCTAAGCCTTAACCTCTTGCAATCACATCTTAGCTAAGCCTTAACCTCTTACAATCACATCTTAGCTAAGCCTTAACCTCTTGCAATCACATCTTAGCTAAGCCTTAACCTCTTACAATCACATCTTAGCTAAGCCTTAACCTCTTACAATCACATCTTAGCTAAGCCTTAACCTCTTACAATCACATCTTAGCTAAGCCTTAACCTCTTACAATCACATCTTAGCTAAGCCTTAACCTCTTACAATCACATCTTAGCTAAGCCTTAACCTCTTACAATCACATCTTAGCTAAGCCTTAACCTCTTGCAATCACATCTTAGCTAAGCCTTAACCTCTTACATTTGCATCTTAGCTAAACTTTAACCTCTTACATTTACAACATAACCTCTTACACCTTTAACCTCTTACATTTACATCTTAGCCATATTTAACCTCTTACAATCACATCTTAGCTAAGCCTTAACCTCTTACTCGATTTTCTTTTGTCAATTACTTTATTTTCTTTAAAGCAAATCTCAGATCTAAAACACAGGTTGAGACTCGAAAAAATAATAATAACAATCTTTTTTTAAATGCTTGTTTCTTTCGATCAAACGACTTTCGATTCCTTTCACTTTTATGCGTTTTCTTTTTCTTCAATTACTAGGTTAATGTAAAAATTGTGGTTTTTTACAAACATTAAATTAAATCAAAATTCCTTTATCTAATTCATTACGATTGGCTTTTCCGATTATTTCCAAATGACGGACAATTGTTCATTGATCAGATTGGAGATGCTTGGCAAGCTCTCTTGTTTGCATTCAATCGACTTCAATAAGTTTTTCCAATTCATTATTATTGATCGATACCCATGTGAATCGTCGTCAAGAGATTCAACACCTCAGAATCGGGTAAAACAGCTGGCTGGCTTGTTCTTGCTTGTTTAACTTGTTCTCAAAAAGTGGGATAGAGAGCACGATGTGTTTCGGCAGGGTTTTTGCTTATCTTGAAGGAGAGAAGACACACGCACAACATACAGCACTGGACAATGAAATATCATATTTGATAAAGGTCTAGTCAGTGACGGCGCGCCTATTTTTACGGCGCACCTACTTTTACGGCGCACCTACTTTTACGGCGCACCTACTTTTACGGCGCACCTACTTTTACGGCGCACCTACAGCACTGGACAATGAAATATGATAAACGATCGTCACTTTCGCGCGTCTTTAACTCCCTTGTCTTTGCGTTTAAACTATTAGTGTTCTACATTTTCTGAAAGCTTTTCTCAAGGGCTACACAATGGTAATATTAATATTTATTAGGTTGATGCAAAAGTCTTTTTCATTTTTTTCGTACTTCTGTTAAAAAGTAACAAATTCACGAATTAATCTATAGTTTGCTCTATAAAAAAAGTGTTTTTTTGTTCAATTTGCATCTTTTAAATGAATTTCGGTTCACTTTGAAGCAAATTCGAGAGTGAAAAACGCCTTTTTCGTAAAAATCTATAAAAAACTCTACGGAAAAATTGGCTGAATGAATTTCTCTGAAATTTTGGCCAAATATCAAACGTTTTTTTTCTCTATCTTTTATCTATTGACACGAAGATAGGTTTTCTTTAGCTAAGGTGTCTAAACCGCTCAGGCTCAGGCTCAGGCTTAGGCTGAGGCTTAGCCTGAGCCTGAGCCTGAGCCTGAGCCTGAGCCTGAGCCTGAGCCTGAGCCTGAGCCTGAGCCTAAAACCGCATCATCGAGTTAGCCCTTTTTGACTACCCGACTTCATACTCTCAAGAAAATCCAGGCATTAAATATTTTTAAACCCGTTTTAATGTTATTTTGCAGAAAAATAACTGCTTTTTCTAATGAAATCAACCGTAGCTTAATTGGTGCATTTGTTGGCTTGAAACGGCAGACGAAAAAAATGAAAAAGACTTTTGCATCAACCTAATAGAAATACGGTAAAGACAAGGGAGTTACAGACGCGCGAAAGTGACGATCTTTTTTCAAATATCATATTTCATTGTTCAGTAGTGTACTTTTGACCCGCCATGATCTAAAGCAAATATCAATTAAAAAGTGAAAGCTCTGACTTTGAGTAAAAAAAAAAGTAAAAAAAATCAAGTAAATATTCAAAAGTACAAATTTTACAAAAGAAAATCAAAAAAGCTTTTCAGATTAAAAAAATAGAGCATTTTATAGCGAGCGAAATTTCATTTGCATCAACTTTGTATTAGGTACGGAAAAAAAATTGTTGTCGTATTTTTTCACTAAAGTTTCAAACGTTCATAAAATTTTGATTTCAAAAGCAATTTCATCAAAGTAAAAACCAGTAGAGTCTATACATGATTGCCAACGTTTTGCTAACTTTTTTCAATTCCTAAAGTGCAAAACGCAGGCTCCATTGAATCGATAAACTCCTTGATGCCATTCTCGACCTTCCCTTGAGTAGC
Organism: Mesorhabditis belari; assembly: GCA_958450365.1. Classification (NCBI taxonomy): domain Eukaryota; kingdom Metazoa; phylum Nematoda; class Chromadorea; order Rhabditida; family Rhabditidae; genus Mesorhabditis; species Mesorhabditis belari. Next base: position 432,067 of record CAUEEP010000873.1, read on the forward strand.
AAAGCATTTCTCCGATAAGAAATGATCGAGGAACTTGAAAAAGTGGAAATCTGTAGGCGACAAATCAGGAGAATATCGAGCATGAGGGAGGACTTCAATGTGGAGCTCGCTCAATTTTTGAAGAACCTTCAGTGAAAAATGCGAGCGGGTGTTGTCTTGCAATAGGATGGGACTATTCCGATTCACTAGATCTGGATCGATCCTTCGAATTTTTTCATACATTTCGTTTATTTCGTGAGTATACTTTTCAGAATTCATCGTTTTCCGTTTGGTAGAATTGAATAATGGCTCAGACCTTTTTGCGACCAACCAACACTGAGAAGAAGCTTCTTTGGGTGTAGGGCGAGCTTCGGAAAGGGGTTCGGTGGTTGTCCTTTATCTAGCCATTCGGCTTTGCGTTTTCGGTTATCGTAGAGGACCCATTTTTCATCACAAGTTACATTTCGATCCAGAAATGGCTCCTTTTGATTACGGATCAGCAATGAATACGATGTGAGGTAACGGCGCAATTTTTGATATTCGTTCAGCTGATGAGGCACCGACTTTTCCGATTTCCTTGAGATGGTTCCCAATTGTGTGTGGAGTGACTCCAAAGTGCGTTGCCAATTCTGCCTCCGTTGTTCTGGGATCCGCTTCTACCAGCTCCTCTAATGCGTCATTGTCGAGACTAACATGGCGTCCGCGGCCTTCCTTGTCATTAAGATCCTCGTCGCCTTCCCGCAATCGTTTGAACCAGCGCTGAACTGCTCGAACTTCAGCTTTGTTTTCCCCAAAAGCTTGATTGGTGTTTTAGGTCGCTTCTGACGCATTGTGGCCAAGCTTCAACTCCTACAAAAAGAGAAGGCGAAAGTCTCGATTTTTCATCGATGTAAAACAACCTGAAAAAACCATTAAGGAAGGTCTAAGCAAAAGTGTTAAACAGAAAAGAAAATTGAGAAAAAAATACTCAAATACATAAAAAGACCCAAGGTCAATAAGGATCTGCAGCCGCGTAGGCGACGCGGGAAAGTGAGACCCACAAATACGACATTAATTTTTTCCGTACCTAATATATTATTTGATTCTATTTTTCAGAAGAGATCACATACGCACAACATCTAAGAGTTCAAATATCTAAGAGTACAAATGTAGAAATTGCTTGCTGATGTTTGCTGATGTTTGCTGATGCTTTCTGATGCTTTCTGGTGCTTGCCGTGGCTTGCCGATGCTTTCTGGTGCTTGCCGTGGCTTGCCGATGCTTTCTGATACTTGCTGATGCTTGCTGAGGCTTGCCGATGCTTTCTGGTGCTTGCCGTGGCTTGCCGATGCTTGCCGATGCTTTCTGGTGCTTGCCGTGGCTTGCCGATGCTTGCCGATGCTTTCTGGTGCTTGCCGTGGCTTGCCGATGCTTGCCGATGCTTTCTGGTGCTTGCCGTGGCTTGCCGATGCTTGCCGATGCTTTCTGGTGCTTGCCGTGGCTTGCCGATGCTTGCCGATGCTTTCTGGTGCTTGCCGTGGCTTGCCGATGCTTGCCGATGCTTTCTGGTGCTTGCCGTGGCTTGCCGATGCTTGCCGATGCTTTCTGGTGCTTGCCGTGGCTTGCCGATGCTTTCTGATGCTTGCTGATGCTTGCTGATGCTTGCTGATGCTTGCCGATGCTTTCTGATGCTTGCTGATGCTTTCTGATGCTTGCTGATGTAAAGCGATGATAGCTTATCGATGAACCGATTTTGCAATCATCCTTTAAAATTATAATTGAAATGCGTAAAAGAGTTACAATAGAAAAAGAAAAGAGAAAGTCAATTCAAGTCAAAAAAGTCAAGATGCAATCGTAAAACTGCGATTAAATGACCACTAAACGCATTGAAACCCTTGTCGCTATCATCCTATAAAAGAAACTCGCTCTAAAAGAAGAAAGAAAGAAACTCCTTGTCGCTATAAAAAAAAATCAAATAAGATTTTCAAATTAAAAATAAAACATTTTAAAAAAAGCGAAATTTCTTTTGCATCACTCTAGTAGATTTGCCCATTGCAAGGCAATTTCAAACAAAACTTTTCCTAACGCTACGTCTAAAATGACTACTCTGATTATGATAACTAGAGGTTAAAAGAACTAGAGGTTAACAGAACTAGAGCTTAAAAGAACAGCCCCAAAGACTCTAGCTTGCTCTAACCCAACCGTCGCTTCTGACTAAACTAAACTGCACGAATCCCTGTACCAATCTTGATCCTTATTTCAAGATTCATTTCAATTCAATTCAATTCAATCGAATTTCCCATTTCAACACATTTTCATATCATTTTCCACCATATTCACATCATTTTTGATTCCTTTTTGACTCAATTTCTCTCTTTTTTTCTTTAAATGATCCGAAGTTTCCCTTGACACCAAAAATTTTATTTTCACCGATTTTTGATCAAATCTTCTTCACAAAAAACTTTCTTTTTATAGTGATTTTCTCAATTTTTCTTCTCTAAAACCTTTATTAGATTAATAAAGGGTTAGATTGTGGTTAGATTAACTAATCACGAGACTTTCGAATCTGTAACATTGTAAACAATTTTTTTGCCCAAAAATTTTCAAGTACAAAATTTTTTGCACTTTTTTCTGGTAATTTTCTTGGTCTAAGCTGAATATTTTTTGCGTTGAGTTGTTTGGTTTTGTGTGAGTTACTGTAGCTCGAGTTGGAAATTGGAATTTGGTCGGGGTTCTCATTGTAATCCGATTCGTTTATCCGATTCGTTTATCCGATTCGTTTATCCGATTCGTTTATCCGATTCGTTTATCCGATTCGTTTATCCGATTCGTTTATCCGATTCGTTTATCCGATTCGTTTATCCGATTCGTTTATCCGATTCGTTTATCCGATTCGTTTATCCGATTTCTTTATTTATTTATTTCATCAATTATTCAGAAGAATCTATTGAGTTGTCCAGTTATGAGTGCGCGTTTTTTTACTATTCTCTAAATTTCTCAAGATACCGAAATCAAGAAAAAGATATATATGAGTATTATTCGAAAGCTGAAGATCTTCTCTACATTTTGATATAAAAAGCTTTTGAATTTGTTCAGCTTTTGGGCAAATTGACTGCACAAAATAGTAAAAACGCGCATTCATAACTGGATAACCCAATAGGAATTTGGTCGGGGTTCTCATTGTAACCTGACACAATCCAATTCGTTTATCCATTTCTTTATTTATTTATTTCATCAATTATTCAAAAGAATCTAGTTTCTGAGACAAAGAACAAAAAAAATCCGAAAATTTCATCTTTTAAATTGAAATAGAAAATAGAAATTTTAGGCAGTTTTGCAGAAAAGTAGCTCCTTTCTGTGAAATGCTATTTAATGTTTTGATTTGATTTTGAATATCTCTGATTCTCCTGTCCTTCCTCTAAATATTGTTTTTTTGTGATAGAAAGGGACGGAGGCCACTAAGTGAGTTACTGTAGCTGGAGTTGAAAATTGGAATTTGATCGGAGTTCTCATTGTAATCCGACACAATCCAATTCGTTTATCCATTTCTTTATTTCTTTATTTCTTTATTTCATCAATTATTCAGAAGAATCTAGTTTCTGAGACAAAGAACAAAAAAAATCCGAAAATTTCATCTTTTAAATAGAAATTTAGCTCTTTTAGCTCTTTTCGATGAAATCTTTTTTAATGTTTTGATTTTGAATTTGATTTTGAATATCTCTGATTCTCTTGTCCTTCTTCTAAAGATCGTTTTGTGTGATAGAAAGGGACGGAGGCCACTTTGTATTGCCTTTTCTTTGGCTTTGAAACACTCAACCAACTATTCTATTTTATTTCCATTGATTTCTATTCCATTGATTCTATTTTATTCGATTTTCTCGATAGATTAGTAATTGTGTTATATTCGGAATAAATATCTAATATCTAATATCTAATATCTAATAAATATCTAATAATCATTGCCCCATCGGTCCCCTCTCACACACTGCACAGCAGTTTAGACTTTGCTTACACTTAAAATCTTTTTAAAGTCGTTTCAAAGCTTTTTTGGAAAAAACAAGGACAAAATTAGGTTTAAATACACTGGCCTGTAGACTGTAGACTAAGAACTAGTTCAGTTTCAAATTCCTCAAGCAAATGAATAAAAGTGTGATCTGTACCAGGATTTGACATGCCTTCAAATCGACTTTTCTAGCTTTGACAGCTCTAGAGTCCTCTAGAGCTCCAGAAAAGTTCTAGAGTCCTCTAGAGCTCTAGAAAAGTTCTAGAGTCCTCTAGAGCTCTAGAAAAGTTCTAGAGTCCTCTAGAGCTCTAGAAAAGTTCTAGAGTCCTCTAGAGCTCCAGAAAAGTTCTAGAGTCCTCTAGAGCTCTAGAAGAGTTCTAGAGTTCTCTAGAGCTAGATCTGACAGCCTGGCTTACGATCTTAGAAACTGGACAACCCTGATCCGCTGGATAACCCTGATCCAGATTACACTTTGGCTCATTTGTCTGAGATTTCCAAGTCAAACTTACATTAATTTGACTTGGCAATCTAATTTTTTCAATGTTTCGAAGTTTAGAAACGAACTGGCTCTTCTAACCAAGAGTAAACCGGCTCTTATAACCAATAGTAAACCAATAGTAAACCGACATTCTAACTAGAATTATTTAATCAATTCATTCAATCATTTGATTGCCATCTTTTCAATGTTTTTGGCTTTTCATTCGCTCAAATCCACGTTTTTTTAAAATTCTTCTTTAAATAAATCTCAAAATGCTGAAAATCTCGAAATTGAGCTATTTTTTTGGATATTTTAAGCCAAGACATCTTTTTCATCAAATTCCCTATTCCTTTTTTTCAATATTTGATGATGATATCCTTCAAGTGGATTATTAGTTCATGAAAAAGTTCTCTAAGAAATTTCTTTGAGCAATTTGAGCAATTTGAGCAATTTTTTTTGAGATTTTTTGAGATTTTTCCGAACGAAAACTTCTCTCTATGAGATTCTAGTAATTCGCACGAAATTCCCCCAAAATCTTCGGCGAGTTTTTGGCGAATTTTTGCGTCTAGACTTCGATGATTCATCTATTTACTGAAATTTCAATGATTGGCTGTATTAGCTTTAGATTAGCTCAATTTTAAGCTCATGTTACAGTTGTTAAAAGCTGTGAATCTTCTCTTGAAGATAGGCTAGACGTTTTCGAGTTTCTCGAAAACGTTAGATCACTTTAATTGATAGACTTTAATTGGTAAACTCATTAAAATGATTAACTCTAATCAATTCGAAAACTCCCAGGTACAAATTTACAGCTAAATATCTTTTTATCTCATCTACAAAGCAAGAAAAATCCGTAATCCCTAAAAATCCCTGAATGACAGGCGAGGTGTTCTTTGTGTGGCCGAGTAATCGCTCGCCGTCTGGCATACGAGCCTGATAGATAGGTGTCGTTTTGGAGGCCATAGAAATCAATTTTCGTTATAAATTTGGTTTTACATTCTTTGGAGAGACTTGCGAAAGACTCCGATCTACTTTGGCAAAAGAAACTTTCACGAAAGCTGATGTGTTGGGCAGATTTTTGTGCTAATGGATTAGTCGATTTGCGCTTTTGTTTCAAATAGGATGAAGATAGGCTAGACGTTTTCGAGTTTCTCGAAAACGTTAGCCCACTTTAATTGATAGACTTTAATTGGTAAACTAATTAAAATGATTAACTCTAATCAATTCGAAAACCCACTTAAACTTAGACTCAAACTTTTGTGCCATCTAAAATAGTAAAACTACAGTAGTACTGCTTTCTTACTGTAGCCGGCGCTGTCTACAATACTTACTGATTCTAGAGTACGGTGGACAAATTCCAGTACTGTAGCCAGTTTCTTTATTCCCATTCAAAGCCGTTGCAGAGCCGTCTCGCGCAAGAGCGCCACGCTGTCACATTAATCATCATTAATTAGTCATCTCTATTGTGCTTTTCTTCTTCTGTTGCCATACAGGTAATTCAAATTTAGTTAGATTTTTTTTTAATTTCCGGCGTTAATTCTTATTTTTGAGTAATATTCTAATCTCTATCCATGAGAAAATCTAGAATTTTAAACCGGAAATCACCGCTCCACTATCGTTTTTTTGCCGACTTTCTTCGGGATCTTCGTTTTTTTGTATGTTATCTTGATTTGATGTAAAAATTAGAGGATTATTGAGTGAGTGGACACAGGCTAAAGATTTTGTTTGGGTTTCGGTTTGGGAAATGGGTTTGAGATTGATAACTTGTCTGTCAAATAATAGGCTCAATACAAAAGCTCCAATCGATTATATAAACAATAGCTTCCGAAAACCTCAATAAAATAGCTCACGAAAACCCCCAGGTACAAATTTACAGCTGAATATCTTTTTATCTCATCTACAAAGCAAGAAGAATCCCAATGTAAATGACTGGCGAGGTGTTCTTTCTGTGGCCGAGTAATCGCTTGCTTTCTGGCATAGGAGGCCTATAGATAGGTATGGTTTTGGAGTGCTAGAACGCTGTAAATTGACTACACGTTATGGGAGGTGTTCTTTGTGTGGCCGAGTAATCGCTCGCCGTCTGGCACAAGATTCTGATAGATTAGTGTCGTTTTGGAGCTTGGAAAAGCAATTTTCGGTATAAATTTGGTTGTACGTTTTTTGAAGAGACTTGCGAAAGAATCCGGTCGACTTTGACACGAGAAACTTTGACGGAAGCTGATGTGTTGGGCAGCTTTTTGTGCTGATGGATTAGTCGTTTTGCGCTTTGTTTCAAATCGCATGAACAGTCAAGATTATACCGATATCGTACACGAATTACATTTTTGCTTCTTTTAACTTAAATTTATCTGTATTTTCTACAACTTGTTCAAAAAAAAACTAGCGGCTTCTTCTTCTTTGTGCCGGCCGGGTAATCGCTCGCCTGACCCCTGATCCTGTCCCAAAAAAGGGGGAAAAAACCCGTCGGGGGTTTTCCAAAAAAAAAAAGGGGGGTGGCTTTTTGCGTATTTTTTTGATCTGGCACACGCTCCGGATAGATAGGTGTGGTTTTGGAATTGGAAAGGAATCGATTCCTCCTCAAAATACAGTAATCTTTCCGCATTTCCCCGCATCGAAATTTCATTTCCTTTTTGATATTTTTGGCCCAAATTTTCCCATCCATCCATTTATTTGGCGTTTTTTTTTCCATCTTTTTCAATGTTCCAATTGAATATTTTATCACAAAATAGAGCCCAAATTCTTCTTTACAAATGGATTTCCTTTTTATGCTCAATATCTATCAAACTTAAATCGATCTCTAATTACCGTAAGCTTTGTCGGGACTACGCTACTCAATCTACCGTTTATTTTGTCTTTTTTTAAAGCCTTTGCTATATTTACATTCAAACTACCGTACTCTTTTCCTCTTCTTTTCCAAGCCTTTCCTTTTATTACAGCACGCTCTACCAGACAAACAAGACAAACAAGACCAGCTCTAACAGACTTTTTTATTTGACAACTAAGCTACCGTAATCGCGTGTAAAGTTCTTATCTGTTTTGCATTTAAAATTACCGTATGCTTGCTTAGTAAATTTATTTTTTTTAGACAAAAAAGCCTTCTCTGCATCCAGATTTCGCTTCCTCACCGCTATCATATTCTTTTCTCGTTTTATTTGAAAAGCAATCGACTTTAAAAGCAATCGACTTTAAAACCGATCTAGCTTTACCCAATGTGTCACGGTCATTCGGAATGGCGTCTCGTCGGTTGTCTCATCGATATCTATCTCCTACCGACTCTTTGTCTCATGGGCATTCTCCTCAACTCTCTTTGTTTAGCCGTTTTCCGGACAGCCACCCATCATCCTTTGGTCAGTGATACGGTGATTTTATTATCGAATAACAAAATATGTTAAATCATGAGCTCAAATCTATCTGCCAATAGCTCAAAGTCTGAAGAATTTCCTCATTCCAGGTGCCCACCCTGATCACTCTTTCTCTATGTGATCTCTCGCAATTGACCCTATCACTTTTTGTGCTCTTCATCCCAGCAGTTCACGATTATTCTGAGGTTTTTTTTGTCTTAAAGATATAGATCTATTTGAAAGATCTACTAAAAAAAAATATTTTCTATATGTCGCAGCCGCTCGTGATTTTCAGCCGCTAGTGATTTAATCTTTCAAATTCAAAGCGGCTGAAAATCACGAGCGGTGATGATGATTGAATTACTAGCGGCTGCCGACATGCATATAAAAGAGCAATATCTGTCCATAAATCCATCTCTCCATAATCAAATAGCTTTATAGGCTTTATTTAAACATTTAGCACCCATTTATTAGGTTGTTCGGATATAAACGAGCGTTTGCATTGCTTAATTCGCGAGGAAGCCATCAGCCAGGATTTCCCGCATCTGATCGCCTTTCCAATGGCGTGAAGATGCTCATCAATGGCACCAATTGTAGAATTTGAACATAGAAACTGTTGAGCAAGTTTACGCGTCGTCTGAGATGGATCCGATTCGATTACAGCCCTCAAAATATCGTTGTCTACGGTCGACTTGAGGTCGACGAGAGTGTTCATGATCCTCGAGACTTTCATCACCATTTCGAAAGCGTTGGAACCGTTGAAACCAGGCTCGGCATCAGCTTTCGAAAGATACATCATTCTCAAATGCTTTAACCAAATCTCGATGAGGTTCCGCGACTGTTTTGCTCAAGTCGTAAAGTAGACAGACGCGTACTTGATTTTTCAAGTCGGTCATCTAAAGCTGAAGTCGTAGAGTAGACAGACGCGAACTTGATGTTTCAAGTCAATCATCTAAAGCTGAAGTCGTAGAGTAAATAGACGCGTACTTGATTTTTCAAGTCAATCATCTAAAGCAAGAAAAAAGATCTTTATCCGAGAAATTATCCGTTTAAAAAGATTCCAAATCTACACAAGATAACGTACTTTTAAATACAGAAAGACATTTTTTTAAAAGCTTCCCTCACAACAATAAATTTAGTAACGCTTAGGCTTATACCCGAACAACCTAATAGTTTCCGAATTTCTAAATCTAAATGCTATATGATGAGATTAAATGCAAATTTATAGAGATAGAGTAGAGTAACGAAAATTCAAACGGAATTCCTCCCTATTTCAGTCTCCAATGTTGGGCGTGCTCGGTCAAATCGCTTACCTCTCGACTGGCCTCTTTGCTCCGTTATTATTGGCGGCGAATATGGCATCGATATGGACAATGACATATATCACTATGCAAAGGCATCGGGTAAACGATATTTTCAAACGATTTCATCGATATATTGGGTTGGGGAGAATGAGTCGGCGCCGAAAATCAAAGAAATTTCTAAAACTTATAGCAGACTTCGTCAAATGAAAAGCGTTTGATATCAGTAGAAGGGTAACTAATTCTCTACAAAATAATATTTAAAAGAGAACTCAAACAGCGCCTCAACTCAACAGAAGACCATTTTTTCACAAAATCGATAAACTGTCATCTAGAGTAAACGGTTGGAGGGATCTTCTTGAAAATTTGGTAACTTATGTAATTGAGTGTGCTCTATCTTTTTTATATAAACACCAAAGGAGGTTTATGTGGAAGAAACTGTTCAAGCAATGAGTCGCACTTTTTGTCATTCGAGAACTTCAGTGTTGTGTTGTGAGAACTCGAGAACTTTAGTGTTGTGTTGTGAAATGGTTGCACGATGCCGAGGCTCAGCGTTTTTTCAGAGCAAACAAAGATACAAAAGCCTTGATCGAAAAAAGGGGAACAACTAGTTGCAACTAGTTTACTATTGGGTTGGGGAGAATGAGTCGGCGCCGAAAATCAAAAAAATGTCTGAAACTTCAATTCGACTTCGTGAAATAATATGCGTTTGATACTCATAGAATGGTTAACTAATTCTCTACAAAATCACATTTAAAAGAAAATTCAAACAGCGCCTCCGCTCAAGAAAAAGCCATTTTTTCACAAAAACTACAAACTGTGATCTAGAAAAAACCATTGGTGGGATCTTCCTGCAAATTTGGCAACTTAAGTAATTCAATGTGCTCTATCTTTTTTATATAAACACCAAAGGAGGTTTATGTGGAAGAAACTGTTCAAATGATGAGTCGGACTCTTTGCCATTTTAACCAGCTGCGTTTCGAAGTTCATAAACTCCACGAAAGAAAAGCTTTGTGGAATCTCTCAAAAGTGATTTTGTAGAGAAATAGTGGATCCTTTTGATGAGACCAAACGTATGTTTAAAGAAGGCTTTATGTGTGCAAAAAGTTTCTTTCAATTTCGGCGCCGACTCATTCTCCCCAACCCAATAGACATTCCAACAATTTCATCAGTTAGAGCTTTTCAAAAATCTCTCTCCTTTTCCCAGAAAATTCAATTTTCGTATTTTTTTTTGCAAGTTTTAATCTTTGAAAGTTTTTTTTACCAGAAATTTTTCTATTTTGAATTTCTTATTGAAAAATCGGAGCCTCAAGGGTGATAAATGTCTAAAAAAAAAAAATATTATTAACCTTAGAAATAATACGACAAAACAAGAACAAAAGATAAATAAATAAGGTTTATTTTAGACGAAAAATTTGGAAACATTCTATTTCTCGTCCACGGATTTCTTCAGTGCGCTAGAAAGAATGTGTTCACGAATCTTTAACCTCAAAGTACACCAGAATGGCCTATTTGTTCAATGATTTGATTTTGAACTTGGACAAAATCAATGAATCAATGAACCAATGAATAAACGAACTAACGAGCTACCGTAATCCCGTCTACAGTAACTCTTAGAAGGAAAGATTTTATGAAACTAGTCAGTAATAAAGTCGCTTGCCTAGATCTACCTTAATCCCAAGCGCTAACTTGCTAAGATTTTGAGGATTCTTAGAAAAAGTACGTGAAATGGCTTGAATAAACCCAATATTTCCATTTGCAGGCAATCCACAACCCGCTCGGTCATACCGCTGCCCCATCGCGTCCATTTCTTCCACTCATTTGCATTGTCATTGTTGCTCTAACATTCAATGCATCGAAATGGTTTGAATATAGCTGGTCAGTTCATTTACTAATCCAATTCTGATTCATAAATAAAAGGGAAGTGTATGTCCGTCTGTCTGTTCGTCTGTCCGTTCGTCTGTCCATCCGTCTGTCCGTCTGTCTGTCCGTCCCTCTGTCCGTTCATCTGTCCATCCGTCTGTCCGTTCGTTTGCCCGTTCATCTGTCCATCCGTCTGTCCGTTCGTCTGTCCGTCCGTTTGCCCGTTCGTCTGTCCATCCGTCTGTCCGTCCGTCTGTCCGTTCGTTTGCCCGTTCATCTGTCCATCCGTCTGTCCGTTCGTTTGCCCGTTCGTCTGTCCGTTCGTCTGTCCGTTCGTCTGTCTATCCGTTTGTCCCTCCATCTGTATTTTAAAAAGCAAAAGTCTCGACACAGCCGGGACCCGGACCCGGATCGTGTAGACCGTAGACAAGCGCGCTCCAGACTGCACTATGGCGACGAGAAACCTGGGGACGCTGTTAGGCGGTTTTTAAACCGATTTAAGAAATATTCAGGCAATTCGTCCGCAAAGAGGACATCTCGGACCCAACTTGGCGTGAATCAGCCCTTCCAATCGTTCTCGTTCATCAAACGTCGGCTTTAGGGAAAAATGCTTTATACCGAGAAGTGGTGAGTAGTTGATGGAAATGAAATGATGCGAATTTCTTTCAGATTGACAAGGTTTTGTATCCCGTGCTTGTCTATATCATTCCCCTATTGTTGCTAACGATTCTCAACTTTCGAATTTTGACCACAATCTCGAGGAGACCCGTTCCATCGGATCACAAGGTGAGTTTCAAAGATTCAACTGAATATCTTATTCACAATAGAATAGTTTCTAAAATGAAATGTTAATGCGGAATTGAGGAGTACGATAAGACGACTTTAGAGCACTTAAACTTAGACTCAGCTTTTGTATCATCTAAAATATTAAAACTAGAGTAGTACTGCTTTCTGTAGCCAGCTCTGCCTACAATACTTACTGACTCTAGAGTACGGTACTGTAGCCAGCTTCTTTATTCCCGTACCGTAGCCAGTTTCTTTATTCCGATTCAAAAGCGAATTTGCAGAGCCGTCTCGCGCAAGAGCGCCGCGCTGTCACTTTAATCATCTCTATTGTGCTTTTCTTCTTCTGTTGCCATACAGGTAATTCAAATTTGGTTAGATTTTTAAAAATTTTCGTGAGTTTTTGCGAATTTTTGCGTCTAGACTACGATGATTCATCTATTTACTGAAATTTCAATTTTTTTACTGTATTAGCTTTAGATTAGCTCAATTTTAAGCTCATATTACAGTTGTTAAAAGCTGCTAATCTTCTCATGAAGATAGGCTAGACGTTTTCGAGTTTCTCGAAAACGTTAGATCACTTTAATTGGTAGACTTTAATATTGGTAAACTCATTAAATGTTAAATGTGATTTTTGAGTAATATTCTAATCTCTATCCATGAGAAATTTAAACCGGAAATCACCGCTCAACTATCGTTTTTTTTTTGCCGGCTTTCTTTGGGATCTTCGTTTTTTTGTATTTTATAACTAAATATCTTGTTTTGATGTAAAAATTAGAGGATTATTGAGTGAGTGGACACAGGCTAAAGATTTTCGGAGTAAAAGAGATAGATAGACAGATAAAAATAGGTTTGAGATTGATCAATTGTCTGCCAATTGATAGGCTCAATAAAGTAGCTCCAATCGATTATATATACAATAGTTTCCGAAAACCTCAATACAATAGCTCCAATCAATTATATATATGTTACGTCCGAATCTGAGGAGACGTCCATCTCCGATCCGGACGTCCGAATCTGAGGAGATTCATTCTCCTCTGAAACGGACGTCCGACTCTGAGTCGGACGTCCGTTTCGGAGAAGAATGATCATTTTTCTCGGAATCGGACGTCCGATCTTGAGAAAAAATAGTTTAAATGCAAAATCCAATGTTTGTCCAATCTGAATACATGTGTTTTGTTCCAAACATTGGATTTTGCATTTAAACTATTTTTTCTCAAGATCGGACGTCCGATTCCGAGAAAAATGATCATTCTTCTCCGAAACGGACGTCCGACTCGGACGTCCGTTTCAGAGGAGAATGAATCTCCTCAGATTCGGACGTCCGGATCGGAGATGGACGTCTCCTCAGATTCGGACGTAACATAAACAATAGCTTCCGAAAACCTCAATAAAATAGCTCACGAAAACCCCCAGGTACAAATTTACAGCTGAATATCTTTTTATCTCATCTACAAAGCAAGAAAAATCCCAATGTAAATGACGGGCGAGGTGTTCTTTGTGCGGCTGAGTAATCGCTTGCCGTCTGGCATAGGAGGCTTATAGATAGGTGTCGTTTTAGAGTCCTAAAACGCTTTAAATTGGCGGTACCTTATGGGAGGTGTTCTTTGTGCGGCCGAGTAATCGCTTGACGTCTGGCACGCGAGCCTGCTAGTTAGGTGCCTTTTTGGAGCCTATAAAAGCAATTTTCCGGTTGAAATTGGCTGTACATTATTGGAGAGACTTGCGAAAGAATTCGGTCGACTTTGACACAAGAAACTTTGATGAAATCTGATGTGCTGGACAGCCTTTTGCTAATGGATTAGTCGATTTGTGCTTTGTTTAGAATTGTGTGAACAGTCAAGATTATACTGATATCAGACACGAGTTGTATTTTGCTTCTTTTGGCTTTGCTTAAATTTGGCTGTATTTTCTACAACCTGTTAAACGAAAACTAGCCAAAATATTCAAGATTTAAATGATTTTTGTAAAGCCGATATGATCTTTAATGATGAATTGATTCACTTTAGTCATTTCTAGAAGAAACTTCATCAAGAAATTCCATACTATCGCGAGAATTGGTGTTTTTTTTTTTTGAGAATCGGCCCCGCATTCAGCCAATAAACCATTAGATTTCTATTTCTATTGACAACAACGTAATCTTTATCCCGCAGGTGGTCTAATCTTTCGATGGATGAATTTGGTGGACGCGGAAAGTGATTGGAGTATCGTCGTTAAAGATGTCGTCAATTTCCTCTTCAACTTCAACTCGGCTTGCAATCCGATGGTGAACGCTAAACATCAAATAAACGATTTAAAAATCGATTTCAGTTATATTTCCTCTTCACTCGTCAATTCCGTGACCTTCGAATGTCCTCTCTCCGACGTCCCTTCCACGGGGTATCCACTTCACAAGGGGGATTCCTTCAATCAAACAATCCTCAGACGACAATTCACTCGCACGTTGAACCGCTTCTTCTCAAGTGAATGCTTTCTATTTTAAAAGAAAAACCTTCTACATCTATCATTCACTTTAAAAAAAAGGTTCAATGGGAATAGGCTATCAAAATTTTAAACAGTGTACTTTAAGCGCTCAAAAATTGTAAACATAGCTTTCTGGCTCACTAAATTTCAGTTTTCTCGTGAGAAACGAGACAATACTTTAAAGAAACTAAAGAATTGAGTGCATTAGAAAGAGTTCTTTTACAAGTTTGAGCAAGAAAGAGCAAGATTGGTGCTGAATTGGTTCAGCTTACTATTTGATTAGTTTTGATTAGAAATTAACCTAGATTTCTCATTTAACTAATAGCTAAGCTAATGATTTGATACAGTTTACGTTTTGATACAGCTTACGATTAATGGTCCAGCTTACTATTTGAGTATTTTTGATTAGAAATTAACCTAGACTTAACTTAACTAATAGCCAAGCTTACGATTTGATATAGCTTACTATTAGTGATTTGATACATCGATTTGATACAACTTACGATTTGATACAGTTTACGATTTGATACAGCTTACGATTTGATACAGCTTACGATTTGAGTATTTTTGATTAGAAATTAACTTAGATTCATCACTTAACTAATAGCCAAGCTAACGCTTTTGCTTAAGTCAGCTAGCAGTAACTATTTACAGGTAAAGTAAGCCATTACAGTACTCACAGTACTAAACTCTCCCCCACATTTTGCAGATTCAAAATGAGACTCGCCGATCCGCGGCGCTTCGACGTCAAAAGAGTACTGGGAATTTCGATTTCTAACACTTTTTCCTCATTTTTTTGCATGATTAGCAACATTTCGGGATCATTTTTTTCTCAGGCTCACACCAGTTTTTGATTGCTTGCTTTTAAAGTGTTGTTGATTTGATGATGTTCATTGAAATATTGATTTCTTTTCTTTGCAACTTTTATCAAATATCAACCGGTTATCAACAATCAAATCTCAACAACACTTTTCTTTTATTAGGTTGATGCATAAGTCTTTTCGTTCCTTTTCGTCTGCCGTTTCAAGCCAACAAATGCACGAATTAAACTACGGTTGATTTCATTACAAAAAACGAATTATTTTTCTGCAAAATAACATTAAAACGGGTTTAAAAATATTGAATGCCTGGATTTTCTTGAGAGTATTAAGTCGTGGTAGTCAAAAGGGCTAACTCGATGATGCGGTTTAGGCTCAGGCTCAGGCTCAGGCTCAGGCTCAGGCTCAGCCTAAGCCTCAGCCTAAGCCTCAGCCTAAGCCTGAGCCTGAGCCTGAGCGGTTTAGACACCTTAACTAAAGAAAACCTATCTTCGTGTCAATAGATAAAAGATAGAGAAAAAAAACGTTTGATATTTCGCCAAAATTTCAGAGAAATTCATTGAGCCAATTTTTCCGTAGAGTTTTTTATAGATTTTTACGAAAAAGGCGTTTTTCACTCTCGAATTTGCTTCAAAGTGAACCGAAATTCATTTAAAAAGATGCAAATTGAACAAAAAAAACACTTTTTTTATAGAGCAAACTATAGATTAATTCGTGAATTTGTTACTTTTTAACAGAAGTACGAAAAAAATGAAAAAGACTTATGCATCAACCTAATACTAACAACAATTTCGATCATTTGACTCACCAACTAAACAAACTGTGACTTTATAGCTTTTAGGAAATGATTTACAGCTAAATGATTGATAAAAGTACATTACTTTACGAAATGTTTCCTTTGCCAGGTGTCGTCGTGTCCTTCTGAAGGGATATCCCCATGCACGGAGAGGGGATCAATCTCTGCGCCAGGACAGCTGGTCCCTGCAACACCAAGAAGTCGAACACGCAGTCTGGCGGAAAGTCTCAAGGTGAGTGGCAAAGGAAATGGGATATTCACAGTCGCACAGATACTGTAAACAAAATGTAATTAGAACAATTAGAACATGAAAAAAGGGAGTCTTTTCATTGTGAAAAGCTATCAGATACAAAGCTCGAAGTCTCTTGGGACTTTTCTTTGGACTTCTCTTGGGACTTTTCTTTGGACAAAGGGTTAGAATGAACTCTACAATGGGTTCTACGATCCTGAAAGCCCCGGGGACAAATTTTTGATATTAAATCTTATTTGGGGATCATTTACAGAATAAAAGAAAAATCACTGACTGGCGAGGTGTTCTTTATCTTATTTTTGGTTAGTTTTGGCTTAACGAGATTCAGATTTTGTTGCGGGAGTGTTTGGGGTGTGAGTCGGGAATTGGTGGTGGGGGTTTGAGTGTGGTGGCGCTCGGGGCACTCAGTCGTTGGGGAACTTTGGGGAAACTCAGTCGCTGATCACAACAATACCACTATTGAATACTGTAGATGAGTAGAGGAAGTCATTATTACTTGCAAACTTTTACCAAATGAGTCGGGAATTGGTGGTGGGGGTTTGGGTGAGAGTTCTAAGCTCAGACTAAGGGGATCAATCTCTGCGATAGGAAAGCTGGCTCTTTGGTGAGAGTTCTAAGCTCAGACTAAGGGGATCAATCTCTGCGACAGGACGGCTGGACCTCGGGTGAGAGTTCTAAGCTCAGACTAAGGGGATCAATCTCTGCGACAGGACGGCTGGACCTCGGGTGAGAGTTCTAAGCTCAGACTAAGGGGATCAATCTCTGCGACAGGACGGCTGGACCTCGGGTGAGAGTTCTAAGCTCAGACTAAGGGGATCAATCTCTGCGACAGGACGGCTGGCTCTTGGGTGAGTGTTCTAAGCTCAGGCTAAGGGGATCAATCTCTGCGACAGGACAGCTGGCTCTTTGGTGAGAGTTCTAAGCTCAGACTACCGTAGCCGTTGTTATGCAGTTGCTAGAGTAAACATAAAAAGTAGAGGGTCGTCTAGCAACAAGATCGAGATGATAAACATTGCCTATTGGCTAATCGGGTTACGGTAGGTGAGTCACAAGTGTTTAGAAAGTCCACAAGTCGACTCTTATCGGAATTCAACTTTACAAGACTTTACAATGGCTTAAGCCCATGACTAAGCCATAAATGCATGAACTCTAGACGACTGTCAATCAAATAATTTCCATTTCCAGGGGGACGACACGAAGGAACACGTGCGGATGAGTCTATTGCCGAAAATGAGCACCTAAATATCCTTTTCAAATCAAAAAAAATGAACATATCCCATTCAAATAACATTTTTTTTTAATATTTACATAGATTCTTGTATCTCCAAAAATACGTGTATCCTTTTATCCGCTTTTCCTCGACTTTTGATCTATTGAAAAGATTTGAAAAGATTTGAAAATCTTTAATTTCTTTAATTTCTTGTTATTTTGCCCTTTTGTGATTATTCTTTTCCCCCATTTGCGAATATGATTTTATGAAAATAAATGTCGTAGTCGTTTACGAAATTCAGCCGCTAATGAATCATTCGTTAGCGGCTAATCGTTAATGAATGAAATTTTTCGCTAGACGCTAACGAATGATTCGTAATCGGCTAGTCGTTAATGAATCATTCAGAAACGGCTAGCCGTTAATGAATCATTCGTAATCAACTAGTCGTTAATGAATCATTTGTTAACGGCTAGCTGTTAACGAATGAAATTTTTCGCTAGACGCTAACAAAAGATTCGAAAGCTCTATACGAAATGGATTCTTTCATATTGGTTTTAAATGCCGGCGTCGAAGTGCATTAACTAGAAGCCGGCGTCGAAGCGCCGCCGCCCGTCGTCGAGGCCGGTGTTTTCATCGAACTCGATGTCATGCTCTCGTTAACGGCCATTAGCCTTACCGTTAACGTTAACATTTTAACGGCCTTAACGGCTAACGAATCATTCGTTAACGGTTGAATTTCGTAAACGGCTATGACATACAGAAACTGGATAAATTTGAAGATTTTGAGGGAAAGAATTCAAAAATGATATGCGGATTTGCGGCCGTGTAAACACTCGTTGTCTGGCAGAGTTGTTTTCAGCCATTTTCTAGAGCCTTTTTTAGCTTCTTACCGTTTATAGAAAACAAAAAAGCACAACAAAAAAAGGGGTAACAAAAAAGGGAAGAGGTTTGAGAGTGAGGGGAGTCGAACCCCAGATAACCTGCGCGAAGGGCGAGCATGCTAACCACTACACCATCCGGTCACTGATGGCGGCAAAGTAATTCGGTGTCATAGCGAGGCGGTGTCGTTTTTCCGAAACTTCATAAGGATTTTTCTCGACTGGATGCTTTGGAGTAAATAAAATAAAATAAAATAAATCTCTTTGAATTTTAAGGCGGCATTTCTGCGCTAAGTCCAATAAATCGGAGAAATCCAATATCCCAAATCCGAGCAATTCTCTTGTTAAATTTTGTTATATTTTTACTATCAAGCTGTTATTGTTACAGCTGTTACTTGAAAGCAGTTAAAGTATTGGGTTGGGGACTATGACTCGGCGCCGAAAATGAGAAAAATGTCTAAAACTTCAATTCGACTTCGTGAAATAATATGCGTTTGATATCAGTAGAAGGGTAACTAATTCTCTACAAAATAATATTTAAAAGAGCACTCAAACAGCGCCTCAACTCAACAGAAGACCATTTTTTCACAAAATCGATAAACTGTCATCTAGAGTAAACGGTTGGAGGGATCTTCCTGAAAATTTGGTAACTTATGTAATTGAGTGTGCTCTATCTTTTTTATATAAACACCAAAGAAGGTTTATGTGAAAGAAACTGTTCAAATGATGAGTCGGACTTTTTGTCATTCGAGAACTTCAGTGTTGTGTTGTGAGAACTCGAGAACTTCAGTGTTGTGTTGTGAAATGGTTGCACGATGCCGAGGCTCAGCGTTTTTTCAGAGCAAACAAAGATACAAAAGCCTTGATCGAAAAAAGGGGAACAACTAGTTGCAACTAGTTTACTATTGGGTTGGGGAGAATGAGTCGGCGCCGAAAATCAAAAAAATGTCTGAAACTTCAATTCGACTTCGTGAAATAATATGCGTTTGATATGAGTAGAATGGTTAACTAATTCTCTACAAAATCACATTTAAAAGAAAATTCAAACAGCGCCTCCGCTCAAGAAAAAGCCATTTTTTCACAAAAACTACAAACTATGATCTAGAAAAAACCATTGGTGGGATCTTCCTGAAAATTTGGTAACTTAAGTAATTGAGTGTGCTCTATCTTTTTTATATAAACACCAAAGGAGGTTTATGTGGAAGAAACTGTTCAAATGATGAGTCGGACTCTTTGCCATTTTAACCAGCTGCGTTTGGAAGTTCATAAACTCCACGAAAGAAAAGCTTTGTGGAATCTCTCAAAAGTGATTTTGTAGAGAAATAGTGGATCCTTTTGATGAAACCAAACGTATGTTTAAAGAAGGCTTTATGTGTGCAAAAAGTCCCTTTAAAGTTTGGCGCCGACTCATTCTCCCCCAACCCAATATTTTTACTATAAAGCTTTTACTGTTACAGCTGTTACTTGAAAGCAGTTAAAGTAATTATTTTAACTTTGTAGAGTTTTGTAGAGTTTTTTTTCGAAGCTTTTCGATAATTTCGACTTCATAATTCATTCAATCAACAAAATCAACAAAATTCAATACTTTTTTCAATTCTTCATTGTTTGAGTGCCCATTCGGTGTCCTTTACTCGGCGTGACGGTGACTGTTGAAGATTTCCCTAGAACTGGATTCAAAAATCAAATCTCTAGATGAATTCACTTCTCTCTAGCATCATTTTGTACGTTTTGTAGAGTTTTTTCGAAGCTTTTCGATAATTTCGACTTGAAGCAATCAGCGTGATCGAGGAGCAGATGTTGTGAGAAGAGAAAATGATTGTAGCTATGGCCCCTGGAATGAGGGTACATGCATTTTGAGCTCTCTCAAGAGTACTCAGTAAGTAAGTAAGCAAGAGTAAGTAAGTAAGAGTAAGTAAGAGTAAGTACTGCAAGTTTCTCTTTCTATCGTACTTTATTTTCATTCAATCTATCCACTTTCTATCGTAACGTGTAAGTAAGTACAAAGTTCAAGTAAGTACAAACAGTACAAACAGTACAAACATTATCAACTTGTTCCCGTAATATCTTGACCATATTATACGCCCATTCTTCTAATTCGTCCCCTAAAGCGTTTCCCCTTTCTATTCCTTTTCTTTCTATCGTAATCTTGTCTTTATTTTCATTGAATCTATCAACTTTTTCTATCTTTTGATATCCTTTACCTCAAAAAAATTAGACAAAAAGTGAATAGATTCGATAAAATGGAGACAAGAGAAAGATTAATATTTCTCTTAGGTAGTAAGAGAAAGATCAATCTTTCTCTTAGGTAGTAAGCGAAAGATTGATTTCCAAAGGTAGAAAGAGAAAGAAGAATTACGATATTTGATCAGCTTGACTAGGGATTACAATAGTTGCAAAATAGACACATTTTAGAAAACTGAAGACTACGATAGCTTAGCCTTAGGTCGCGATGATTGTCTACTTACACGCTTGCGTAAAAGCGACCGCTCGATTCACATACAAAATGACGAGGACGGTGAATGGAGTGAAGAGAAGAATCGAAAAAACAAAAACCTGAAAGAAAATCGAATTTTCTTATCTTGTCAACCAACCTGTGCTGACATTGAATACAAGAGATTCAGCGCTAGCTCTTGGATCTTTTTATGCATATTCATATGTCTCCGAATTGAAAGATATGAGTGAAGAACCAAGAAGATCATCACAGCAAATGCCCCAAAGGCACCAATGCTGAAAGTAACGAGATGGAGAGCTTAGGCTCAGGCTTAGGCTTAGGCTTAGGCTTAGGCTTAGGCTTAGACTTAGGCTTAGGCTTAGGCTTAGACTTAGGCTTAGGCTTAGGCTCTGGCTTAGGCTCTGGCTTAGGCTCTGGCTTAGGCTTAGGCTTAGGTTTAGGCTCTGGCTCTGGCCCTAACTTAGGCTTAGGCTCAAGCTCAGGCTTAGGCTTAGGCTTAGGCTGAGGCTGAGGCTTAGGCTTAGGTAGAGATTGTCGTCTGGTTTAATTGTTTAATTGAAGCTTACCTGACAACGATTGACATATAAGTGACGTATGAGCGAAAAACGGCACAATTGAAATCAGATGAGAGAAAATATGCGGAAAGCTCAGGATTGAGGAACTCGATTTCCGACTAGAATTGGATGACAGTTAGCCACTTTCTTGGACTAGTTCTGAGGTTCCGAATCGGCTATTTCCAAGGTTTTGAATCGCAAAAGAATACGACTTGTTTGATTTTGAACTTTGATTTGCGCAAAACACAGGATTCCCACAGAAATTCACAGAATTTTGCTATAGTTGAGCAGTCGTTTTCTGGGTTGGAGCTGAGATTCGAGCTCGCTAACGAGCTTTCGAGCTCTACCAACGCGCTACACCGACACAGAACCCGTTGCCGTTAGAGTAGGGCCTTATGCCTTATTCTATTCTATTGTAGATCAAGATTGAATCTGTTTTCATTCATAAACTGTTGAAGGTAATGACAATGACTGAGATAGTTGTTTGGATTTGAACTTTATTTTGCATAGGATTTCGAATTCCCGTTTTTGGCTTAGGCTCAGGCTCAGGCTCAGGCTCTGAGACTGAGCCTGAGCCTGAGTCATAAGCTTCGATAGTGTCATAAATCTCGAATCTAACGATCATTTTTCTTTATTCTTTATTCCAGAAATCGTGAAAATCAAAAAATTACCTAAAATTTTGCAAAAAAAAACTATTGCTCTTTCGCAAAAACGGATTTCATTTTAGTGTTCCGTAATTGATTAGCATTTTGTCTCAATTTTCAGGAGAAGATCTCACCGCCAGGTCTGGTAAACCCTTGTAAAACCAAGCTCAAAACCAGTCCAATCTGTGCACAAATTGGCGATTGACTAGTAACCACAACAACTCACCATATTCACCGATGTCAACCCAGCTTCAATTATCCCCAATGCAATCGCTGTGCAAACGTAAGCGCTAATATTTAACACATAACGTTTCCATTTATTGAGATGAAGACGAGATTTGTCTCTTACTGAAACCTAAAATGATTTGATTTCAAAAATTATTGAAGAAGAGTTGTTGCCAGATTCGGGATTTAAGAACTTATGGCTGGATGGTAAAGCCAAGCAAGACTGACTGGAAACTTGCTTTTAAGCAGCTCTGATTGTCATATGATATATAGAGTACGCACAAACTAGGATACCCTAATCCTAAGATACCCCAATCCTAGGATACCCCATCCTAGAATACCCCATCCTAGAATACCCCATCCTAGGATACCCCTGTCTATGTCTAACAATAAAAAGTTTCAGAAATCGATCCCCATTCATCTATTTTTTGCAAAATGACACCTGATGCCTATAAACAAGCGCATGGAAATACCCAAACACATTGCCAGCACAGAGAAAGTCGAAACAGAACTGAAATCTCTGATTGTAGATAGCTACAGATTGCATCTAGCTCACCTTTGTGATAGCTAAAGAAATGATTGGATCAGCTTGGAAAATGTCGGTGATTTTTCGAGTAATGTAGATGAATGGCCTTTGCCGGAGGCACATCAGCAGTCCATTTTTCGTCTCAGCCGCCACAATTGGAGCCAACCACGCACAAAAGATCACAGTCAATAGGGAACAAAGCTTGAAAAATGTTTTTGATAAATTCTTTGGTTGTAGAAACTTTTTATTTTATGATTGAAAAACAACTTTAGTACTTGAATGATTTCTAGAGTCTGGAGACAGACAGGCAGACAGACAGGCAGACAGACAGGCAGACAGACAGGCAGGCAGACAGACAGGCAGACAGACAGGCAGACAGACAGGCAGGCAGACAGACAGGCAGACAGACAGGCAGACAGACAGGCAGACAGACAGGCAGACAGACAGACAGGCAGACAGACAGGCAGACAGACAGGCAGACAGACAGGCAGACAGACAGGCAGACAGACAGGCAGACAGACAGGCAGACAGACAGGCAGACAGACAGGCAGACAGACAGGCAGGCAGACAGACAGGCAGACAGACAGGCAGACAGACAGGCAGACAGACAGGCAGACAGACAGGCAGACAGACAGGCAGACAGACAGGCAGACAGACAGGCAGACAGACAGGCAGACAGACAGACAGGCAGACAGACAGACAGACAGACAGGCAGACAGGCGGACAGACAGACGGACAGACAGACGGACAGACAGACAAATGACTCCTAGAGATTCATTTAAGACTCTCTGTCTTAAATGAAACTCTAGAAATCATTTAAGACTAGAGACACGTATCCAGGAAAGTCTGTAAATCAGTTTTCAACAAAATCAACAGCATAACTAGGGAATATTGTTAACTTATCGTGGCTTTTGACTCGGGAAATAGTCTATCTGATGCAGTTTTTCACGCTGATTCCGAATCTGCAATCAGTTTTTGCCAAATGCTTCTCTAACGCGAGATTTTTCGCATACAAGCTTTTGAGGTCTCTTTATGAGGGCGACGCACTGTATTCAGCCAACGGCCTCGGCGGTGTAGTGGTTAGTGCGCGTCTGCTGGGTTTTCGGCCTTTTGGACCCCGAGGGTTCGAGCCCTTGCAATGAAAATGTTTTGATTTGATTTGATTTTCATTTTTTAACAATATTCCCTAGTAAGTGGAGATAGAAAAAAGGTAATGCGAAATTTGGAAAACCCTGAAATTTTAAGCCAATTTTACTGATAAACAAATGAATTCGTGAATCTAACAAAGCTAAAGATCTAAAGAAAAAGACAGGTTACGGTATGGGGCATGCTTTAAAAAGCGGCAAGAATTGTGCCCTAGCTGAGGTGCGTTTACGTGAGTCAAAGTACAACAAGTACAAAGTACAAAGCACAAAGTACAGCCGAACCTCAATCCCTAACAGAAATCTCGCGTAATATCTCGATTTCACTGGCGTCGCTCCAACAATAATAAAAACGGTGAAAAGAGTGACGATGATCGAAATGATACAAATGACATTCAGGATGATATCTGTGATGATCAAGAAGTCAGGAATTGTGAAAACCATTGGAGAAATAACGATTCTTCAAACAATTCTTCAAACGATTCTTGAAACGATTCTTCAAACAATACTTCAAACAATTCTTCAAACAATTCTTCAAACGATTCTTCAAACGATTCTTCAAACGATTCTTCAAACGTAAACTTTCAGTGACAAGATCACGCGAAAAAGACAGGTGAAAATTACAGAAATTCTCACATAATAATATTGAAGAAAAATGATTTAGAAAGTACAATGTTCTGAAAGCTTTTCATAACTAAGCATACCTTTTTTGAGGTACATTACAAGTGTTCTGGGTGATCTGGAGCGCATTCAATGCTTTGGCAACGAAAGAACTTCAAATTTCTAGAATTTTTGATCAATCTGGGACGCACAGCAGGGCTTAGGGCTCAAAATTTTGGGAGTATTGCAAGATTTCGGTTTTCACTTTTGCAATAGGCAATCTGGAACGCATATTGTAATTAGGCTTTATTTTAGCCCGATAGCTGAAATGTTTAACTTTTTGGATTTAATTAGCATTACATTTGACTCTCTAGTATTAGGTTGATGCAAAAGTCTTTTTCATTTTTTTCGTACTTCTGTTAAAAAGTAACAAATTCACCAATTAATCTATAGTTTTCTCTATAAAAAAAGTGTTTTTTTGTTCAATTTGCATCTTTTTAAATGAATTTCGGTTCACTTTGAAGCAAATTCGAGAGTGAAAAACGCCTTTTTCGTAAAAATCGATAAAAAACTCTACGGAAAAATTGGCTGAATGAATTTCTCTGAAATTTTGGCGAAATATCAAACGTTTTTTTTTCTCTATCTTTTATCTATTGACACGAAGATAGGTTTTCTTTAGCTAAGGTGTCTAAACCGCTCAGGCTCAGGCTCAGGCTTAGGCTGAGGCTTAGCCTGAGCCTGAGCCTGAGCCTGAGCCTGAGCCTAAACCGCATCATCGAGTTAGCCCTTTTTGACTACCCGACTTCATACTCTCAAGAAAATTCACTGATCAGCGACTGAGTTTTGTCAAAGTTCCCCAACGACTGAGTGCCCCGAGCGCCACCACACTCAAACCCCCACCACCAATTCCCGACTCACACCCCAAACACTCCCGCAACAAAATCTGAATCTCGTTAAGCCAAAACTAACCAAAAATAAGATAAAGAACACCTCGCCAGTCAGTGATTTTTCTTTTATTCTGTAAATGATCCCCAAATAAGATTTAATATCAAATATTTGTCCCCCCGGGGTTTTCTGGATCGTAGAACCCATTGTAGAGTTCATTCTAACCCTTTGTCCAAAGAAAAGTCTCAAGAGAAGTCCAAAGAAAAGTCCCAAGAGACTTCGAGTTTTGTATCTGATAGCTTTTCACATCGAAAAAGCTCCCTTTTTTCATGTGGAGTGGAGCTCGTTCAATTTTTGAAGAACCTTCAGTGAAAAAAAAGCTGAATGAATTTCTCTGAAATTTTGGCGAAATATCAAACTTTTTTTTCTCTATCTTTTATCTATTGACACGAAGATAGGTTTTCTTTAGCTAAGGTGTCTAAACCGCATCATCGAGTTAGCCCTTTTTGACTACCTGAACTTCATACTCTCAAGAAAATCCAGACATCAAATATTTTTAAACCCGTTTTAATGTTATTTTGCAGAAAAATAATTGGTTTTTCTAATGAAATCAACCGTAGTTTAATTCGTGCATTGGTTGGCTTGAAACGGCAGACGAAAAAAATGAAAAAGACTTTTGCATCAACCTAATATTAGGGTGAACCAAAAGTTTTCTATTTTTTTTTATCAAGACTTCCAACATAGATAAAACAACAATGAACGAACTCTAAGCTTCGAAATAAAGACCATTCGAATCTATGACTTGAAGCCATCTATCGGCAAGTTGGTCGATCCCGCGGCGGTACCACTCC
This sequence comes from Mesorhabditis belari, assembly GCA_958450365.1. Taxonomy (NCBI): domain Eukaryota; kingdom Metazoa; phylum Nematoda; class Chromadorea; order Rhabditida; family Rhabditidae; genus Mesorhabditis; species Mesorhabditis belari. The sequence goes on from CAUEEP010000873.1 coordinate 458,083, forward strand.
TTGCTCTTAGAGGCGAAAAACTCGCGGCACCCTTTTTCGACTTCGCCCAGATTGTTGAAGGCTCGTCCGCGAAGCAAGTGTGCCATGGAGCGGAAAAGATGATAATCGGATGGTGCAAGATCCGGACTGTACGCTGGATGTGGAAGAAGTTCAATTGAGTCGAGATTTTTGATCTTTTCCTTGGTTTGTCTAGCGGTGTGTGGTTTTGCATTGTCCTGCTGAAGGACTATGCGCTTTCGATTGACCAAAGCGGGATATTTTTCACTAAATGGCGCATACATCCGGTCAAGTTGGGCGCAGTAGAGATTTGCGTCGATGTTTCGACCATTTGGAACTAGCTCAAAGGGAATAATGCCTTCGAAATTCCACCAAACACACAGTAATGCCTTCCTTGAGAATCGATCAAGTTTTGCTACCGGTTCCGCTACTTGCCCGGGGGTTCAACCACTCAATTTGCTTCTCCGGATTACTAAAATAGACCCACTCTTCATCACAAGTCACAATTCGGAGAATAAAGCGGTCATCGTGCGGGTTTTCCAGCAGCTTTCGGCAAGTGTCTACACGATTTTGAGCTTAATTTTCCGTTAAATCATGTCGGCAGCTTTTGTTGATCTTTCCAAGGGCATGAAGGTGCCGGATAACTGATGTTTGAGGAGTATCCAGTTCAGCGGAGAGCCTGATGGATTGGCTTCAACAGCGTTGCGTAGAGCTTCAGAGTCCACAGTAGTTGACCGACCCAAACGTGGCTGATCTTCGAGACCAAGTTCGCCGTTCTTAAATTTTCGTTTCCAATATGTTGGAGATCATTCCTTCACCTTCCACTTGGCATATTTTTTTGGCCGCTTCAGTTGCATTGAACCCTTGTTTCCAATAATGGCGCAAAAGTACCCGAATTTCGAATTTTTCCATCTCTTTCCTACAAAGTAAAAAGTTAAAAATAAATAGTTAAATACACGACAACTTAGTAAAATATGAAAGAGCAGATCAAATGCTACAAAATAAATATGGCACGTATATATAAAACGAATTTATTAGTTTTAAAAAATTCTTCAAACTTAAAGAGAAAAAAAAAATAGAAAACTTTTGGTTCACCCTAATAGTAAGTTTATCTATATCACTTGCGAATCGCTTTGTTAGATAAGTATTTAGCCATGGATTTGACAAATAACCATGACTAAATACAGGTAAACCAGGTTAGGCCCAACCCCAGCCAAAGCCATTTCAAAGTCTGGCTTCTGACAGGCTCAAGCACTTTTGTGGGCCATGTCTGTAAAGCCAGCTTAAAGATCTGACTTCTGGCTTTAACCCTTGACTTTAGCTAGAGTCTTAAATGTTGGACAGTAAAGTCAGACAAGGCCTAAACTTGTCTGGCCTTGCTCGACACTATTTTTTGAAACAACCTGGTTGCACCCAACCGTCCTCCACCCATCAGAACCCAGCTAAATACAAAGCCAAAAGGATACTAATCACCCAACCTACAGTACCTGATCTCAGCGCAATTTTTCAGTATTCAATGCCACAGGCGAGTAGCTCTAGGTAGATATTACCCAGTACCCAGCACAGGTAAAATACAATTTAGTATGTTTATCTATACAGTGGCAAGTGCAGAGTAAAAGCTATACATTTGATAAAATCGTCCAAAGCTAAAGTAAATGAGACATTGATGATTTAAAGATTTAACCAATTCAATTACTTATTCCTATCTTTACTAGGCTATTTTCTATAATTTCTATACTTTCTACACTTTCTGTACTTTCCATACTTTCTATACTTTCTGTACTTTCTATACTTTCTGTACTTTCTGTACTTTCTATCACTTCTATCACTTCTATCCCTTCCTATCACTTCTATCCCTTCTATCCCTTCTATCACTTCTATCCCTTCTATCCCTTCTATCCCTTCTATCCCTTCTATCCCTTCTATCCCTTCTATCCCTTCTATCACTTCTATCCCTTCTATCCCTTCTATCACTTCTATCCCTTCTATCCCTTCTATCACTTCTATCCCTTCTATCCCTTCTATCACTTCTATCCCTTCCTATCCCTTCTATCCCTTCTATCACTTCTATCCCTTCTATCCCTTCTATCACTTCTATCCCTTCTATCCCTTCTATCACTTCTATCCCTTCCTATCCCTTCTATCCCTTCTATCACTTCTATCACTTCTATAATTTCCTCCTTTAACAGCAGTCTTAAATAATTACCTGAAACACCTAAAAATACCTCGATTTCACCTGTACTTTTCAACCTTTCCCCCAACCAACCAATTTTACATTTCATGATCGATTTTTTAAAATCAAAATGAATTCAATAGAGCTATTCTTTTTGTTTACTGGAATCAGCTTCCATTTTATAGCCGTTTTTTCGGTTATTATAACTGGAGTCACGATTTTTATCATCTACAAAGCAACACCGAAAAAATCGAGGATTTACGCGAGGTTTTTGGTTGTCATTGAAGTGAGTTATGGAGTATTTTGATTGACAAATAGCTACGATACATCGTGATTTGCTTTCTTTTACATTTGCTTTAATTAGAACTCGTCCAATGATTAGTAGCAAAAACAAGTCAACTTGTAGACAAAATTTCAGAGCAATCGGCCAAGAAAAGGCCGAGGAAACGAAGATGGAATTAGGTTCAGATTGGAATTTTTCTCATTTCTAGTCCGACTGGTCCAAGAATTAGTTAACCAGGTCAGGCCTAGTCTAAGGTCTTAGCTGGCCTGAGTCTTAGCTGGCCTCGATCTTAGCTGGCCTCGGTCTTAGCTGGCCTCGGTCCTGGCTGGCCTCGGTCTTAGCTGGCCTCGGTCCTGGCTGGCCTCGGTCTTAGCTGGCCTGAGTCTTAGCTGAGTCCAGAACCCAGACCTAGGTCTAGTCCCCCAGTTTAGCAGGGAAGCTACCTCAATTTTAGAGAAGCTGGTTGGCACACCTTTGGTCCAATTGACAGAGCTTTGGTCTTGATCGATTTCTGGTTTACTTTCAATTCTTAACCCCTAGATCTCTGGCTTAAACATCGTGATCACATGGGCTTGGTTGGCTCCAAATCTCGCGGCTCAAACAAGCGATGGTCCGATCATTTGCTATTACTCCGGTTTCTACATCTTCATTGGCACTTTCATTCGCGATCGATTCACATTGAGTCCGGCATTTCCACAAGAATTCTCTTTGGTTTGTTTGGGCAAAAGTTTATCAAAGTTCTTTTTTAGTTTATTAACTATCTTGCTTGCGTCACAACGGTTGCTGCTTACTCGCATACGCTTTTTTATAGGCATCAGGTTGTTCCTTAGAAATTTGTATCTTTAGAAATCTTCTGTATCTTCTGTGTCTTCTGTATCTTCAGAAATTTCCCTTTAGATTTGTGTCAAGTACGGTAGCCGCTTCCATTTGAAACTCTGGCAAAGGAATTGTTTTTTTGCAATTGTTTACATATTTTGTTTGATTTGTATAATTCAAGGATCTTTTCTCGATACGATTGAAGATTTTGTTTGTAATTTTCGAGAATTTTGATCAAATCTTTTAGACGAAAATTGGTGTCAGCTTGCCAGAAATGAGTCGATTATTGCAAACGACACCTGTGCATTGTGCCTTTGGAAAATTGAATTTAATTGGTGTTCGGATGGGGTAAATTTATAGCAGCCCTGAAAACCAAGCCAAAATCAGGCCAGGGCCTACTAGACTGAAACTGGATTTGATTACAAGCCAAGCCTGTGACTTCTGATTGATTTGTCTAAAGAAGTACTAGATCAGGAGATCCTGGCTTCAAACTTGACATGGCTTCAAACTTGACCGGCTTTCATGGCTTCCTTGGCTGACAGGGTCTCCAGTGTCCCGAGAAGAATCTAGGCTTTGGCTTTTAGTCTGACCTGAACGTATCCAGGGTTAGTAAAAAGCCAAATTTCAAGGTCCAAGGCCTGAAAGAAAGTCATTGGCTTAGCTTGGCTTGGCTTGGCTTGGCTTGGCTTGGCTTGGCTTGGCTTGGCTAGCCATAGCTTTTGGAAGTTTTTTGTAATCTTTCAGATTGAATCCTTCAAATGAATTTCCGATGAAATGACTAGATCTCGTTTTCTTTCAAATCTTAAATGCTAATCCAATCATTTCAGAATCGGCATGGCACTCGGAGCTTTTGGCTTGTCCGTTCTAGTTATCCATTCCTATATCTCAATTCATAGTCATGTAAATATGCATAGGGAAGTGCGAAAATTATCGCTGGCTTTGTTGTATTCAATGTCGAGTCAGGTTTTGATATAAAGATTTCAAAAATTTCACAATTCTAGATCTTCATCTTTATTCTTCTAATATTCTTACCGTTTACTGTGTTAATTTTTCTTTTCAATGCTGTGATATTTACGGAGACGTGTAAGAGGATGAAATAGAAATGAAATTAAATAGAAATGAAATAGAAATGAAATAGAAATGAAATAGAATTTTCTCTGGCCTAGAATCCAGTAATTTGATTCGATTTTCATTTAGGGACACTCGCTTCAATGTTCTTTTGTATCAGTAACATTGTTTGCTCAACGATTACAATACTTACAAGCCGGGTTTATCGAAAATATTTGAAAAAAATGCTTCTTTATTGTTTTCAACAAAGATCAAGTATTTTGAAAGATCATTTGAAAGATATTTTAAAGAATTCAAAATTCAGGCAAAGCTACAATCGTTGTCAACTCGATTACTTCAAAAAGACAAACGCTGATACCGACTGCGAGAAGGAATACTGTTTTTTCTTATATTAAGTCGACGAAATAAATGCTGGGAAAGCGTACAGTATCCCCTACATTAGCTACAGTATCCTTACCGCCTTGCCAGCACCCTAAAGTACCCTGTAACTATAAGATTTTTATCTACGACGTCGATCACTGGCTACAGTGATCCAAATTCAAATCAGAATCCCACCAGTTCCCTGGAATTCTTTAATTCTTTTAAAAATTCCAGCTTACCCTATACAGATTGTCCCACAATAACCCGGATTTTTGTTAAAAAACAGTTGTCAACTCGATTACTTCAAAAAGACAAACGCTGATACCGATTGCGAGAAGGAAGACTGTATTTTATTATATTAAATCATCGTTTCACTCGCAACATAATAAAACACTCGTTTTATTATCTTACGTTTTTGGTTTTCAGAGTTTGCCCCACTAACAATCGATTGAAATGAAAATTTTGATTTTGAAACGAAGAAAGTTGTCGAATCGGAAGATCGCAAAAAAATGAAGCGCTCGCACCAAGTTGTCTCAAATTTCTTAAAGGATCCTTTCGATGGTAAGAAAAAGTCGCCGGGACGTCATCGAAAGCTAATGGTCCGCGCTGAACGGCATATGGGACGTCTGTTGTCGAATTCGGTGATGTCGCTACAGGACGTCAAGGTACAAATTGGAGCTCCCGTCCACAAAAGCACTCTTTCTCGAGCCATCAAGTGTTACATCCGTTACATCAAAAGAGCAATCATGAAGAAAGCACCAAAACTGAAGCCGGCACACAAAGAAAAAAGGATGTCTTGGGCTCGGGGGTCACATCGCCATCGATTGGAAAAAACGTAAACTTTTTGCCTATAATGGTATAGATGCCTATTTTTGTATATATTTCTAGGATTTAAAAGCTATTTCGCGTTATTAAATTTCATAGCCAAGAAATGTAAAATTTTATTTGTAAAAAATTTTTGAAGTTTCGACGCCCACAAAGCATTGGATCTTTTCTCAAATCGTGCCAATAGTACTTGTTGCCGTCGGGACCATCCAAATTAAATTTTTTCTCATCGCTGAAGATGACCTACAAAGAAAAAAATAGTTAACAACTCAAGGCAAAAAGTTTACGTTTTTTCCAATCGATGGCGATGTGACCCCCGAGCCCAAGACATCCTTTTTTCTTTGTGTGCCGGCTTCAGTTTTGGTGCTTTCTTCATGATTGCTCTTTTGATGTAACGGATGTAACACTTGATGGCTCGAGAAAGAGTGCTTTTGTGGACGGGAGCTCCAATTTGTACCTTGACGTCCTGTAGCGACATCACCGAATTCGACAACAGACGTCCCATATGCCGTTCAGCGCGGACCATTAGCTTTCGATGACGTCCCGGCGACTTTTTCTTACCATCGAAAGGATCCTTTAAGAAATTTGAGACAACTTGGTGCGAGCGCTTCATTTTTTTGCGATCTTCCGATTCGACAACTTTCTTCGTTTCAAAATCAAAATTTTCATCTGTTCGATCCGCGAAAGCGATTTTCCACGTCCCATCTTCTTAAAAAATAAAAATTCGCAAAAAGTAAGCAAAAAACATGATTATTAGAGGTAGAAAATCAAAAAGAAACGTAGTGGTCCTATCATTTTGCGACAGGTGTAAAATAAAGAAATGCTTAAAAAATTTTGCCTTTTAAAGTAAATTATTTGGCAAACGGTATTTGGGCGTACTTTTGTATATAAAATTCGAATTTAAGCATTATTTTGCATTTTTACTTATTTAAAATCAAAAATCGCAAAAATCGAGGGTGGTCCTATCATTTTGCAACGCACTGTATACAGTGCCAAGTGCAGTAAAGAGTAAAAGCTATACATTTGATAACATCGTCCGAAGCTAAAGTAAATGAGACATTGATGATTTAAACATTTAATTATTTCAATTACTTATTCCTATCATTACTAGAATATTTTTTTTCTATCATTTCTATCATTTTCTCCTGTAATAGCAGTCTTAAATAATCACCTGAAACACCTAAAAATACCTCGATTTCACCTGTACTTCTCAGCCTGTCCCCCAACCAACCAACTTTAGCAACTTAAAATTTCATGATCGATTTTTGAAATCAAAATGAATTCAATGGAGTTATTTTTTTTGTTTACTGGAATCAGCTTCCATTTTATAGCCGTTTTTTCGGTTATTATAACTGGGATCACGATTTTTATCATCTACAAAGCAACACCGAAAAAATCGAGGATATACGCGAGGTTTTTGGTTGTCATTGAAGTGAGTTATGAAATATTTTGATTGACAAATAGTTACGATGAGTTGTTTTGTTTTGTACTTTCTTTAATCAGAAATGGTTCAATGTTCAGTAAAAGAAGTCAGATCAGATGCATGGTCCGGTCTGACTTGATTTCTTTAAGGATTAGATCCCAAGCCTGGTCCAAAGCCTCGACTGGCCTGTCCAAGATCGACCTAGATTCACCTCATCTGGCTCATCTTACCTTATCTGGCGCATGTTCCGATCTCACTTGATTTCTTTAAGGACTAGGCCCCAAGCCTGGTCTAAAGCCTTAGCTCGACGGAGCCTTAGCTCGACGGAGCCTTAGCTCGACGGAGCCTTAGCTCGACGGAGCCTTAGCTCGACGGAGCCTTAGCTCGACGGAGCCTTAGCTCGACGGAGCCTTAGCTCGACGGAGCCTTAGCTCGACGGAGCCTTAGCTCGACGGAGCCTTAGCTCGACGGAGCCTTAGCTCGACGGAGCCTTAGCTCGACGGAGCCTTAGCTCGACGGAGCCTTAGCTCGACGGAGCCTTAGCTCGACGGAGCCTTAGCTCGACGGAGCCTTAGCTCGACGGAGCCTTAGCTCGACGGAGCCTTAGCTCGACGGAGCCTTAGCTCGACGGAGCCTTAGCTCGACGGAGCCTTAGCTCGACGGAGCCTTAGCTCGACGGAGCCTTAGCTCGACGGAGCCTTAGCTCGACGGAGCCTTAGCTCGACGGAGCCTTAGCTCGACGGAGCCTTAGCTCGACGGAGCCTTAGCTCGACGGAGCCTTAGCTCGACGGAGCCTTAGCTCGACGGAGCCTTAGCTCGACGGAGCCTTAGCTCGACGGAGCCTTAGCTCGCTCCAAGATCGACCTAGATTTACCTTATCTAGTTCATCATCAAGTCCAGCCATGTCAGGGCAAGGGCAAGCTTTAGATTGGCATAAGTTAAAAAAATATTGGGTTGGGGAGAATGAGTCCACGCCAAACTTTAAAGGGACTTTTTGCACACATAAAGCCTTCTTTAAACATACGTTTGGTTTCATCAAAAGGATCCACTATTTCTCTACAAAATGACTTTTGAGAGATTTCACAAAGCTTTTCTTTCGTGGAGTTTATGAACTTCGAAACGCAGCTGGTTAAAATGGCAAAGAGTCCGACTCATCATTTGAACAGTTTCTTTCACATAAACCTTCTTTGGTGTTTATATAAAAAAGATAGAGCACATTCAATTACTTAAGTTGCCAAATTTGCAGGAAGATCCCACCAATGGTTTTTTCTAGATCAGAGTTTGTAGTTTTTGTGAAAAAATGGCTTTTTCTTGAGCGGAGGCGCTGTTTGAATTTTCTTTTAAATGTCATTTTGTAGAGAATTAGTTAACCATTCTACTCATATCAAACGCATATTATTTGACGAAGTCGAATAGAAGTTTTAGACATTTTTTTCATTTTCGGCGCCGACTCATTCTCCCCAACCCAATACAATATATTGGGAAAGGAAGCAAAAATCTAGCAGGTTTGAACCCTTAAGCTCTCGACTCAGATACAAGGCTCTTAGCCAGTCGACCATGGTACAATACGGTCTCGCTCGATCGATCTCTCTTTAAAACTGCTTTAAAATCCTTAACCGCAGATCTCCGGCTTAAACATCGTGATCACATGGGCTTGGTTGGCTCCAAATCTCGCGGCTCAGACAAGCGATGGTCCGATCATTTGCTATTACTCGAGTTTCTATATCTTCATTGGCACTTTTATTCGCGATCGATTCACATTGAATTCAGCATTTCCACAAGAATTCTCTTTGGTTTGTTTGGGCAAAAGTTTATCAACTTTACAGAGTAAAAGCTATGCATTTGACAACATCTTTCAAAGCTAAATTAAATGAGAATTTGATGATTTAAACATTTAATAATAATATTAGGTTGGCGGGAAAATAATGCGAATTTTTTTTTGACTAGAATTTTTATTTCAAAAAAAAAGTAAATAAAGAGGATTAATATAAAAGATATTCTCTATTATTATATCAAATTTTCTTTTCAGTTTTTTACCTATCTTGCTTGCGCCACAACGGTTGCTGCTTATTCTCATGCACTCTTTTACAGGCATCAGGTTTGATTCACAGAAATTGTACTTTCAGAAATTCCCCCTTTAGATTTGTGTCAAGTACGGTAGCCGCTTCCATTTGAAACCCTGGCAAAAGAATTTATCTTTTATATTCGTTTATTTATTTTGTTTTATTTGTATAATTCAAGGGTCTTTTCTGGAAACGATTGAAGATTTAGTTTGAAAATTTTCGATAACTTTGATCAAGTTTTTTAGACGAAAATCAGCTCGCCAGAAATGAGTCGATTATTGCAAACGACGCCTGTGCATTGTGCTTTTGGAAAATTGAATTTGATTGGTGTTCGGATGGGGTAAATTTATAATAATAGTAAGGAATAAAGCCCTACTCTAACGGCAATGGGATACGTATCGGTGTAGCGCATTGATAGAGTGTTTGCCCGGTAAGCGAGAGATCGCGGCTTCGAATCCCGGCGCTGAACATGTTTTGTACTCCCAGCTCCAACCCATAAAAGGATCGGCGTGTCCAACTTTATATTAGGTTGTCCGGAAATAAATGAGCGTTTTCAACTCGAATATTTAAAATCCCATAACTCGATCCAAACAAAACTTTATTAATCGAAATAAGAACGATTAAAATTAACACATTTTTGCCAACGAGAAACAAGTTTATTTATGCCGGTAGCATAGAAGTCCGGGCTTCTGGAGGCGATAAAGACGGCGAAGGCGTTTTTGGCATCGCCTTGAGTTTTGAAGCATTTCTTCCGGAGAAAGTTGTCGATGTGCTTGAAAAAAGTGGTAGTCGGTAGGCGAAAGGTCTGGCGAATATGGCGGGTGAGGGAAAGTTTCGTGGATTCGTACGTTGATTCGTATATTTGCTTCCACCAGGGTCTTCAGTTCGTCGTCACCGATTTCAACAGGACGGCCACGGCCTTCTTTATCTTCGAGATCAAAATCACCAGCTCGGAATTTTCGAAACCAAGTTCGCACTGTTGACTCACCGACACTGCCTTGGCCCCCAAACTTTGTTATTGTTACGAGCCGTTTCAGCTGCATTGTGACCGAGTTTGAACTAATAAAAGAAAAACTGGCAAAATTTCGTTTCGGATAATCTAAAACGGTGAAGCTTAAAATTCGAAAAAAAAATTTAATTTTCAACAAAATTTAAAAGTATGATTAAAGAGAGGACGAACTGAGCTTTCTAATCGTATATAAAATTACAAGGCACAGAGCATAATTTATTGAGAAAAATGTACCCAAATAATAAACAATACAAAACGCTCATTTATTTCCGGACAACCTAATAGCTGCCACGAAAATCAATTCAAAACAAGCCAGACCAGGGCCTATTAATAGATCAAGACTGAAACTGGATTTAATTACAAGCCAAGCCCATAGCTTCTGATTGGTTTGGCTTGCAATTATGGCCAGTTAGGAGATCTTGGCCTTGAAATTGACCTGGCTTCCAGACTTGGCTTCGAAATGGGCCTGGCTTCCAGAACCTGTGACCGGAGCAGAATTCAGGCTTTGGCTTTTAGTCTGACCTGGATTCCAGGGTTAGTCAAGAGCAAATTCCAAGAAAGCCATTAGCGGCTTGGCTTGGCTAGCCATAGCTTTTGGAAGTTTTTTTTGTAATCTTTCAGATTCAATCTTTCAAATCCAAACTTTCAGACCAAATCTGTAATCTTTCAAATCAATTTCCAAACAATTTCCAATCAATCAACTAAATTTCGTTTTCTTTCAAACCCTAAATACTAATCTAATGATTTCAGAATCGCCATGACCCTCGGATCTTTTGGCTTGTCCATTTTAGTTATCCATTCCTATATCTCAATTCGTAGCCATGTAAATATGCATAAGAAAGTACAGCAATTATCGCTAGCTTTATTGTATTCAATGTCGAGTCAGGTTTGTGGCATAAAAGCTTTCAAAAAATTTCACAATTTTTAGATATTTGTCTTTATTCTTCTGATATTTTTACCGTTTACCGTGCTGATTTTTCTTTTCAACGCTGAAATCTTTACGGAGACTTGTAAGTTTTGTTTTTTAAAGAAATTAAATCGAATTCTTGTCTAGAATCGAGTAATTTCTTTTGGTTTTTCTTTTAGGGACTTTTCAATGATTTTTTGTATCAATAACATTGTTGAAATGTTACTGATATGAAATAGAAATGAAATAGAAATGAAATAGAAATGAAATAGAAATGAAATAGAAATGAAATAGAAATGAAATAGAATTTTCTCTGGCCTAAAATCCAGTAATTTGATTCGATTTTCATTTAGGGACACTCGCTTCAATGATTTTTTGTATCAGTAACATTGTTTGTTCATCGATTACAATACTTACAAGCCGGGTTTATCGAAAATATTTGAAACAAATGCTTCTTTATTGTTTTCAACAAAGATCAAGTATTGTTGAAAGATGGAAAGAAATCATTTCTTTTTAAAGAATTCAAAATTTAGGTAAAGTTACAATGGTTGTCAACTCGATTACTTCAAAAAGACAAACGCTCATACCGACTGCGAGAAGGAATACTGTTTTTTATTATATTAAGTCGACGAAATAAATGCTGGGAAAGCGTACAGTACCCTCTACATCAGCTACAAGATCTTTAAGGTCTTGACGACACCCTACAGACCTACAGTACTCTACAGTACAGTCTCTAGCTACAGTACAATACATTACAGCACCTACATTCCCCTGTAGCTATAAGGTTTCAGATTTCGATCTACAACGTTCATCACTAGCTACAGTAATTCGAATTCGAATCAGAATCCCATTAGCTCCATGGAATTCTTTTAAAAATCCTAGCTTAGGTTTCCAATAACCCGATTTTTTTAAACAGTTGTTTTAAATTCGCATTACTGTAGCCAGTGATGATCGTTGTAGTGTAGCCTGTAGCCAGTGATGAACGTTGTAGTGTCCCTGTAGCCAGTGATCAACGTTGTAGTGTCCCTGTAGCCAGTGATCAACGTTGTAGTGTAGCCTGTAGCCAGTGATCAACGTTGTAGTGTAGCCTGTAGCCAGTGATCAACGTTGTAGTGTAGCCTGTAGCCAGTGATGAACGTTGTAGTGTCCCTGTAGCCAGTGATCAACGTTGTAGTGTCCCTGTAGCCAGTGATCAACGTTGTAGTGTAGCCTGTAGCCAGTGATCAACGTTGTAGTGTAGCCTGTAGCCAGTGACGAACGTTGTAGTGTAACCTGTAGCCAGTGATGATCGTTGTAGTGTAGCCTGTAGCCAGTGATCAACGTTGTAGTGTAGCCTGTAGCCAGTGATGAACGTTGTAGTGTAGCCTGTAGCCAGTGATCAACGTTGTAGATAGAAATCTTATAGGTACAGGGGAATGCTGTAATGTAACGTAGATAACACGTTTTTTATTTTATTTTATCATTTTCTCTGTATTTTTGTTTTTCAATGTTGTTTACCCTGCTAACAATTGATGGAGAAAAGATCAGGGTCACAGTGAGCGAGCTTTTCAATTGCGGAATCAAGCCAGTTGTTGTTGTTGTTGCTGTTGTTGTTGTTGCTGTTGTTGTTGTTGCTGTTGTTGTTGTTGTTGTTGTTGCTGTTGTTGTTGTTGCTGTTGTTGTTGTTGCTGCTGTTGTTGTTGTTGTTGTTGCTGTTGTTGTTGTTGCTGTTGTTGTTGTTGTTGTTGTTGTTCAAACATTGTTCAAACAACCGGCTACAAGCAATTACAAGAACTTGGAAACACGTTTGAACGACAGGGAAAAGGTCGTAAACCTACTTTTCTCACGTCTGAGAACGGAGATCCTATGCAAAATCCGATGAAACCCGACTCGTTCGATTCGAAAAATATCCTTGGCGTTGAAAATCAGCAAGAACAGTGTCTAGAGAATTGTCAGAAAGAAATTGAAGCTAAATTCTTATCGAATTTCTCGTGTACACTTTTTGAACGATGAAATGAAAGCTCGACCTTTTTCAACAAAGCGAAAATCGTCGTCTATTCTTGATAAATAAATTTTTTCGAGAAAATTCATTTATTTTTCTGTTTATTTGTTAGATTTATTGCTAGAAATGATAAAAATGAATTGGCAAAAGGAATTCGATCAGAGTTTATTCACAGCTCAAAATAGAGTTTATTCACATTTCGCGTGGCCAACCTTTTAGGGCTTTTTTTTTCTGGATTTTGTATTTCCTTTTGGTGCTTTTATATATGTCATAATAGTTTCATTTCAGGTTAAACAATCTCAGATGAGGAGGAAGTTATCTCGAAGTTATCTCGAAGTTATCTCGAAGGAAGTTATCTCGAAGTTATCTCGAAGTTATCTCGAAATTATCTCGAAGTTATCTCGAAGTTATCTCGAAGGAAGTTATCTCGAAGCCCTACTCGTAGAATTCAAACAGCTAGAATTCCTTCTTCAACATTGTCACCTTTGTGGTCGGGCACCTGGTGGAAAAACTCCCGAAAAAGGGAGAAACATTCAGTGGACGGAAAACGGCACAAATTTTACCGCCACAACAAGATGCTCGTGCCAAAAGATCGCCACGAAAAGATCGCGTTCGTTGGTCAGCTTAGGAATTTATCAAGAGCACTGAGACTGATCTCACTCATCGCTTCTATTAGGGTGAAGCAAAAGAAACTGACGATTTGACGGTAAATTCAAAAAAAGATGGCGTTCGATGGTGACATGATCACAATGGAATATTTTCGCAAGATCTCGAGCAGATTGGCATGGATCGGCCTGAATAACGTCTCTCAGCTTGGCTTCGTTCACGACTTCTGGCATCGAACCGTGCTCGTAATCTTCCAAAGCCTCGTCTCCCTCTCGGAATCGTTGAAACCAAGTCTGACACTGTCTGAGAGACAAACTGTCCTCTCCGAAAGCAGCACACAGAGAACGATGCGATTCGGCAGCAGACTTTCCAATTTTGAAGTTAAACAGTAATGCTGCTCGTAGCACAAACAGTGATGTTGCTCGTAGCACAAACAGTAATGCTGCTCGTAGCACAAACAGTGATGTTGATCGTAGCACAAACTTTTGCTCGACCATGATCTAAATAAAAAATATAAGCATTTTTAAATAAAATAAACAACAACCAAAAAATTCAAATGTCGAAATAAATAGCAAACAAATATGCGAAAAAAACATTTTAAAAAAATAATGCCGTTAGCACCGCTCGTTTCTGATAAATGAGAGCTGATGCCCATCGGCAGTTTCTTTTGCACCACCCTAATAATTAGGTCATTAAAGTCTTTACTTCTTATATAACCCAGTAAAGGATCGTTATGAAGCAAACAAAAATCATACGGTTTTTAAATAGATCTTTATCTAAAAGCGTTATCTATTAGGTTGATGCATAAGTCTTTTCGTTTTTTTCGTACTTCTGTTAAAAAGTAACAAATTCACCAATTAATCTATAGTTTGCTCTATAAAAAAAGTGTTTTTTTGTTCAATTTGCATCTTTTTAAATGAATTTCGGTTCACTTTGAAGCAAATTCGAGAGTGAAAAACGCCTTTTTCGTAAAAATCTATAAAAAACTCTACGGAAAAATTGGCTGAATGAATTTCTCTGAAATTTTGGCCAAATATCAAACGTTTTTTTTCTCTATCTTTTATCTATTGACACGAAGATAGGTTTTCTTTAGCTAAGGTGTCTAAACCGCTCAGGCTCAGGCTCAGGCTTAGGCTGAGGCTTAGCCTGAGCCTGAGCCTGAGCCTGAGCCTGAACCGCATCATCGAGTTAGCCCTTTTTGACTACCCGACTTCATACTCTCAAGAAAATCCAGGCATTAAATATTTTTAAACCCGTTTTAATGTTATTTTGCAGAAAAATAATTGCTTTTTCTAATGAAATCAACCGTAGTTTAATTCGTGCATTTGTTGGCTTGAAACGGCAGACGAAAAGGAACGAAAAGACTTATGCATCAACCTAATAAAAGCGTTATCTAAAAGCTTACTAATGAATTTCATAACAAAATCAACAATTCAACAATGGCTAATAAATCAACATCTAAAAAAGCAAAAAAGCAAAAAAGCAAAAAAGGCGAAAAAAAAGCGTCAAACGCGATCGTTTTTGGAAAGTGAAGCTTGGCTATAGAAAAAAAAATCCTTAATAATATTTGCCGCTTGCATAACTGCCTCACTGACATTTTCTTTTATATATTAGGTTGAGGAAAAAGTAAATGTCGGTTTTTGTCACAGAACTATTATTGCTAAAAGCATTAAAAAAAACGCACATCAATCAATGGGATATTCTCCATTATGGTTGATGACTTGTTCCCATCTTCATTGCAAGTCCCTGATCCCATCCTCAAAAAAAAAAAAATGGGAGTTTTCGAGCCAAAATAAGTGTCAACTGCTTTTTTTGATCTGTGCATGATTCTCGAACTTTTCTCCCCATAAGAAGACTCTTCAACGACCGAAACAAAAAATAATCTGATGGGGCCAGGTCCGGACTATAAGATGCGCGGAAGTTTCCAACCAAGCTCGTCGATTTTTTGGTGAGTGATTTTTGCAGTGTGAGATTTTGCATTATCATGCAAAAATAGCAATTCTGATGCTTCAACGCCGAATTTCTTTAAAGCCTCGTTAACTCTCATCAACTGTTTTGAATAAAGATCAGCTGGTGACAGTTTCTCCCGGATTCAACAACTCATAATACACCAAACCTTTTTTATTCCACCAACAGCAAAGCATAAGTTTCTTTCCATGAAGTTTCTTTCGGTTTTGAAGTTGGTTGTGGGGGTTAACCTAGAGAAAGCCATTGATTTTACGCTTTACATTCTCATATTGAATCCATGTTTCATCAGATGTTGGAATTCTTCCCCAAAAATCATGAGATTTGCCTTCTTGAAGCAAAGTAGAGCTAACGATAACACGAGTTGTTTTGTTGCCTTGAGTCAGTTCATGAGGAACCCATCTTCCGCAGTGAATTGTTTTTCCTAATTGATGTAAGTGGTTGTCGATTGTTTTTAGTCGATCCCAAATGTGTCCGCTAACTCACGAGTGGTAAGGGTTGGATTGAGTTCAATGGCATCAAGCAAATCCTCATAATACACCAAACCTTCCACCACAGCAAAGCATAAGTTTCTTTCCATGAATATCGAGTTTTGAAGTTGGTTGTGGGGGTTGACCTAGAGAAAGCCATCGCAGTGAATTGTTTTTTGGTTTATCCCAAATGTGTCCGTTAACTCTCGAGTGGTAAGGGTTGGATTGAGTTCAATGGCATCAAGAAAATCCTCATCTGAAATCTCTTGGGGTCGTCCAGACCGTTCCTCGTCTTTGAGACTTTCATTTTCATCTTTTAACCGCTGAAACCATATTTGGCATTGTCTTTCGCTAATGCTGTCTTCCCCAAAAACTTCAATGATTGTCCGATGCGATTCAGCCGCGGATTTCCCTTGTTTAAAATCATACCACAAAGTGGCTCGAAGTCGAAACTTTTCGTCTTGCATTTTCTACCTGAAAATATTGTTAAATTTGTAGAAATTTGTGAAAGGCAAATTTAATATGAAAGGATAGAAGTGTCTAGCTGATATCTATTTGAATCGCATAAGCATAAGCATAAGCAAATCGCATAAGCAAAGAACTGGAAAATTGCCAACAACGGGAATTCAAAACCGACATTATTTTTTTTCCTCAACCTAATATTTTATCTTCAAATTCTTTATGATCCACATATTCATTGGTTGAATAGCAGCGAATTGGTTGAATAGCAGCAATTGGTTGAATAGCAGCGAATTGGTTGAATAGCAATTGAGGCCAACGGAGGAAACTTTGAATAATTGTTGTAATTTTGTTTTTTTGATTTTTGATTTTTATCGCTAGTTTTATGCTATTAGGTTGATGCATAAGTCTTTTTTTGGTTGGCATATTTGATTTTCCGATTTGTTTAATTTTTGACCGATTTCAGGGCGCGCAAGGTAGGGTGTCAAAAATTCACTTTTTTCACACGCTTTTTCATATATTAGGTTGATGCATAAGTCTTTTCGTTTTTTTCGTACTTCTGTTAAAAAGTAACAAATTCACCAATTACTCTATAGTTTGCTCTATAAAAAAAAGTGTTTTTTTGTTCAATTTGCATCTTTTTAAATGAATTTCGGTTCACTTTCAAGCAAATTCGAGAGTGAAAAACGCCTTTTTCGTAAAAATCTATAAAAAACTCTACGGAAAAATTGGCTCAATGAATTTCTCTGAAATTTTGGCCAAATATCAAACGTTTTTTTTCTCTATCTTTTATCTATTGACACGAAGATAGGTTTTCTTTAGCTAAGGTGTCTAAACCGCTCAGGCTCAGGCTCAGGCTTAGGCTGAGGCTTAGCCTGAGCCTGAGCCTGAGCCTGAGCCTGAACCGCATCATCGAGTTAGCCCTTTTTGACTACCCGACTTCATACTCTCAAGAAAATCCAGGCATTAAATATTTTTAAACCCGTTTTAATGTTATTTTGCAGAAAAATAATTGCTTTTTCTAATGAAATCAACCGTAGTTTAATTCGTGCATTTGTTGGCTTGAAACGGCAGACGAAAAGGAACGAAAAGACTTATGCATCAACCTAATAAAAAATTTTGTTAAAAATCTGAGTTTTCGCTAGAGTTATCGATCGCTAATACTTCTTTTTAAACAAAAAACCTCGGTTATTATGAGACAAGACAAACGGGAATCCAATTCCGCTTGCCGTTTCCACCTGCCCACAAAAGTTACTCGAAAATTTCGAAAAGCAAAGAAAGTCTCCAAAGTCTCCAAATGACTTTTATCGATGAATTTCTATCGATTACCAATTTTCTTTTTAATCTCATCGCTGCACTTTCAGTCATTGTAACTAGTGTCACACTTTTTGTCATTCATCGTGCAACGCCGATAAAATCGAAACTCTATGTGAAATATTTGATTTTCATTGAAGTAATTTATCGATAAATAAGTGAATTCTGAAATTTCTAGGCCTCTAGCCTGTTTACTGTACTTTCGTGGGTCTGGCTTGCACCGAATTTCATGCTCCAAACGAACCACGGGCCAATTATTTGTTACTCAAAAAGTTTATATGTCTTGTCTGCGATGCTTATTGGCGAATATTTCAATTTGGGAAAATTATTTCCCCAAGAATTCGCTGCGGTAAAGAAAATCGTCGTTTTTGAATTCTTCACAATTCTTTTAAAGGCTGCCACGGTCGCCGCGCAGAGTGTGACAATTTTCGCGTATTGGCATGCACTGTTTTACCGGCATCAGGTAAGCTAGCCGGACTGGGACCAAAGGGCTAGCCCTGACTTGAACCTAATCCACCCACAAATTGAACCATTGAGTCAAAAGTTGGCACTCTAGTATTAGATTCTAGTCAGGCTAGGCTAGGCCAGCCACCAAGCCAGACCATCTGGGCCTGCCAGCCATCACCCGATTTCAAAAGACCAAGCGCAGGGTTTGCAAGGTCAGGGTCTTGGCTGGCTTACTATTCGGGTCAAGAATGCGAGTCAGTCTGCTTTGGTAGTCTTAAATCAAGAGTCTGGCTCAATATTAAGGTCCTGATCTTGGTCCGACTTTGTTCTGTTCAAACCTAAGAGGCCGGCCCGACCTGATCGGAAGATGCCTGGCCTATCTTGCTCAAGATACAGAGTTATGAAATTCAAATTCTTTTCGGGTTTACTATTAGTCTGATTTTTTGGAAGCTTAGACTACGCGACGCTCCTATAGATTGGAGTACTATTATTACCGTAAATACTGCAATAGTATCCCACCCTATAGGAACGACAAAAAAAGCCGATTTTTCATCATTTTTCAATCATTTTTTTCTACGGGCTGGTTAATGCTA
Organism: Mesorhabditis belari; assembly: GCA_958450365.1. Classification (NCBI taxonomy): domain Eukaryota; kingdom Metazoa; phylum Nematoda; class Chromadorea; order Rhabditida; family Rhabditidae; genus Mesorhabditis; species Mesorhabditis belari. The sequence goes on from CAUEEP010000873.1 coordinate 476,842, forward strand.
AAAATACGTGTTATATCTCAAAAAATCACCCATTTTCTCTACTTTAATTTGATACCCAAGCGCGGAGAAAGAAACGTACTGGTGTCGAGATATGAGTGTTTGTTTGAGAGTAAGCTTAGACTTCGCGACGCTCCTATAGAGTGGAGTACTATTGCAGTATTTACGGTTGGTTGAGTTTAATCAAGTTCAATTTTTCTTTCCTTTAGCTTGCCGTTCCATTAAACAGTCGTTTCCGCTTAAAACCATGGCAAATCAAAGTCAAATTTGGATTTTCATACGCGTTGGCGATTTTCTTGACGTTCAAGACTGTGCAAATTGAAGAGATTGATTTGGTGAGATAAAATTATTAGTTTCCAAGCTTCCAAAAGTTTCTAGGCTCAATTAAGTATTGATTCATCGGAAATGGCTTGCGGTGGTATTGAGAATCTCCGTGGTGTCGGCATTGCCATAAAGTTAGCAATCATTTTTTTATGGAGCTTTTATGGAGCGTTTTTCTAGCATTTTTCTTGTATATGTGCTTCTTTTTCTGTTATTCTTAGTCCTCCACGCGAATTACTCGATCCGAAATCACACGAGTATGCACAAAAAAGTCAAGGAAATGTCATTGGTGTTATTGTATTCAATGTCGGCACAGGTATTGCAGTCATAAAAAATCAAGATCACAGCAAATCAAGATCAAGTTCAGATGTTGATTTATGTCATCTTTATATTTGTCCCATTCTCTATTGTCATCTTTCTTTGGCATAGCGACATTTTGACGGAAGCTTGTAAGTTTCGTGTGTAAAAAAAATGTAGAAAAACGACATTGCTCAATTTAAGTCCAAAATGCTTTCATCCAAAATTTTCGTTGTTTTCTCATCTCCAAGGCCTTCGTTTTCTAGGTCCAAATTAATAGAATCTAACGAAGAAATAGAATCTCTATTCCTGGTGCTTTCAGAAATAGAATCTCTATTCCTCCAGACATCACTTCTCTGACTCCAGTGAGCATCAATTCGTCATAGTATTCTTGAATCTTCTTCTTGAATGGGCCATTCTAAGAGATTCTAAGAGATGAGCATTCTAAGAGTCAGCAGGCTGAAACATTCCCGTTGTGCCTCCTGTGGAATCTCCATTGCAAGACGGCATTGTCGAATTTGCACAATCGTAGCCGATGTCTGCCATCAGAAAACTTCTTTGATTTTATGGTTTGCATTGATCGTTTCTTGCTTTCTCCTGCTTTCTGCACGAATTTGGCACTCGCTGACGTCAAAATGTCGTCCCGCTTCTCGATTGTTGTTCTTCTTTGCATATCCGATTGCTTTCAGCTTGAATCATCTTTACTTAGCGATTGCTTTCAGCTTGAAATACGCGTCGTAACACCTCGACTTTCGTTTGCTCAAATTGCTTTGACAATCACTCAATGACGTCATCTAAATTTTAAAAATTACTAAATTTAATTAATAAATTGAAAATTAAAAGCAAAAGTTAAAAAAAAAAAAATTAAAAGCAAAAGTTACAAGAAGTAAAACTAGATAAAATGAAATAAAAAAAAACAGAAAGAACAAAAAAGACAAGCCAGAAGCCAAGGATTACGGTAGTTACGGCAAAAAATAGAATTTAAGGGAAATCAAAAAGACGCGTCTTATATTAGAGAGCGTCTTTTAATAGAATAAATACTTTATATCAAACCCTGGGCCGAATGCTGTAAAAAGGATACTGTATTACCATAAATACTGTAATAGTACCCCACCCCCCTCGTACCGTCGCGTAGTCGCAAAAGTTTTTTAGTATTTCATTTTTTTTCAAAGCCCTCGTACTTTCAAAAAATGCGTCTTTGGTATCAAAAAATAGCCCTGAATTTCAGCTATTTTTTGATACCCAAGCGCGCATTGTAGCATAAACCAGTGTCGAGAAAAACGCGTCCAAAGCTAGACTACGCAACGCTCCGCACCGTCATTATGGGGGTGGGGTACAATTACAGTATCTACGGTATGTTCTTTTCGTTTCCTAAAACGTATTTCTCTTTCTCTTTCTACCGTAATCTTGTCTCCATTCAATCTACCGTATAGTTTGGGGTGCGACCCGCTTTAACCTTATCATCGAGGATGATTTTGCTTCAGAATAGCCGAATTGCACAAAAAGGTTAAAAGGGTTTCCCCAAAGCGCTTACAACATAACAAGAACGCGCAGCATCCAACACAAGATTAATACTCGTCGGTGGCGACACCAAATGTTAGTAAGCTCTTTCTACAATGTTAAACCAGTTATCTAAACAGGATTTAAAACCTGAAGGGTAGCATAAAGTAAATTGAAATAATTTTACTGTTTATTAGTACAAAACCAGAATGCAACGATACCCATTACAAAACAGCGTGCGCATCAAAACGAAACAACCAAGCCCCCCCAAGAAAAAAAGGCAAAAGCAACCCGCGGAGCAAAAAAAAATAATTTCGGGAAGGGAGAAAAAAAAGACGAAAAAAAAGACGAAAAATGCGACGCGAATAATTGCAAAATAGGAACGCAAATAGGAAGGAAACGGACGCGACCGTATTTCTTCGAATAGAAGACCCGGTAAAGAGTATCATCGCGTACTCCTGCGTAGCAGCCCTTTTTAAAATTTCTTTTCTGCATAAAAGCTTTCAATCAAGTGCTATAGAGCTGGAAAATGGCTCAAAAATCTGTTAGCTCTTGTGGTCTTTTTGAGCCATTTTCCAGCCCTATAGCACTCCATTGAAAGCTTTTATGCAGAAAAGAAATTTTTAAAAGGGCTGCTACGCAGGAGTACGCGATGATACCCTTTACCCGGTCTTCTATTCGAAGAAATACGGTATCCACTTTTTGTCGAATTCTGTGAGAGCTTACAAAGGATATCGAAAGATACAAAAAGTTGATTGATTAAAGGGGGGGGTATTAATCGCGGCCGGGTGACGATAAAAATTTTTTTACGGCAACCACCTGTTTTTTTTTATTTTAATATCGCTGATTTAATTATAAAAAGGATCAAAATCACCCGGCTAGAGTGATTTGATGGGTTTACAAATTTTTGGAGACGCTGCAAGGCTCGCGTAGTTCACCCACAAGGTAAGTGCGAAAGTAAAGCAAAAGTCAGACATTATGTTTTCTTTTTGTTTTCTTTAGACTTTCGATCTACACTTTTGGTTTTTAACATCTCAAGATGGAGATTTTATTTTTAGATAATGCAAAAGATCATTAAGCTAATCTAGCTTATGGTCTTCTAAATACTCTTGTTTTTTCGAAAGCCAAGAAAACCACAATCGAATGGAAAAAAAGATCTAATTGCGTCAATCAAAACGCTGAAGATGGGGAAGATCCAGTCATTTCTGTTGAGGATGCGCTGGAAATTGACTAAGATAGGAAGCCGATTTGAGAAACTGCTGTACTTGAGCAAAGATGAAAGTGAGCAAGAGGAAGAATTATAGATTAACAAATCATTTTTATTGTTTTTTGTGCTTTTTATTTTGTTTTTAAATTTATCTGCAATTAAAACTCAATCGATCTAGACTGTGCTGAGGTGTCTGATGAGTGACGAACTTGTTTTTTATCCAAGCCTTGCAGCGTCTCCAAAAATTTGTAAACCCATCAAATCACTCTAGCCGGGTGATTTTTATTCTTTTTATAATAAAATCAGCGATATTAAAATAAAAAAACATGTGGTTGCCGTAAAAAAATTTTTATCGTCACCCGGCCGCGATTAATACCCCCCCCCCCTTTAAATAAAAATAAAGACAAGATTACAATAGAAAGAGAAAGGGAAAATGATTTAGGAAAGGCTATCGTTTCCTAAAATGATTTAGGAAACGACAGAAACGCACTCAATTTTCAGGGACTTTCGCAATCATGTCCATCTGTTTGACGAATATTATCAGCTCTTCGATCACCATTTTCACCAGCGCTCTCTATCGAAAAAATTTGCTCCTATTTTGCAGCAAAAGCAAGCCTAGTAAGTGATCATAATTGAAAGATTTGCAAAAAGTTTTTTTTTAGGTAGCACTTCAACAGTCGTCATTGGATCGACCACATTTAGACAACGGGTTTCGATCCCGACGGCTAGACGGAACACAGTATTTTATTATATTCGAAATCAATAAATGATATTCTATTGGGTTGGTGCATTGAAAACTGCGGGACTTTGAAATAAAATTGATTCAACATAAAACCATAAATTCATTCCAAATAATTCATTCCAATTGACGACTTCTGCCCATTTTACAGACAATTTGTGGATTCCTCTTTCGTAGTAGGATTTTGGTCGGATCCAGTAGGATCCAGCAACTCCCAGTACACCACTCCCTCCACATCCCAGAAAACGCAGAGCATAAACTTCTTCTGGTGCAAATCGGGCTTGGGGTCACTTTCGGGTTTCTCGCCTGGCCCCACCCATTGCCGCTTCCTGCCGCTTTACCTGTGCCGTCTCAGAACCTTTTTTCATCTTGGGGGGAGGTCTTATGCGCTATGAATCCTGTTTAACGGACATTCTTTTTTATGGGCGGTCAAATAAATATTGGGTTGGTGCATTGAAAACTGCGGGACTTTGAAATAAAATTGATTCAACATAAAACCATAAATTCATTCCAAATAATCTCCATTATTATTGACGACTTCTGCCTATTTTACAGGCAATTTACGGATTCCTCTTTCGTAGTAGGATTTTGGTTTGTGTGGATTTTGGTCAGATTCGCCGGAGAGATGTCGACTAGCGCTCATTCAAGCGCTTGTTAAATGATTTGTATAAATCCAATCGGGATGTTTTTGGTAGATAAATGTTGCCGAGAATTAGGCCTACAATTCTCTGTATAACACTTGCCACTTTTGAAATAAATTAGACGTTTCCCAGATACTTTTCCAAAAAGTTGTTGTGCTAATTCTTGGTCACCCTGTACATTCACACAATGACACCAAAGGTGCACACAAAAACTTGGGTAAACCTTTCTTTTTCGCTCAGAAAAAAAACCATTTCTAGAATTGAAAATTCATTCTGAAAGAGGGTCCAAAATTAGAGTTTCCAGAATTCTGAGAAACAAAGCCACCAGGTGCGGTTAGAAAAGTCAATCTTTAGCCAGCTCAAGTCAATCTTTAGCCAGCTCAAGTCAATATTTAGCCAGCTCAAGTCAATATTTAGCCAGCTCAAGTCAATCTTTAGCCATCTCAAGTCAATCTTTAGCCACCTCAAGTCAATCTTTGGCCAAACACTCTACCATAGTGATGTTTAAAGGCTTTGTCTGACCGCCACTACCCAGAGCAATGAGGAAAATTGATAAAAAAATACACTATTAATCGGTAATTCAATCGGACGACTGGACTTGAGACGGTCTCACATTCGGAGAGGTGCACCAGACGTCGCTTTTTCCTACGCCGAGGTTCCGCACAAATATCGGGTAATTAAACCGGCTTGAGAGCTGACTTGAGAGCTGATTAAACCGGCTTGATAGTGATATCTCAGATGTTGTTTCGTGGCTAAAACGTGTTATCCCCGAAGCGACATCGGGCCATTTTCAATTACATTCAAAGCAGGTGCATTTTTAGCTTTTACTAATTGGCTTTTACGAATTGGCTTTAATAGAAAGTTTTTCAGAAATGAGTGAATGTTTACGGCAAAAAATGATCTTTTTATGAAAAATTTACTTCCTAAAACTTTAAAAAACATGATTCACAGTAAAAACTGGAAACAATGATTGACTAGAGATTTCGAGAAAAGTGCATAAGTGTGGAGAAACCCGTGAAAGAACCCAAAAGCTCATCAAAAATAAATCAAAATCTAATCAATTTTCTTTGACTCTTCATCAGATTTCTCTTTTCGAATCAAATTTGGATCAACCGGGTAGAAGTGGCAAGCGATCAACCCAAGCACAGTGCCCCAAAGACCGAGAATGCCGAAGATCGGGAAACCGTAGCTGAAAAGAAAAGTGAAAAGTGGATTTTGGTTCTTTACTGATACTATAGTTTTCCCAGTTTAGGGTCCTTTTCCGAACTCATTATCAGTTTGAGATGGCTTCCATTTTTGAGTGGCTTTTACTAATGAAAAAGTCTCTCAGCAGTCTCAACAGTTTCCCATTCTCAGTCTCTTTAGCATCAAATTCAATGGCAAGTACTTGGTGCCTTTAAACTTACAAGGAAATTTGATGAAGATTTCAGCCAGAAGTTTAGTATTGATTCTGGTAAATTTTACAGAACCTTGCTTACAAACTATTGATCTGCTGATCTTGCTATTGACTATGTTAATGAATTGTTAGATGAATCACAAACTGAGTGTGAGTTCTAAAAAGATTATGAATTGGATCATGAACTGGATCATGAATTGGATCATGAATTGGATCATGAATTGGATCATGAACTGGATCATGAACTGGATCATGAACTGGATCATGAACTGAATCATGAACTGAATCATGAACTGAATCATGAATTGGATCATGAACTAGATCATGAACTAGATCATGAACTAGATCATGAACTGGATCATGAACTAAAGTCATGTTTTCTAAAATAGATTGTCTTTTAAACTTACACGGCTAACAATTGCCCGGATAATGCTGGGGAAAATGTTCGAACAAACGAGTTTAACGAGGTAGCCACTCCAAGAACGACACCCTGGAATGGAAAGGTTGGATAGATTGTTTGAAATCGTTTTTACCTGTTCATCCTCTTCAACCACCGATGTCAATAACGAGTCAGCTACAGTTGCTACTAATGACATGCCTAGAAAAATGTTATTCCAGAAAATTTTATCATTGTTTACCCATTGAAGTTAACGGCATAATGATGCAAAACATCCACAATCGAACATAGAAAATCAAGAAGAAAAAGGCAAAGAACTGGAACGTATTGGAACCGTATTAGATCAAAATAGGAATCGTATTGGAATTGTATTGGATCAAAAAAATAAACCGTATTGGAATGAGTGTAGGTCCACCGAGATTTCTATCCCGAGATGCCCATCGAGACGAAAGGGGAAGGGAAGGGTCTGTGGTCGACCCCGTCCGATCTGCCAAGTTGAGCAATGTCGGCGCGGGTTAGTCGTGGGTTCGACTCCCATGGGTTCCCCTCCGAGCGCCCCAGCCCGGCCATCGAAGTATCATCGGCTACGACAACTACACTTCTGCCTCAGTAAATGTGGAAGCGGGTTGTGATCTGCGCTAAGTGCGAAGACAGATCAAATCATTATTATTATATTTATAGGATTCTCTATTTTAATTCCAAAATTTTAATTCCAAAATTCATATTAAAACTTTTTAATAGACTTACAAAGGAAACGAGTCCAACTTGAAGAATTCGTTGCTCATCAAAATGCTTTCGTAACCAAATCACACCAAAACCATTGCTAAATATTACTTGAAAATCTCTTTTAAACCATTTTTCAACTTTACCTAAACATTATACAAGCTCCAACAAACATTTGAATCATTGAACTCGTTTCTTGAGTCGCTTGAAAGGCGTTGATTGTGTAAATCTAAAAAAAAATGTGAATTACACTGGTTTTTTTATTTGTTTTTACTTGTAATATCGAAAATGTCATTAGTGCTGGCGTTATTGGAGCGTTTTTCTTGAAGAGAATGTTAAGAGTGCCTGGCTTTTTGAGCACACGAACGGCGGAAGACCAATTGACGGGAGCGGCCAGAGCTTTGGTGGATGTGGAGGAGGGATCGGACTGAAGAGATTCATCATTGAACTTTATATGAATTTTTATTGTTTTTTTTGGGTTTAGGCTTACTGTAGGCCTTGCCTGGTTTACAAATCCTTTATCGATTTAAAAGGGGTAAAATTTGTGTCCTCCGTTGTGTTGTATCCACTTATTCATGTTGAATAAAGTATCTTTTTCCTTTTTCTTTTTGATTTGGTCTGGTTAGGCTAGATCAAGCCAAAGCTAGGTGCCGGCCCGGGTCTTGACTTCGGCTGGCCTAGCTTACTGTAGATCTAGTCTGATCCGTCTGACCCGAGTCTCCCGTAGCCAGACTTGAGACTGACTTCTGATAATTCAGACTAGAAGCCAGGGCCACCTGGATGATGGCTGGGTCTTGGCTTTGCATGTCTCATCTAGTACTTGTCCATTTTCACTATCATAGCGCTCACATGATCGTAATCCTTCCTCTGTAAACACATCTCGAAGATCACAAATGGCAGCACTCCAAGCATTGCAATTGTCAGCATTGCTCCCCTTGATCCAAAAATATACGTGGATGAGAGGGTGATCACCGGCGTTAAAATGAAAGAGATTCCTGGAAAGGGTTAAAGGATTGAAACTTTAAACCACAATTGTGCCTAGTATCATATTTATCTTTATCAACAGTGTGGCTGTCGTAGAATTAGAGACCCGGGTTCGATCCCATTTAATAAAGAACCCGATCATTTTCGCCTATATTCTGTTCGCTCTTTACAATGTGACATTTTTCGGGCAATCCGTGCATTCATGGCTTTCCCATACATCGAAAAAGAGCTTCAAATAGCCGACATGCATATTGGTGGGTTTGAAATAGATATGAGCCCCTACAAACTACAAGGTTCATAGCTTAAGAGCTATGAACCTTGTAGCTATGAACCTATGAACAAGCTATGCGATAAGCCTTCCCATTTTCGCCCTCTCTTCACCACCAAAACAAGCTATCTAAAGATCGTCCAATAGGAGTAGGGATTAGGGAGTCGCCAAGAGTGTAGGCGTAGATTAAGTTAAGCTATAGCCTAGTATTGTGTGTGCAATTTGTGATTATCGTGCCGAATAAAGGACATCCGGAGTCCTCGGTGTATATCTTTATCATTTGCTCCAAACACCAACCAAAAGTGAGTCCCATCCTTCCAAAAGCATTCGTCCTTTCTTTTCCCGGTGCTGTCAACAGTGACAACAATGTTTGATGTCCTTGTTGACCGTGCATGAAGAAGACGGGCAATCGAGAGAAATACATACCGTATAAACCCTAAAAAAATCTTTATTTTAAACAATAAACAATTTTCCTTACATTAACATTGTACATAATTAATGCAGATACAAGAGTTGATCCATAGCAGAAATATAGCGCCACTCGAACACCGTACTTTTGAGTGATATGGCCGAATACTGGGCCACCGAGTACTTGAAGGAGACCGAAGAGGGTGGCGATGTAACCTGGAAATTGAGTCATTAGATACCGTACTCTTTCTAGTAAAATGGCACTCTTGCATTCTTTTTCACAAATCCGATACCGTAGGAAAAGTACAAACTCTTCAAATTAGACATGGACCCTACAAGCTACAAGATCAAACTATAAACCCTTGTAGAATTGCGTAGAATAGATATTTTTAAAAACTCCTTTTTACCAAAAAATTGGGCCAACTTTAGGCTTTCGAATGACACCAAAATCAAGCCAAATCATTTTCTCTGCACTGAGATATAATGTTTTTTTTCAAGTTTGTAGTTTTGTCTCGTGGGACGAGACTACAAACGGCTATAAATCCCTCGTTCTCGATGTACAAATTGTGGATTTTCTTGGTTTTATTGTCGTTCGAAAGCCTAAAGTTGGCCTGATTTTTTGGTAAAAAGAGTTTTTAAAAATATCTATTCTACGCAATTCTACAAGGGTTTATAGTCTGACCTTGTAGTTTGTAGGGTCCATGTCTAGTTTGAAGAGTTTGTACTTTTTCTACGGTATCGGATTTGTGAAAAAGAATGCAAGAGTGCCATTTTACTAGAAATGCCCATGTCTATTTCAAACCCACCAATATGCGTATCGGCTATTTGAAGATCTTTTGCGATGTATGGGAAAGCCATGAATTGCACGAAAAATGTCACATTGTAAAGAGTGGAAAGAATATAGGCGAAAGCGATCGGTTTCTTGATTGAATTTGATCCGAAATGGAAATGATCGTCGGTCGAGCTGAAGAAACCCATGAAGAGATGGGGAATCTGGAAAATTTTTGAATAACTACAGATAAAAGTATTTCTATATTAAAAAAGATATAATTAAGGCTAAATATCTTTTGTTTAATCAAAAAAAAGTACAAAAAAGTACAAAAAGAGTACTAAAAAGTACTAAAAAGTACTAAAAGCTCTTCGGGAATTTCACAAAAAGCCTCTTAACTGAATATCTTTTGAACAAAGGTACTTTATAGATTAAAAAAATTGAAATTAGAGCTTTTCAACACAGGCAAGAAAACGAGGCAATAAAATCTAAAGCTTTAAATGATGAAATTCGAAACTTTAAGTTAGATCAGTGATCTTTTTACTAAAGCAAAAGTGCTGACTTTCGTGGAATTTCTAAAGACAAGACCAGGCAAAATATCGAAATCAAGGGTTTATTTGCGGAAAAAGCCGGCAAAAAGAGAAAATCGACGTTTTCTAGAAAAGATAAGACTCTTTTCTCCATTTCATCATTTGATAAGGTTCAAAAACACAAAAAAAGAGGACACAAAAAGTGAACAATTATAGGAGAAATCACAAAAGAAAGCCTGACCTTGGTTTGTGACTTGTGATCAGAAAAATGAATTCGGGAGATCAATTTGGAGAGTCATCATGGTTTGGCAAAGCTTAGCAATGGGATCTAATACGTTTCCGAAAACGCGCCAATTTTTGACAACCACCAAACTACCATGCTTTCTGTGATCGTTAAAATACAAATGCACACGATATTCACACGGTTTCGGATAGTAGAATGTGAATTCTGGGGGTGGGACAAATGCGACCTTTTTTTTGCTGGAAAAGGCCTTAGGCAAGACCGTAGAGCTTCGAAAATATTTCCATATAAGGGAATCGTATGCGTAGATTCCGAATTTCGACAAATCAGACCTCGCTGACACGTCAAATTTGGGCTAAAAGGCAAAAACTGCGGAAAAGCGTTAAGTTGCGTAGTTTTTACCTTTTAGCCCAAATTTGACGTGTCAGCGAGGTCTGATTTGCCAAAATTCTGAATCTACGTATACGATCCCCTTCTATGAAAACATTTTTGAAGCTCTACGACGTTTCCTAAGGCCTTTTCCAGCAAAAAAAGGTGCGCAAAAAAAAGGTAGCATTTGTCCCACCCCCGTGAATTCTTCGTTTTAACGGCAATAGCGGGATTTTCCAAGTCGAATGTCATGCAAAAATCACTTAAACCCAGCTGACAATGAGCTCGTTACAAGGGAAATTTCGTTGAAATTGCTTTTGATGAAAATTTTGATGAATCTCTGTCCAAAATTCAGCATAAATTTGTCAGAAATCTCATCGGAAACAGCTTACAATGGCAAACAAAATCAATAATTCAAACACAAAACTGAGAAATTTTCTCAACTCAAAATCCCGTGGTGGAACAAATCAATTTTGTGCGGGGTATTTTTATATGCTTTACGCAGGGGAATGTAGAGGAAAATTTCTATAGTTTGTCCCCAACAATAACGAGAGATTGGCGGAATACGAGAGGGACAGAGAAAGCAAAAATTCGGCGCTCAAACAAAAATTTTTTTGTTATGTAATGAAAAAAAATTATTGCTTTAAAGATATTCAGCCACGTTCCTTAGTTAAATAATGCGCTTATAGTGATTGAAGATATTCAGTTAAAGGGTTGAATAGCTTAGCATTTGAAAATGCCTATAAACATAACTTTTTTTAAAATCTTTTTTTGATTACGGCAATTTTTGTGGTGCTAGCAAAAGCGCCAAATTATTTGCGCCATGTATCATTTGCGCCAAATTTTTTGCGCCAATTTCATTTGCGCCAAATTTGCTCTTTTCAACACACTTTCCTACCAACTATGATTGTTTATTTTTATTTTTTTCCTACTTTTCTCGTCGACGATGCTCGCTACTTTGGCGCCTTTGCCGGAATTGAAAATGACATTAAATGATATAAAGAGCAAAAAGTCCAATCGGGGACACAAAAGTGACTGTTTTTGGAGTATTTATAGAGATTTAAACGTGTTTTCTAATTGAAAACAATGAGAACTAAAATTGTGAAGCAGAAAACTGTAAGAAGTTGGTTAGAAGTTGGGAAAAATTGATTTGTTACAGTGATTTTCATAAGCGTAAATTTGGCGCAAATGACACGGCGCAAATGAAACGTAGCGCTTTTGCTTTTGCTAGCACCTCCAGTTTTTGATTATTCATCTTACAATTAAGAACATCTAGTCGTTATTCTTGAAAACTTCGGAAGTTTTGAATCAATTTTGACAAAATTCTATTGACATTTGTTTGTTTTTATGATTTTTAGTCAAGCTCGTCTGTTTCTTTAATTCCTTTGGATTTAGTTTATAGTTTATCACCACTTTATCCACAAACACATCGATACTTGCCTTTTAATCAAAAATCATCTTCGTTTTCCCCATTTTGTCCAACTGATCTTAATTGTTGATTTTCCAGATGAGTGAAGGAACCGAAGTGAAATCGTCGCCATTCTATCGAGATCGTGATGATTGGGCGGACATCACACCGATTCTTCCGACACCCGAAGAGAACACTATTGTGCGAATTGATGCCGGAGAAGCTTGTGAGTAATTTATGGGAGAATTGGGCTAAATTTAAGTTTATGAGATTTTCTCAAAACAGTGTTTTCTTTACCTAAAAACCTTCCAACACTGAGTTTAATCCAAAGAAGCAAGAAAAAAGTCGGAAAAGGTTTTCGCTCGGTTTAGGGCATTTTTTGAAAACCCCATATACTTTACTGCATAGATGTGAAGTTTATGGGACTCTCTTAGGCTTGGTGTTTTGGTGGTGCTTATTATTACCATATTACAAAAATTTACATTTGTGAAAAAGAAAATATTTATTTTCTTCCAAGATGCCCGGTTTTCTTCGATTAACCGACTTCATGACTGGTTTTCCACAAATCAATGACTAGACGAACTTCGGATTCATGGCTTGATTTTGGGTGATCGAGAATTGTTGGTGTTGATGGAACTATCCCCCGATCATTTTTTGTTAGTTCTATAAAAACCTTAGTTGTTTTATGGAGCATCATAACACTAGGTTTTGAGAGAGTCCCCTAAACTTCGCATCTACATAGTGAAGGATGTGGGATTTTGAAAAATGCTCGAAACTCAGCGAAAAGCCTTTTCTGACTTTTTTCCTTATTTATTTGGGTTAAACTCAGTGTGGGAAGTCTTTTAGTCAAAGAAAAATACTGTTTTGAGAAAATCCCATAAACTTGAATTTTGCCGGTAATTGTTTATCGCTTTGGTTGCGTTTTTTTCAGACGACGCTAACCTAATTCAATCTATGTATTGCTGTTTTTAAAAAGTAACGTACATTTGTTTCAAAGTGTAAACGCAAAAGAAGTAAACGATGAGTTCTTTGTTATTTAATATTAGATCTACCAGATTATGAAAATATTGCCGAAAGAAAGCATAAATCAAGTAATCTTGTTAATGCTAATATGATTTAATTTGTTTAGTTGTTGATGCTTTCTCCTATCTTCGTGCTGTTTTACAAAAGAAGGAAATCTCGGAGCGATGTTTTCAACTCACCAATGATTGTATTCAGTTGAATGCTGCCAACTACACTGTCTGGTAAGCGTTAATGGTCTTTGAAGCAATGCATCTTTCTAGGCAATATCGCCGCGACTTATTGAAGGCTCTCGGACACGATTTGAAAGCTGAGCTGCGTTTCATCGGTGATATCATCATGGAAAATCCAAAGAATTATCAAGTTTGGTAAGAGTTTTAATGAAATTCATGTTCAATTTGTTCCTTTAGGCATCACCGCCGCACACTTGTTGAGTGGATCGGCAATCCAGGTAAAGTCTTTTTCACCGCGCTTTAAAAATTATAATGGGCCGAAAACGTATGGTTGGCTTTTCAAGTATCCTTTGTAGCTACAGACTTATGAAAACAATCTTTTAATTTTAGGTGATGAGTTGGATTTCACTGCTGCCGTGTTCGATGATGAGCCAAAGAACTATCACGGGTGGCAACATCGTCAATGGGTCGTGCGTCATTTCCATTTGGTCGGCCAACGAGAGATTGACTATACAACAAAGCTGCTTCTCGAGGTAAGCACTCGATATTATTTACGTTCAAATCCTTATTCAGGATTCGTATAACAATTCTGCTTGGAACTATCGTTATTTCATCCTACAGTTGTGGGAGAAGATTGATCACAAGGAGACACTTGATATTGAAATCAAGTCTGTTTGCTTTGTAAGCTATTATGTATCCTTTTTAGTTTCTGCAAACAGATTGCGGGCAAGCTCACCCACAACGAGAGTGTTTGGAACTATTTGGCCGGGTAATTGTTTTCTTTAGATATACACCTAATTTTTTCTAGGCTTTTGATCTCTGGTGGGCTTATTTCACGGCCAGATGTCATTGAATGGGCTGAAAAGTTATATAGCGAAACGGAGAACCGGTTTGTTTGAATTTATTGGTTTGAGCTTTATTATCCTAGCGAATACCTACTTAATGTATTTTTTTAGTGCACATTATCTCGTTTCATTCCTGTTGGATATCGAGATGGAGAAAATCGAAGAAGGTCTTGATGGTGGTCTTATACATGTGACCAGGGCTAAACAGGTAGAGTTGGAACGTTAAAACACTCAAAGGTTGTCAAGTTCTCAGTAAAATTCCATGCTTTTAGTTCTGCAAGGAGCTTGAGGAGATCGATCCGGTACGAACGAATTTTTGGAGATATCAACAGGTTAGGTATTTCTCAAAAATTTTAAAGATAATCTTTTTTAGGCTTTGGCTGAGAACAAACACGAAAAGCAAATTCTTCACGCCCAACAACATCCATGATTTCTTTCGTATTCTTCCAGCGCTTAATTTTTGGTGGTGGTTATGTATATTTTTCATTGTTTGTTTACTTAAATTTGAATCAAGACAGAAATTTGAGATCTTTACAAAGCCGAGTTTTTTAACTTCTGCATTCCTGGCTCAAATGCTTCGCCATTTTTTTGTTTGTGCTTCGTGAAATTTCGTCAACAGTTTCGTCTCCATTATCCGGTGATTCTTTCGCTTCTCTTTTCTTCTTTAAACCGGTTGATTTTGTTTTTTGAATAAAGTTTATCTGTTATTCAGTTTTTGGTAATGTCTGTTAGATGCAAACAAAGAAAATCTTTTGTTATTAAACGCGGCAGATAGGCATTAGTCTTGTTTTTAAACAAAATCTTAATGTTCCTGATTTTTTTAATGTTATCAAATTTTAGATGGAGATAAAAGGTTCGGATGAGGGTGTTCAATTGGAAGAGGAGCAAGCGCTTGATGTAGAAGGAAATGAAGAGAATATCCGACAGCGATTCTTTCACCCAGATCTCAAACGAGCATCCATTCTCACATACGAGGAAAGCGACTCGAAGACTGACTGCTGGTGTGAACTATCGGAAAAACGACTTTTCAAGAAGTTACTTGAACACAAACCAGCCGGCGTCATGAAACACTATCATATGGCAATGCTCAATCTCTACATGAACAATGTGTATGAAGACGAGGATACCGATTTTGAGGATCTACTAACTGACGATGACCTTCAAGAATTGGTGAATCGTCGACAACACGGTGGAGTTGAAAATTTGAATGGGATTCTGATCTTCAAACCCAAATACAAGATTCGTCCTACGTCCGAAGATATCAGAACAAAGTTGAAAACTTTCTACGATATGGAAGCCATCGAAAGCAATGAGTCGACACCCGAGTTGCTGCTCTGCCAAAACGATTTCTTCTTGCCAGATGGTGAATTTGGGGAATTGTTGGCGAAGCGAGAAGAGGGGAATCAGAAGCAAATCGGGAAACGAGATGAGGCACCACAGCCCCGAACGGAAAATATAAAAACTGAATTCACTCCACCTGAGAAGATGAAAGGAGAAAGTGACACTGTTGTTGATCCGAAGCCACCAGCACGACGGAAACGAGTAAAAGCAGAACCATAAATAACTTTGATTAACTTGCTATTTTAAAGCTTGTTCGGTTGATTTTTTGCATATCGTCACATTGATTGTCAATAAATCATTTCAACTTGGGTTAGTTTAATTCAAATCACGATTTCGGTTGATATTATTTACTTTGATAAAGAGTTGAGTCGAGTTTCTATTTGTATAGGGATTTTTTAAATGACGGTATTCAAATCGTTGAATTGCATTCTTTGCAATGAGCCGTGTAAGTTTTGTTAATTTTACTAATAAAGCTAATTTTTAATTTTATTAGGTGCCTGCGAGTTGGATCTTTTAGTTTTTTCTTGAAACTCTTGGCAATATTTTTGCTAATGGTAAGAGTTATGGCAAAATATGGTGAGAAATGCATATTTTGTGGCAATTTACTTGTAGTTAATTTCAACTCTTGAGAAACTAAAATAATTGTTGCATAACCTTTTTAGTTGTCTCGGTCGCAAAACAGACTCGATCTCCACGGGATTTGCAATATGGATTGGCAATGTGCAGCGAATGTTTCGAGAAGTAGAAGTCGATAGAGAAAGATAAAAAGAAACATCAATGTAATCAAGGGAATGATTGTCTCAATAACGAAAAATTTGCTTACGTTTTGATAGGTATGTTTTTATCCTACTTTGAAAATTTAAGCACTGTGGCTTGATTTCAAATTGTGATCTTTAGATGTTTTATCACAAAACGATTCCCTGGTTCAAATGGGCTGTGGATATTTGCTTTTAAAGGTAACATTATTTTTACAATAGAGTTTCTTTCTAGTCGTTCAAAATCCCATTTATCACGATGAATGTGGGTTTGATGCATTTGATTTTGATTTATTTTTTTATATAAATTCTAATGAGATTGATGGAAAGAAATCATTCACTCTTAATTGCAACCGCATCATTTGTGCGGAGTGTTATTTGAAAACATGAAATCTTAGATCAAAATCAGAGCAATAAATGGCCATATAGGATCATTTGCTCAGTTTGTAACGTGGGTATCCTTGCAAACTGTGATGGACGGAAAAATCAGTTTCATGGTACCAAAACTTTGTTTGATTTCTAGTTTTTATTTAGATTTCTTGGATGGGTTGTTCGAAATGACGCGTCAGATGGAGGAAATGAAAAAATCGTTTCCTGAGTGCGATAGATCGGTATAGTTAACACTGCCATAATTCACGTTAATTTTTAGTATATTGCGGACGACATGTTTCACTGCATCAAATGTATTTCGAAAGTAATTTGGTGTTTAAATTTGATGAATCTTATTCGTTTAGATTTGTGGAACTTGTGCATATAAGAGCCATCGTGGACACAACTCATTCACATTGTTGGAAAAGGAGGTTGGGCTGATAAAGCAATTTTCGGTTGATTCAGTGATTTATAAGCGGAAATTGAACCTTGCTATTAACGTAGATAACTATATACAAACTACCTTTCGTTTTAGGCGTGAACTATCCGTAAATTTACAAGCTATAATCGAAACACGAAAAAAATTTTTCTGAGCTGCACAAGGGATTAATGACATTTGCGCTTTCAAAATGGTAATTTAGTTGATTCTCTTTTCTTTTCATAAATCTCTAGAGGTTTCAAAGAAGTTAATTTCAAGAATGCTACTAGTTTCACGGAATTGCGACAGGAAAGCGAAAAATGCAAGTAATTCTAAAAAGTTAAAATTTATTGCTTTTCCGTTATCCAGAAAACTCCAGACTGATTTCGAGGCGATTTCCAAGGATTACATAGCACACTTGCACAAATATAAGACAAAAATCAAGGCCAATATATGATTTTGAAAATTTTTATGCCTTGTTCAGGAGTTTATCGAAACGCTCAAGGATAATCCAAAATGAACTTAACTTTGTTATTTGCTTTGTTTTACATGTTATTGCAGCTTACGAGTTATATTTTTGTTGTTGAAATAAACGTAGTTTTAACTTTCGATGTCGAAGGCGATTGTTAAAGCAAGTCTAAAGTTACCTTTTGAATCAATGGCAGCTTTTCACACAAATTAGAAAAAATTTTACCGTTTTTACATTTCGAGTTTTCACGCTCGGTCGTCTCGTTTAACAGAACTTAACACTTTTTTTTTCTTTTGGATGGGAAAATCGTTTGTTGGAAAGCCGAAACCACTCGGAGCTGACCATAAAGTGGTCGTCGTGCTTGATCATGGACCACGATTTGGAATCGGCGCCTCTGAAGTAAGTATTTTTGAGCTTTATACTGTTACTCAACCCTTAAAATACCAATAAAAGCATACTTAAATTCTTTTATTTGATTTTATTTAGAAGCTGCCCATTCACGTGAAGGAGCTCGCCGGGAACAAGCAGAAATTTGTAAGTGTTATTGGTGGATACATTCAAAATGTGTATGTGAACTGAAAAGCAAGAAAAGAACATCTTTTTTGTCATCTAAAATTTTATTTAGGTTGCGACCATCGAGAAAAGTGTGTGGTCGCTAGCCGTTGAATGTGCCCTCGAGATGCATCGTATTGTTAGCGATGTTTTCCCGAACAATGTAAGTTGATGTTTTGCAGAGTATAAAAATATAATATTTAGTGAATAGCTTCTCAATAAGCAAATGATTTTAATAAGTAGCTTTTACTGCCTTAGAACAAATTGATGCGCTTCGTTTTATCGGATTGTGTGGGCCGCTTCCTAACGAGTGACACGTCGGATGTAATGAAACAATGGGGCGATAGTTTGATCTCAAGAAATGAGGTTTGTTTTTGTTTGAAATTTGAATTCAGTTTTTTTTAGTTGCATGAGAGCATCAAATCGGCCGGCAAACCGTTGACAAGTGAAGATTCGTCGATACTCAATGGTATTTGTTTTTACTAGTAACTATAGTGTAACTTATGGGCAAAATTCAAGTCTAAGAGCTCTTACATAGTTTTTAAAGCTCATGCGCCTTAGATCAATTTGAAGTTTATTTTTATATCACCATTTTAAGGTGTCCGAATGGCTGTGGATGCCCTCTCACAGAAGACGAATGCCTACAGGAAAGCGATCGATACAGCTCAGAAAATGGGGAATCGACCGGGACAAGGTTTGTTTGAAAAATAAACAGTAGCACAAAGACGAAGATACAGTAATCAAATAATTTATCATTTTTCAACTACACACTATCATTGTGTACTGTTGGTAGGTGTTTCAGAGGCTTCGTTCTCGAACCGGGTCATTGACTTTTGTACTACTACGTGACCGTACCTGAAAGTTGGCGCTGATCGGTTTAATTTCATCTAACTTACATTAAAGTGCATAAACATGGCAACAGTAGACCGGCTGATATAAGAATCATCATTCCCGGGAAGATCGGCAATGTTTTTGGATAGAGATTGTTGTAGATCGTTGTGGCTGCCAAACTTGTAACTCCTTCAAGAAAAACGATCAATGAAAAGACTTTGCCTGAAAGAGAATTTTTGATGAATCTCCTGGATAGGTTGGCCCCAAATTCCTCGATTTCTTTACCTTGCTCATTTTCCTCTACAAGATTACTGATGAATGCACGGAAACCGGTGGAAACAAAACGATTGCCAATTGTTAGCACCGTAACTGTGTAGGCCATCCATGGAGTGGATATGAAGGCAAAAACGCATAATGATATCGTCTAAATTCTTGATTTGTTTTACAGTTCTTTACTCCTTTTATAAGTTTAAGTACCTTCAAGAAAATTCCAAGACTTCCCAACAGGCTATCCGTCCATCCTTTTAGTTTTAAATGTGGATAGATTATCATGACCTGAAACAAGTTTTCATTTCTATTCTTGTACTTACAGCTGCAGTCGTCGTTCCATAGGATAAACCGCTAAAACCACCCATATTCTTTATCTCCCCATCCAAGTTTGTAACGAAGAAATGAGTATTGAATGTCCATCAAACCGGCGAATATCAAAAGCTCTAATCCCAGTGCTCCCAAACATAACCACAACAGCAATTGGAATTCTCGTCTTCGGATAAGCAACGCGTAGAATTCGTAAAGAATTTCGACGATTCGTGCGATAAATTTGGTGAACTTTCCTAGATAGACTCAATTAACATTAATCTCCTTGTCAAGTATCGCACCGATTTCTTGCTCATTAATCTCTTCTTCATTCCGAGTTTCATTCAACTCTTTTGCGAAAGTGATGATATAGAGAAACGCAAGCACTTGGCAGATCATTTGAATTAAGAAACTCCACGTATATCCGATTGAGCTGAATAACAAAGCTAGATTTCGAGTGGTTTAGATGAGAAGCTTTTGGCCGCTTACCTTCTTAAAGTGCCAGATAAGGCGAAGCCGACTGTTCCACCGAGTCCGATTGATCCCTCCATTAGAGCGATTCGGATGCTTCGATACTGGGGATTTGTTGCTTTCACACTGTAAGCCATGGTAGTACCTAAAGTTATGCATGGTTGGTGGAATTGATTATTTGATTAGCTTTCAAACTTGCTGCCTGTATTTTAGTCAATAATTCCCACTTACCAATGACTCCAATATAACCTCCACAGCAACCAAATATGGCATCACTGATCAGTAAAAGATAAACATTCCATTCCATGTAAGTTGCTTGAATGATGTAAAAAACGGATGATAGAATTAACCCAACAAATGGGATGATTAGTGGGATTTTTGTGCTCCCAATATCACAGGCTGAACAAAATTATTAAACTTACGAAGTTTTCACCTACCTGCACCCAAGAATAAGGTCATAATTATTGATGGTGAAAGCAGAGACACTGAAGAGAGAAAATAAATGTGATTCGCCTTTTCGTGGATATTTTTATCCTCATAGTAAGCGGTGACATTTGTGCAAAGGCGATGATCCTTAAGAAAGATGGTTTTGTTAATGAAAAACGACTTACATCGTACAAATTGAGACAAACTTTTTCGTAAATCAAATTTTGAAAAACGGGAAACTTGAGAAATGAGGATACCATGTACAATAATAGTGGAATCTCCATGGTTAAATTTGATAGAATTATTTGTAGACGGCTCATTTTTCATGAAAAATCTGCAAGAAATCAGGTGATTTTCTTGCTTTTAATGTAAACCTTTGAATTGTTAGCTGTTAGTAAGGCAGCTGATTAGTAAAATGTTAGCTCCAAATTTGACCAAGAATCAGCGAAAATAATTCTGGAAGTACCTTCGGGACAGATGTTCGCTCAAGGAAAAGATTACGACGAATGCCAATTGGGAAAATTGAATGGAAAAAAGAGGCAAAAAGATATGGTTTTGGAGAGAATTCGACGAGAGAAGTACAAACTTCGAAACAGTCCCTCTTTCCTTCTTTTTTGGGTGACCCCTTGATCTGACTTTGCGGGAAACACTGACGAAATTTTGAGAATGAAAACAAAAAGCATCAAAGCAAGAATCAAATAGACGTATCATTAGCAAAAATGAAGAACAGTAATGTAATGTAGAACGAACTCTCCTTTTTAGGCAAGCGCCCACGAGTTCCGATCCCGATGAGAGGTGGAAATTTGGAAGCAAACAAGCAAAAGAGGTAACAATGTAATGAACGCTTAACTTTTTTATGTTTTTAGAGACCAATTTCTTCAAACATTCATTCCAAATCGAGGCGCAATCGTTCTAATGACTTCATTGAAAAGGTATACAATTTTTACTTATACTGTTACATTAAAATCCTTTTTAGTGAAGAAGAGCTGAAAAGTCTCGAGGCGGACATTGTGGAGATTGTGAAGGGTCGTAACTTGATTGTTAAGAATTTGGGTGATGACAAGTCTGTGACACAGATTTTCTTTTAAAATTTACTTTATTCAGTTTTTCTCCAATCGAGGATCTTCGCTGCTATATCATCAACGTTTACTCGGGAAATCTTGCCAATCCACTTCAAAACAAATCAATGCAATCGGTGAAAATTTTGCTTGAAAATGTTGTAAAATAATGTAAAGGGGTGTTTTTTCCCTTTGCATCATTTTACCCAGGCCATTATCTAAAAATGCAAAAAGACTCCAGCCAACCGGATTCGAACCAGTGACCTAAGGATAGCTGCTCCTCTCTACAGTCCTCCGCTCTACCAACTGAGCTATGGCTGGATGGGAGAGTGTGCGACGGGGAGCCTTTTCTTTTCGACGGCGTTTGGCCACGCCCTCTCTTTCGTTGTTGGCTCTTTTCGCTTTGGAAAAGGGACTTTTCTATTGGGAAATTCGGATGTTTTTTTTAAACTTTTGCTTAAATTTTGACTTAAAAAGGAAAAAGCTGGCATATCTAAGTAATTTCTGAAAGAAACACAAGTTTTGTACACTTGAAAAGAGAAAAAAACCAAAATTTTCAAGGTTATCTGATTTCAAGGTCATTCGAAGCTACAAGATCTAAGGACATTTGCTTAAATTTTGACTTAAAAAGAAAAAAAGCTAACTGATCCACTGGAAAAGCACATTCTTCTCGAACACAACTCAAAAATTCCCGAAAAGCAAAAGATTTATGGAGGTATGGGGAATTGAACCCCAGACCTCTCGCATGCTAAGCGAGCGCTCTACCACTGAGCTATACCCCCATGTGAGGGAGGAGGCAGCGAAAAGGGAGGAAAAGATTTGCGACGAGTCGCGAATTCCCGTTCTTTGGAATGAACCAAAGGCTCGGTTAGGGGTGTTCCTTTTTCGCTGACTTAAAAAGTTCAAAATTTTTTTATGAAGAGTTGCTTTGAGTAAATTGATTAAGATTTCAAGTTGATAGCGGTTGCAAGTCTAACGCGTTTCATTATTAAAAACTTTCCTTATTCTAGGCGGACGATACCGAATTGGTGAAGATTCAACTCCTTTCCACTGTAGACACTGGGGAAGCTATTCAAATGGTCGTTCATGCTGTCACTCTTGATTTGTACAATCTTGTCTCGACGACAATCACCGGAATACCGATGAAGGTGTGTACTTGATGATGCTCTGTATAGTTTTTGGATAATGTTAATCATTATTCAAAATTTTTGTTTAAAATCAAAATTCTTGGTTAATTCAGGAAGAAAGCATTACCGGACAATCGGTCAACTATGATGTCGAACTTTTTCCATCCGAAAATCGTCCTTGAGAGCTACAAAAACACAAATTACTTGGTCTAGATTTAATCTTTCTTTTATTTATCAATCAATTTTTAGAACCATCGAGCCATTGGTGATCAACAGGGAGTCTATTCGACAATAATAAAACTACAATGGGCAACACCAGATCCGAGAAACTAGATGGGATTGGTTAGTACTTAAAGAAATTTTTAAAGGAAATCTAGGAAGTTCTAATTTAGTGATCAGTCAATCAATGATTAATGTTAAAAACAAGGCAACCTTGATAAAATTTTTAAAGGCCAAAAGCATCAGCCCGATGCGGGGCTCGAACCCGCGACAGCCAGATTAAAGTCACCAATTGCTCTACCGACTAGGCTAACCGGGCTACAGGACTCGTCGCGAGAAAGAAAAGAGACACGGCCGGCCCCTCCTTTCCCATCGCCCGTCAGTCGTTCTTTTGCCATTTTCTTTTCAGTGTTTGGGTCCACATTTTGGTGAAATGCTATGGAGAATCCTAAGGGGTTGAGCGAGTTTTAGGAAAAAAATATCGACGCTTTATCCCTTAATGATTTAGATTTAGACTAGTTCCACGACTCGATCTGGAATTATTTCGACTCTATTTTATAATATTAAAATAATGGTTTTTAGTTCCCCTTTACATCGCATTCGTCAAGAGTGAGCCTCGCCGGGTCGAACAGTCGCCAATCAACATGCCCTATCGTCGTATTTGATGAACGGGCGAAATAAAGTGATGCTTGAGGTGAGAAGGTTTT